>JAUMJK010000623.1:0-354075 GCA_033558105.1 Coccyzus lansbergi | reverse complement strand
CTCCCTCCTCCAGGTAGAGCGCGACGCTTACGAACTGCGCATGTGCAAATCAGATTTGGAGGCTCTCAGTGGGCGGCGCATGCGCTGCGCGCCACTTTCTCCCCCCACTCCCTCCGTGGGTGCCTCGGTGGGGTGGGTAGAGGACTGCAGGGGGGAGGGGAAGTGAATGGAACCCGGAAGCGGAAGTGGTCGGGTAAAGCGGCTGTGGCTCCAGTCAGGCGGGTTGTGCCGCGCTGCTCCCGTGCCCGGCCTCGCTCCACCGCCCCTAGCCGGCGGCCCCGCCCCGCTCCGCCTCGCCCCAAGCGCGCGCCGGCGGGCAGCGAGCGAGGGGATCCCGCCCTCCGCCGCCGCCCGCGCTGCCAGGAGGTGCTGCCGGCCCCACGCCGCCCCGCCCGCCCGCCCCGCGTCCCTGCTAGGCGGCCGCGATGTCTGACAAGGAGTTCATGTGGGCCCTCAAAAATGGAGACTTGGACGAGGTGAAGGACTATGTGGCCAAGGTAGGGAGGAGGAGGAGGAGGCGGCGCTCTGGGCTGAGGGAAGGGTGTATTCGGGGCCCTCCGCTCGAGGGTCGGCGGGAAGCGCGACCTGCGCGGGGAAGGCAGCCTCTGAGGAGTCCCCGCGCTGCTCGGGGTGCAGCCCGTCCCTACCCTCCCCCACTTCGCGGTCCGCTCGCTTCCTGCGCTTCCTCCTTTCCTCACCCGCCGCCCTGCACCCCTCCTGCACCCTCCTGCGTGCGGCTCAAGTTGTATGCCAGTGGCATGAAACTGTCTGGATTGACACCCTGTGTCCCCACTGATCTGATATGTATATGCACATCTGTGGCCTCGGTGTGGTTATCCTCCTTCTACTGTGCCTCAGGGCTCGCCCTTAATAGGGTGATGGTAAGCTGCTGGGTGTGTTGAGGCTTAATTCATTAACCTTCTGTGAAGTGTTTTGATAGCTAGTTAGGGTGAGTGCTGCAGGAACCTGTGTAATGGGCTGAAAAGTCTTAAGGTACATAGTACTATTTGGAGGCAGTATTCTGTCCTCATTTGCCTTTAGCTGTCAGTGAGCTTTATGGGGAAAGCGCATGTACCTGAGGGCAAGGTTCTGCTTACGTGAATTCTTAGTGTTCAGGAACGTTGTCTAGAAACTGTTACATCAGAGCAGAGGTTTACATGTAATTTAGCTATAATTACTTAGATCATTAAACAAGTTAATGATTGCCTTTGGGAACTTGACACATGCTGGTGTGTCTTGCTGTGATGATTTAAGTTCTTCCTACTCTAGTTATCGACTTGGGTTGAAAGTTACCCAGACTTACAGTGCTCTTGGCAAAAGGAAATGTGTACGAGTACTTCTAGCTGCTTTAGTACAAAGTCCAGCAGCTTAGCTTGAATGCTCTTCTCTGGTGGTTTTAGCTAAGCTACTGGACTTTGCATCAGAGTGGCTGTGAACTCATGTGCTTTGCTCTCTGTAAAGTGCTAGAGGTAATAATATAATTATCCCACTTCAGCTGTTAGTGGTCATGTACCCATGTCTGTATAACAAGACTACATTAACATGTCTTATTTATACTCAGCTTTTGGGGTCTCCAGAATGTTTCAGCAGCAGATTTGAATTCTTTCAACAACTTTTTTAGGAGTTCTGTATGAATCTAGAGAACTCTCTACACACTGGCGATTAATGGATCCTTGTATATCTGTTACTGAGGCAAAAAACTTTGATAGTAACCATCTTGAGTCAGTGTATATCTAAAAGATTGCTGCAGTACTAATTAGAAAGCTTTTTTTTTATATTCCCACTCTTCCTGGGTGGCAGTGCAACTCATGTAGCAAATGGATTTGTGTTATCACTCTTCATCTCCTTCAGTGCAAAGACCAGTACTTAGTTCCATCTGCTACTGAAAAAGGCTTGAGACTGCCTGGATGATGCTATAGTAAATAGGCTGAAGGGTATCATCTAACTGCACTAATGAGGTAGAAATCTTTAAAAAAGAGATACTGTCTGTGGTTAGATGATTACAGTAAAAGAAGCCTACAATTGCTGACCAGTTGTACATTTTAGAATTGCTTCTAGTGTATAAGATGAACAATTTGTGGGAGTTTTCTGCCTTCTTTGTGACCTAATCTGGTTCATTCTTTTCCTGCACTTACAAATATGCTTTATACCATCAGCTGTTAAGCATCCCGCTTGCCAGGAATGTAAGAAGTCCCATGTTTTCTTTTCAGTCCATTATGTTGTCTTAACAGATTGTGAGCTAGTAAACTCTTAGCCTGGTTTCCTGTGGAAACAAAGCTTATATTCAGCAAGTTTTGACTGACCTCTTCCTTCATAGTGGTTTGTTAAGTTTTGGTAAGTTTTACAGGGGTACAGGTAGGTACTAGTAAGTTTAATGAAACTAAATAAAGTAGAAGGAGGTACCTTCAGGGAAGAAAAGAATACAAGAATGAGCATATGTTTTATTGTGCAATAGGAGATGTGCAATGAAGAGGAGCAAGAGAACTCTATAAATCCTCTGACTGTAGGAGAAGCCTCAGTTAGAACCTCACATTCTTGGTTCCTAATTAATGAAATATGTGAGGGCTGATCATGCTTTGATAGTTACAGTTTCTAGAGAAGTTTTTTTTTTCTATACTGCATGTTCTCTTTTAACTGTCTTCCTTATCAGTTGTATGGCCTCTGCTCCCTGCAGCTTTCCTGTTCTAAGCATGATTTAATGGTCAGGAATTGTACTTATAAACTGTGCAGTAGCAGAAATTTCCTCTCCCTGTAATGTGGGAGGCAGTCTTATATGTCTTCATAAAATTATTTGTTGTCTGTCTTCCTTAAACTTTTGATTTCCAACTTCTCATTAGTTTTGTTTCTTGTTGAAAACAGAATATTAGTTGATTTGAAACGATATACTTTTCAACTATAATCTTTCTGGTTTGCTGCCAGTTACAATATAAAGAGTTTGGCCTCTGATTTTGTTTCATATCTGAATGGCAGGGCTTGAAATGCTAACTAGATGATCCTGGGTACTTTAAAAATAGTATAAATGGATGTCATCAGTGAAGCTATAAAAGTTGAAGTCTTTTTATCAGTCACGGCTTTTCTTCACTTAGGTGTAATAAAGTGTGGAGGTTCTGTGGTTGGAGTCATTGGGATCTCCCTTTTTCATCTCAGACTTATTAGTAGAAACCAAGAGGAAAGTAGATTAATGGCTCTCTGATTTAACTAGCAGATGAAATTTGAAGCATCATGTGAAAGCCTTTCTTTTCAGTGACATGGTTTATCCTCTTTAAGCAAAGTTTCTGCCACTTCAACAGTTCTTTTACAAAGAAAGGGTACAGAGGCAGAAGGAAGATTCTGAATTTGCCTTTTATGTATTTCTCTTTAAACAGACCTTGCATTCTCCTAAAGATACTTTAAAAAGTATCTTTCACAGAAACAGTAGCTCTGAGAGGTGGCAATGAAACAGACAGCTGCCAAATGATGGTGCTTTGTTGCTTAGCAGAAGAGAACTTAATGCTGCTGGTCTGTGGGTTTGGAAGACATTACTGTGAAAGATTATTTTTATAGTTTGAATAGTCCTGTAAGGATTTTTTTTTGTAATAAACATCTTATTAGTCTCTACATTTCTTGGCTTGTAACTGTGTCAACTTTTTCTTTATGGCAAATGTTGGTTTCTATGGAAATACTGTAGTTAGTGCGTTATGATAGCAGTTATTTATGGTGTCATCTATTTTTATGATGACTAATTTAAAAAGTAGATTTTACTGCTTGCTTCCTTTGCTACCTTCCATTTGAACAGAGGCAGCATATGTTCGTTTCAGAGGTGTCTTTCCAGGAGCTGAAGGGATTGAAGGAATTCTGCACTCTTCCCACATACATCCACTCAAATTTTTAAAATTCCCCAAGAAAGCAGAAGCCTTTGTGGGAACAGATGAATCAAATGTGCTGTTAAATGAGTGCAGAGGACCCACGCAGATTTGAGAAATTTGCTTCCCTTCTGGGGGAAGGAACAGGGGCGTAAAGTTAGAAGAACAGCAGCAACTCTGCACCTGAGCAACTGAGCTTCATGATGCGAATGCTCTTGACTTTTTTCCTTTTCTTTATCCTCCTTCCCCAGTGGAATAAGATAAACTATACAGTTCCTTAAAAAGACCTCTGTCAACATGTACATGTGATGTTTCCAGGCAGCAGTAGATTTCTAAGACTAGGTATAATTCTTGTTCAGTCACTAGGCACAAAAAGTTTTGGTGAGATAAACCTGGATTTGTGAGAGAGGTTACAATAAATGTTTGTTCTAAATTAATTTCCTTTCCCATAGCTTAACTGAGAATTCCTCATTCCATGAGCTGCTGTAATCCCCTACATCGTTTCTTCCTAAACATACCACTGCTTACAGTTATGTTTGGTAAATCAACTGACTTAATACTTTAAGAAGATAGGACAGTCAACCAGACTTGGAAGCATCAGGTTTTTACTGCAGAGTGGGAACTGGGAGGTTGAAGAGATGGTAGGCTGTGAAACTAAGGTTCTTGGGAAGTATGCATATGCTGTGCTTACCTACCAGGCATTTCTGGTGTGGAGTCTTTTTTTTTTCAAATTGCAAAACGAACAGCCAAACCAACAAAGGCAAGTCCTTAGAGGGCCTTCAATAATGTAGCTAGAAAACAGCAGCTACCTATGAAGCCTTCCCAAAATTCTGAGGTACTGATGTCAGGCCTATGATTGTTTTGTTCATTCAGTTGGTTTCTGTGCTCCTGTTGGCTTTAAGAGATTGTCCAAGTGTGTGACTCATGTTTGGCTTTTTTTATGCTTAAGCAAAAAAATTGAGTATTTTCTTATCAGTTTTTGTTTGGCGTCTTCTTATTATGCTGATTTGTCCTGTGCCTTATTGGTGTTTGCTGTGAGTGATCAAAATCAGACTTTAATAAGACACTGAATTTAATTCTTTGTTGCTGAAAGTTGTAGTAATGTATTCCATTCCCTAAATTGAAAGCAAATTTTATCTCTGCTGTGGACCCAATCCTCTTTTGTCCAGGATTGTGGTCTGTAGCGTATGCATTGCTAAGTATGACAGTACGAAGTTAAGAATAGGTTATAAACAAGAAGCAAAGAATTTAGTGGCGTGAGGACATAGTACTTCTAGTACTGGTCCTTTTCCTCCTACATTCCTCATTTTAACCTCAATTTCCCCTCGTATCAATTTTGTCTTTACTAAATCCTTGTCATTCTAGGCTAGGCTTGTCTTCCAATTCAGCAGGAGGGCATACTGAAAATGAGTTAAGCTTTCTGAAAGTACAAGAGAACAGTTCTGCAGTGGTTTGTATTCTGTCTCCCTTTAGAATCATAGTGCAAAGTTGTGTGTTGAATGTTGAGGTGGGCACTGTGGAACTGGTGAGTCACACAGGTGACATTAATACAAATGCAAAATGAATGGATCTTGCAGCAGTGCCAAAATGCTTTAATAAGAAATCTTCCAGACAGATCACAAAAGACTTCTCTGTATTCCTGTTCTGAAAGAGTATAAACTTAACTGTTAAGGTATCATGTCTTGAAGGTCAAATATTTTACCTGAGTTTAAGTAGAGCATAGTGGACTTGGAAATGCAGGATTCTCAAGTCTAGGAATTTTTGAGACTGAAAGGCACTTCAAAAGTGTAGATGAAAAATTGGAAAAACAGAAGATAATCTAAGATACATAAGATTAGCTAAGATGTAGGAAGTCAAGGGATGTATGAAATTGTATTGCTTAAGTCACATCTTTCTTCTTTTTATATATATACCCCCTGCTAAATGTTCTTAGCAGGTTTTTTTTATGTCTTTATGCTTATTTGAACTTCTGAGTGTGCATCCAAACAAATATGTGAACAAGAATACTTTATACCCACTTGGCACACTTCTTAAGTTGAACGTTTGTGTTAAATTATTCTTAATTCCACTCCTCAGCAAAAGTTCCAACTGGAATGTTGTATTTACCAGCTGAAACAATTCTGTGGAAAGAGGTGGTTAATGTGTGTGTAGACAGGTAGATCTCCTTGTACTAGGATGAGAGCATTAGCTGCAATTGATAAGTGCCAATACTGACCAGGTGGTTATACAACAGTTGTTTTCTTTACATGTTGTGGTTTCAGTAGTTCTGAACAATTAGATGTTGTTGTGCTTTTGCTCGTTATGTACAAATTAGTACAGGTATTAAAGAGAGTTTAAAGTTTTCATTAGATGCTGGTTATGCTGTTGGATTATTTTACTGCAATTTGTTGCTAAAGCCAATGTTGTTTGCAGCCACAAATGGTAAATTCCACAATCACACGCCAAAGGTGAGGAAGGAGACAATAGTTTCCTTTAAACATTTAAGGAACTGATATTTGTAGTGCTCTGCCATGCTGTGAAGATCTGTAGCATTCTGGCTTGGAAAGTAACCTGTATTAATATATCCTATTGAACAAACTATAGTTCTTGTCTGAACTATGAACTTGTGTGTGGTTTGGGCTTTTGTGGCTGGTTGCATTTTTTTTTCTTTATTAAAAAAAGCCAAAAAGGGCAACAAATAACTTGGTTATCCTGAAAGCAGTTAAAATCCTGATAATGGAAGGTAAATATAGTATTGTAAATTCATAATACGTATGCACATGAATATGGCTTTGAAGTACATTGGAGGATTTAGGTTTGGTGCTTTTTAGCACTTTGCCCACCATAGAGTCGTTAGGGTTGGAAAAGACCTCTAGGCTCATCAGGTCCAACCATCAGCCAACACCATCATGCCTACTAAACTATATCCTGAAGTGCAATGTCTTCATATTTTTTGAACACCTCCAGGGATGATGACTCTACCACTTCCCTGGGCAGCCTGTTCCAGTGTTTCACCATTCTTTCAGTAAATAAACTTTTCCCAATATCCAATGTAAGCCTCTCCTGGCATAACTTCAGGCCATTTTTTTTTCTTATCCTGTTGCATGTTACATGGGAGAAGAGAACAGTACCCACCTCACTACAGCCTCCTTTCAGGTAGCTGTAGAAAGCAATAAGGTCTCTCTCTCAGCCTCCTCCAGACTAAATAACCACAGTTCCTTCAGCTGTTCCTCATAAGACTTGTGCTGCACAGCCTTCACCAGCCTTGTTACCCTTCTCTGGACATGCTCTAGCACTTCAATGTCTTTCTTGTAGTGAGGAGTTCAAAACTAAACGCAGTGTTGAAGGTGAGGCCTCACCAGTGGTGAGTACAGGGGCACCATCACTTTCCTACTCCTGCTGGCCACACCATTTCTGATACAAACCAGGATGCTATTGGCCTTCTTGGCCATGTTTGACACACTACTGGCTCATGTTCATCCAACTATCAGTCAGCATCTGTTGGTCCTTCTCCAGGCAGCATTGCAGCCACTCCTCTCCAAGCCTGTAGTGTTGCATGGGTTAGTGGTGGCCCAAGTGCAGGACTCTGCACTTGGCCTTGTTGAACCCAATACAGCTGGCCTCAGCTCATTGATCCAATGTGTCTAGGTTTCTCTGCAATGCCTTTCTTCCTTCAAGCAGATCGTCACCCCTGCTTAACTTGGTGTCACCTGCAGGCTTATTGAGGGTGCACTCAATCTCCTCATGCAGATCATTGATTAAGAAAATGAGCAGAACTGACCCCTGCACTGAGCCCTTGGGAACTTGTAATCAGGTATCAACTGGCCTTAAACTCTGTTCACCACACTCTCTGGGCTCTGCCATCCACCTTTTTACCCAGCAAAGAGTACATCTGTCTGAACCATGAGCTACCAATTTCTCGAAGAGAATGATGTGGGATACACCGGTGTTTTTAGCATTTGTTTCTTAGCATTGCTTCATCTTTTGTATGCAGCATAATTCTGTAGTTCAGTACAGAAAGCATAATATGCCAGGGGTTATTGCTTTTCTCCAAAGAAAGAATTTTTGTAACGCTCTTGCTGCAGCAAGAACTAGAGCATGGTCTGTATTTTTGTCTTTCCTTATATACGTTGTTGCCTTTGGTTACAGGACAGAAGGGAAATGGTGAAATGATTTTACTTGGTCTTCAACTACACTTTGAAAATTGAACAGACTAACTGCATGCAGTGGCCAATAAGCTGAGCAGACCAAGACATCACCAGAAAGCTATTGTAGATGTTTGCCTGTCATACTTACAGCTGATGTTCAAAGAATATTCTAAAGTGTATCTAATTATGGAGTCAGTTTATAAAACCAAACTGTGTCCTCAATTTTTTTATGAGCTAAGGTCAGGTCTTGATAATTATTGTTGAATGACATATATTTTCTTTCCCCAAACTCCAGTCACTTATAAACATGCTTTTTACTACACTTGTGGCCTATAAATTAGTGATTAGCTTCAAGGAGGAAAGGTGAGATAGAATGCCATTTGAGACAAAAGATAAAGAGCTGTGTATAGACCAGTTACACTGTATCTTGTCTAAAAATATTAGTTAATGATGCTTTGAATGTATATATTATAGAGAAATGTTTAAAAAGAATTTTTGTGCTTGTTCAAGAATGCTTCCAGTACTTGATTTAAGTAATTATATTTGGAGGAGGAAAAGGTTTCAAGTCCTTATACAAAAAAGATGATGGATCAGGAGAGTTCTTGGGAGGCAAGGTCTGCATTTCTGTGTGCCTTGTATAAATAATTTTGAAGAATCATTTCTGTTCAAGTGAGGTGTTTGGGACCATCTTTATTCCTTGGATTGCTGACTTCTCAGTAACTTCAGTAAAAGCATTAACTCTTCCTTAGCTAAAGGAATGGATATTTAGCATGGTTTTAAAATCTTGAATTTGGCCTGTAATAAAGCATTAATTAGCTTTTAATTTTGTTTTCTTGGAGACAGTAACTCAGCAGTAAATGCATTTGATTTCAAAGTATGTTCCTTTAATTATAGAGTATAACATGATCTACAGTCTTTAATCCAGTTCTTGTGACAAGCTAGTGGTGTGTATTTACTACAGCATTTTCAACAGTAATTCCTGGTGAAATCTGGAGAAAATAGCTTAACTTTTGTAGATAGCTTATTTAAATTATGAAGTGCAGTATCAATTTTGGTAGGTTCTGATGGAAGCATTGCAGTGAAGCTGGGTGTTCCAAGTGTATATAATTGGTTTAAAGAGCCATTCTGTGGATATTAATGCACATTTTTATCTACTGCTTAGAAAACAGTATTTATTTTATGGATTTAAAAATAGCTTTTCTGACCAAGTTTTTTTTACTTCCATGTTTTGTTTCTGCTTGATTCCAAGAATTAACTGCTTCAACAGGTCAACAAAAATCTGTGTTAAGGCACAAATCTTCTAGAACTCATTAATACTGGTTTTGATTTTTCATATCATTTTATGTATTGCTATGTGAAGGAAACGTAAACTCAGTGTGCACAAGAAAATAATGTCTGTTAATCTTGCATGAAAACTTGCTTAAAAGCTAAGCTTCATCACTTTGGGTTTGACAGAACGCTTGATCTTGCCTTGGACGTAACACTTTGTTCAGATTCTAGAGAAGTCAGTCATGCTTATGCTAAGCCACAATTATGTCATTTAAACTTTGTATTTTAAAAACTATAGCAGTAATTTTGGGAAGATATACTAATCTTCTTTTTATCCTTTCCTGTCTTCATGATGGAGTAAAATCTTAGTTTTAAGTATTCAGGGGTGGGGATATGGGGGGGGTGGGGAGGAGAAGGTGGTGCCTACTGTTCTCCTGAAAGGAAACCAGTCACTTCCTGTGCATTCTTTGGGTAACTTGTACTGAGTATTTTAATACAGATGTTGATATTGGGGCTTCTGCAGTAACTGAAAATGCTTTAATACAGAGCTAGCAACTAAGTGCAGAGTGGATGGTAATGGCTTTCATTCTTTGCTCAGCTGGTTAGCTTTTGGAACAGTAATGTAAGGATGGAAGTAGCCTGAATCCTATTGCTAAACTTTTGGGTTGCTTTATCCTTGAATTTAATGTTTTACCCTAGTACAAACTTAGTGGCACCAAGCATGGTATGCTATATTTTTACCTGTTCAAACTTGATTTCAGAATTCCATGACTAGTTGATCTCTCGCATTAAACTTGAGTATGTGTGAAACTACATGAACAAGGGTTTAGTAGATTTTTCCGTTTTGATAGTGTCATCTGTTATCAGACTGCTGATGAGGTGAATTACTAAGACCTCATCTGATTTATGGTTTTAAGTATGGTTGATGTCTGCTGTTTAGCAGTCACTTGGCACCCATGAGAGCTGGAATATTTTCTGTTTATTATACTCTTAAAATAGGCATCGTCCAAACCAGATCAAAATGCAGTAGTGTTAAAATATGGAATCTGACCAGTCACTTTTGGAGGAAAAAGCCTTTTAGAACAGCTCAGTGTTGCCTTTGAAAATGAACAGTGCACTGCGTTCAATGGATACAGTATTAAACATATCCCTTTAGAGCAACTATTAGTTTTACAGCAAGTTAAGTTACAGTCTTTAGATCTGGCTGTAGTTTCTTAAGAATTAGTGGCTAAAGAGTTTTATTTTAATTTATCACTGTAACTGTCTCTGATAGACAAGCACAGATGCTGTAACTGGAGCATTTTAACTTTAATTTCAAATCCTAACAATACTTCTAAGCTGAAGTAGCTTAGAAAGTCTTTCTGATCATCAACTGTTTCAGATCGTGGTCTAGAATATTTATTGCACTAACATTCCTCAATTATAGTAGTCCTCTGGAGAGTGATTCTTATATTAGAAGTAGTAGTACCTTTGTCTGCCACAGCTTATTCTATCAGAACAAGCTGCTGCCATTACTCTAAACTGTTGCCTAACTCAGAGGCAAGGCCTTCTGGAGAAAACTTTTAAATAGAAATTTATAGGGGCTAACACAATCTGCAAAACTGATCCCTTAATTCCTTTTTCATCACTTGCTAATGCAAATAGTGAGTGGTTTGCACTATTTCTCACTCAAATCTTAGATTAAGAATTTGATGCAGGGGGAGAACATGCCTTTTCAATAACGCACATACTTGACACATCTCTAAAGCTGGGATTGTAGAACAAGTTTCTAGAACCTGTAGCTAGGAAACAGTATGTTCATTACTGTTCTACAGCACAAATCATGTTACCAGGTTTGTTTGTCTCTGAAAATGCTGATATAACAACTAAAGCACAGATGGCTCAGTGGTTGAGTTTATTTAGCAGTTGTTTCTGGAACTGTATTCTTTTGACTGTGACAAAGGACTTCAGTTTTCATTTGATTATGGTGGATAAGCTAGATACTTGTTCATCTCTAGCAAATAAAACCTGAGAAGTGTGCTTCTTAATTAGCTTTTTGTTGGCTGAAGCCAAGGTAAGCGTAGAGGTGCTTATAGAAGCTTCTTAGGGTGCTTTAAATACAATATCAAAATAGGCAAAATCCAGCATAAGGTTCATAATTCATTTTCTTAGCTTGTAGACTGAGTATTGGTGTCATCATAAGCCCTGGAGGCTTCTATCGAAGTAGAGAATTGCAAAGCAGATAACCACTTTAGGCATAGGTGGACATACATATACGTCTAATCTGATTGTAGAACTTGCTGCAAGATGCCAACTGGAGAGACTGAAGTGGTCTTCAGAACAGATGCATCTTTTTGATAAATGGGTGAGGGTCTTCTATAGAGAATGTTATACTGAAATTATTTGAGTAGTGGGATTTTTTTCAGCTTTTTCAATAATGATGGTTAGATGGATGCAGCAAGCAAAACTAAAAGCGAAGGCTAGATTCAGATTCAGAACAGCAGTGAAGATTGCTAATTGATGTCTACAGCCTCTTCTACAGAGATATAAATTATTTAAGAAGTTTCCTTCTCGTCATGTGTTAGTTTTATTTTGCTTTTTGATCATCATCTAGTATTTCTTGCAGATGTTTTAGCTATTTTTGCTTGTTTCAGTAAGATATGATAATAGGAAGGCACAAAGACAGCTTGTCCCAAATATTCCTCAAAGCATACTGCATAGCAAGAAAACAGCTAGGAAGAAATTCCTTTTTGGTCCAGATTGATATTTAGAGGAAGAGGAGGTATGGTTTAGTGACTGATGGAAATGGTTGGACTCGATGATCCAGTGGGTTCTTTCCAACATAGTGGTTCTATGATTCTATGAATAAAGAACCTCAACAGTGTCAAAAAGTCATTAATAAGTATCTGTTGCTGTAAACAGGATGATAATCAGTAGAAAAGCTCAGCTGTTGAACAAAGAACTTCTAGATCTTTTGAAATTTTCTAAGCAGAAAGCAGTTATCCTGTACAGTAAATCTAGGTAATTTGCTTTTTTCGGTTGTCCATAGACCATTTGTGGTCCGCTCAGGCTGCAGCTGGAAAACTACTGGAATGGTCAGAATTTGCTGAACCACTGAGCAACAGCAGCAATAGTCTCTGTGACAGATTGAATGAGACAGATTTACGTTACTTTCAGCCCACTAAATAAATTAAGTACTTTTTGAAAATATAGAGGATTTAAAACTTGGATCCTGCACAGAATTTTTGCAGTTGCCATGGGTAACTGCCTACTAGCAATTACAGTGAGTTGATTTCTAAGCTTTGGCAGGAACTTACTGGTGTTTTTTAACTGAAGAAATCTGCTTCAAAATCATAAAGAATTCACAAGTTACAACACCTAATCTTTTTCCTTCCTTTTGCTCTTTGGACTTAATCTAACCCTTGAGTTATTGGTTGCTTCACCATATTCTACTCTTTCTCTTAGGTCAAATGTTGTCTGGGCAACAGGGTCATTTTTCATGAAATCAGAAGATGGAGAAAACAAAACTTGAGACACGATCATTTTGCTGAGCAAAATGTGGGGAGGATTGTTGCCTTTTGTTAGACTTCTTGCATTGTTTGTTGGGTAGTTTTCTCAGTGCATTAGGTTGAGTGGAAAGAACAGCTTATCTTTTTCATATGCTCTGCCCAGTTCTTAGTTCTGCAATCTCTGAAGCATTGTATGTTAAGAGGTTTTCTCCTCCTATAGGAAGAAAATGTACAAAAGTTTAAATAATATGCTGTACTGACTTGTTTTTCAAGTTGGTTATTTCAGTTCTTCTTGTTTATGATTAATAGAAATATGAAAATGGCACAGTAATCTGCAGTTCTTATAAAATACCAAGAAGCCTACAAAAATGGTTTCCTTGTCTAAAGCCCAAAAGTAGTGGTTCAGTTATTTTAAGGTTTGTATTAAGACAGCTGATATGAAGGTATGTCTACTGTAGCAATTTAAAACCGAGTCAGTTTCGGTCAAATATTTAACCTCTCAGCACTACCCAGCAGAAACAGCCTCAGGCTAGAGCTTCATTTCAGTTACCATGACAAAATTTCTAGAGAAAATTGTATAACCAGCTTGGAAGAAGAGAATAAGCTTGGCAGAAGAGAATAATTTATTGTCCCAGTTTCTTCAATGTGTTTTGAATCATGTTAAACTTAACCCTTGAAAACTAGAAATAAGGTTTTTGGGGAAAACAGTTAAGCCTGAACTACTCCATTAATTTTAAGGGTGTTTCAGTAATCTCAAAGGACCTGTGAAAACGCTAGTGTGGATTTCTGTTGACTAGATGAGTTTACAGCTTAGTAGGAATGAAAACTGCTGCTTTCTAAATCCTGTTACTGTTCTAAAGGAGGGCAAAACCTATGTTGAACTACAAAACCTCTTCAAAAAGACTGTAATGTTGTGGGATTGTTGAACTGAAGGCCTGAAGTACAGACCAGGTCAATAACTATATAGTCAGCTCTGGTTTTAAAAATTGGTGTTCTATAATGATGTCAGAGTTCTTTGGCATATTTTATGAAAAACATTGAAACAGAAGACACCTAGAAATCCAACTTTGAGTTGAAATTATGTTAATGTCTTAATCAGCTCTTTGTCAGTCATTAGGTGAGAACTTGAGTAATACGATGGACTAAGTACAGAGCTCCTCCAGAGATGGACTGAAGAGGATAAAAGCAGTCTCCATCAGGGCAAATGAGGAATCTGGGCTCCCTGTACGTAAGCCTAAGGATTGTTTCAACAGAGACTAAATTTTAATAGTAAGGAAACTGGTGTAGTAGCACTTCAGTGTTCAGGGGTAAACCTTAGCTAAGGTTTTTTCGTGTTGGCAGAAGTTAAGTGAAAGGTGGTTTGGTTTTTTTTTTTTTTGTTTGAACTCAGTGTTCAACTCAAGATTTGCTTAAGTCTTTACATTAATTGAAAAACAGGGTATTTGAGGCTCAGTTTCTTTGCCTAAGCAACTGACTGGTGGAAGAAGAATTCGGGGAGATGAACTATAAAGTTCTATTTTTATGATGGATGACCAGATTGTCTTTTTTTGGTATTACTTGAGTATAAGTGATACTGCAACCTGTCTAAACAAGATTAAGATGCTTCAGAGACCTTTCTCTGCATTCTGGGTCTAGCTTATGACAACATGAGAACAGTGCTTTTCAAGGCTATTACTTGGACATATAACTGATGTGCCTGGTCACATATTTTGAGGAATCTGTAGCCAATACACAGAGTTATGCAAAAGGTGAAAGCAAAGTGGTCCATTGAAAGGTGTGTAGAAACTTTGCACAAATGTGCAGGGGTGGAAGTATGACTTCAGCTGAAGTTGGAACTGGGAAGGGATCTCACGGGCAGTAGTAGTCTAGTGTATTGATAGTGAAAGAGAGGCAAAGGAAGATCTGGACCTACTGCTTTGCGGAGCAGAGGACCTAGTGATAAAATATGTAACAGTTTCTTTGCTTCTGTTCTTACTGGTAAGACCTTCCAGGTCCCTCTGCCTATTAAGAGTGTCTGTGATAATGAAGCACCAAATTAAATTAAGGAATTCCTAAAACAGTCTGGTCATTAATTAGTCCATAAAGTCAGATGGGAAGCATCTGGGAATGCTAACCGACTTAACTGATATCTTTGTGAGGTTGTTCCGTCATCTTTGAAAGGCTATAGTAGTTGGGAGAATGTTCATGATGATCCTGACAAAGCGAACGTGACTCCTAAATGCAAGAATGGTGAAGAAAAAAATCTGAGGAACTGTAGGAAGGTCAGTTTAGCCTCAGTCTGATAAGGCCGTAGAGCAAATCCTCCTCCTTCTAGAACCTATTTAAGAAGACATTTTCTGTAAGGTTACAGTCAAGAGACCATGTTGAAGTTTGAGGCATATAGACTGGGTAAGTTAACATTAGAGTTGTTGACAAATTGGCTGGACTGTTGGAATCAACAGGTTGTGATTAGCAAGATCACTTCTAAGTGGCACCTGGTTATCAGTGGCTCTTGTCAGGGGTTAGTATGGGTAGTATTGCTTAACACCTTTATTGGTGACCTAGCCAATGGGATGTCTTCAATGATCAGGACTGTAGGATGTAAAAAAGTAAACCCATGCAGCTATCTATACAGTCTGGGGACTGATAGGCTAGATAGGAGCTTTGTAGAAAAGGACTTAAGGTTCCTGGTTGACATCGAACTGCAGATGAGACTGCTGTGTGCCCCTGCGTTATTGAAAATCAGCAGCATACTGGGGCACATTAGCAAGAAAACAGCCAGCACATTGAGGTGATTTTTTTCCCCTTATCACTTCCGAGTTTGCATACGAGTCCTGTGTCCAGTTTTGGAAGCTTGCTTAGAAATGCACAGTGAAAGTGTAAGAGTTGGCAGTTCCAGTTGGAATCTCAGACATTCCTGTGAGATATAAAGATAAAAATATTTCACTGTGAGGATTATAAAGCCCTGGAGAATTTGTGGAATCCTTCATCCTCTGAGGCGTGTGAAACTTAACTTGGCAATATCCTGAGCATCCTGATCTGATTGGACCTACTTTGAACAGATGTTTGTCTAGATAGCCTCCAGAGTTCCCTTTCAGCCTTTAGTCTGTGGTTCTATGAGTCAGTAAACTCATAAGCTTGTAGAATTAAACTGCCTTTATATTTTTAGATTATTAGTCAGGTCTCAGGAAGTGTGGTATTTGAGTTGTCCCTCATTGCTGCCAGTGCTTAGGACCCATGGATTAGTTATATAAAAACATAATCTTACGTTTTTACCGTTACAGCAAGTAAAACAAGGGCAGAAGCTTTTGTTTGACTTTGAATATTCTTAAGCTCACGGTGACTTTTAACGTTGTAGAATGATAGAGCTTGAGGAATAGAAGTATGTAGAAAAAAAGATGTTGCAGGAGTGTCTTTCTGCTGTGTTGTTTTTAAGGATTCTCATTAAATTTATTTAGATCTTTTGGATTCGATGGGTCCCAGAGCTGAAATGTGGCAGCTGTAAACAGTTAAAGTGTGTGAAACTACAGTTGAAACACAGGTTAAGTAGTGAATTTTGGCCTAAATGTTTTAAATACAGCCATTTTGAGAATGCCAAAGATAGTTAAGTGTATTTTTATCTTAAGACTGTGCATGTTGTCTTGGTGTTTGTTTGCTTGAGGTTTTTTTTAAAGTCTTCCTAGTGATGGATGAACCTGGAAAAATTATAGTGGAGAAAAACTGAAAATATGATGTGAGCTGAGAAAAGGAAGGATAGTATTAAGCAAAGATTAATACAGATACAGAGACACACACACAAAAAAACATATTCCCCCTTCAGGAAATCAAGGAAATGCCATGCTGTGATTTGACAAGAAAAATGTACAAGACCTACTTTTTTTTTTTCCTTTCATCTGCATGTATTTTTCATGTTTCTGCACCTGAAAAATATAAATGTTCAGAGCCTGAGACATTCCTGCTTTCCTTGAGTTGTATTCTTAACATCTTTTGCTATAGATCTATACAGTAAGATTGGTTGGAAATACTTCTGGTGAGCTATCTTGCTTAATCTCTTTGAATTTTTTAAAATGAATACAACTATTGTAAACAAAAGCTTGCAAGAAAGATAGTAAAATATGAAGTATTCACAAGTAGCATTCTTGATATTCAGCGAGATATTCCACATATCTCATCCATAAGACTTAAACTTTTCTTTGTAGAAAGAAGATTTTTCCTTCTTCCTTTCTCGTACTCAGACAAAAGCAATAAAATTATGGCTATATTTGAAATGTCAGAAGTATCTGATACTCTCTAAGAATGGCCATCTTAAGAAATTCTCTATAAAAATGGTGTGTGAAGAAATGGAAGTTATGGAATAGACTGTACAGTGACTTCATCTTTTTCCAGAATAATGGAGACAGGAATAACCCTACTGTAGTGTAGCTCCTGTAGGATGCTCCTCTGCATTCTGATTTTTCATTAAAACTAAAATGAAAGGAATGCATGAAATGGGCAGATGTAGTTATTTCTGTATGACAAGTACTGATGGAGATATGAAGGATTTTCTAAATCTGAAAAAAATAATGCCACGAGTATTATAGATACTTTGCTACTAATGTAGTTAACCTATACAACAGAATTTAATGAGGTCACAATTTTCAATTTCTGTTACTGTGGTAAAACTGCAGTGTAAATCCCAGCTACTTATTTCTGGTTTGTTCAGGTGCCAAGTGGTGAATCAGATGAAGGAACATATTAATCTGGAAGGAAGAAAATGGAGTTAATTCTTCCACTGAGAAGATAGTTACACAGTGATACTGTAACTGCTATATAGGAGAAGATTGGAGCTAAACTGATGGGTGAGCTGTGGTTCTTAGTAGCATGGCAATAACGTTATAGAGCAGTGGCAAACCACAGTGCCCAAGTGAATTGCTGGTTCAGATTCAGCTTCAGTTGGTGTGCTGCTGTAAAGTAAGCCTGTGATTGAAGCACATGGACTGTGCTGTATTGATGCCAGAGTGGCTTAGAGGAGTTCAGTTTAGCTCATTTGGCATTGTGTTGTCAGTTTTTGAAACTGACAGACTGGGAAAGCAGGGAGTTAACAAGTGGAAGAGCAAGAGAATCCAAGGTGGAGTGCTCATCCAGTGAAGGCAAAAATCAACACCCACAGGATTGTACATCCTAATCTTTGACAACCTTATCTAGTGTGTTAGATACTTCACATCACGGTGTAACCAAGTGAAATATTTGTTGCTGCAGATATGGTAACTACTGTCTTTGGTACTAGTGTGGTACCAGTTTTAGTCACAAGATTTCAGGTTTCTGACTTAGCAATTTTAAAGGGAATTTGTATATGAAACTTGTATCTTGGAGACTTATTTAAGTACTTAAGTCACAGCTGGTGTAGATAAAGATTGAAATCTTTAGTAGAATGTCAATTAAAGACAAAGTTGATATTTTCATTTCTGAAGGCACTTTATGCGAAAGCAGAAATATAAGGATATAGTAAGTTTTATAAGAATTTATCTTTAGTCTGGATAGTTTGTATGTAGGGGTAATGTTTAAGGGTTGGTTGACTTAAAAATTTCCACTGAAACTCCTCTGAAAAATAATTTGCTGTGGTTACCTTGGATACTAATAGAGCTTTTGACCAGCGGTTCCCAGACCTTTTTAATCATGCACTTATTAGTTAACAAAAAAGCTTGAGCATGCACTACCAATATGTGTATTTATTTCGTTACAATTTATATGCATGTTCTCCTGTAGTATATATTATATATATCATAAAACATACCCAAAAATGGAAGTAAAAGATGAGATAAAGATGAAATAAACACTATCTTTACACTTTATTAACAGTGCAATAAATATTTTCTTCTCACGCCACAACAAATTCTTGTTCATCTCTCTAGGTTTTTACACCCTACTTTGGAGAGTCCAAATCAGGTTTGATTACATTCAGTGGTTTGTTTTATAGTGGCTTTTAATATCCATTAAACAAATGGATATTTGACTTTATTAACTGCAGAATATAGGAGTACTTGTGCTTTTTTTTTTTCCGAAACATATGGAATACCTTGGTTCTGTTAATTTGGACTAAAACATTCTGATTTTTTGCTTTGAATTCTGATGATACATTTTCTCAGTGTTGGTATTCAAATCCATGTACTCCGTGTATATGTACTTCCTGCAAACAAACTTTCATCATCTTTAAGGGAACTGAAAAATCTTGGTGTTTTGGTGTTGGATTTTTTTTTCCTTCTAAAGGTGTTTTTTTTTCCAGCAGGAATTTATTCCATAACTAGCTTAGAAGAGAAAAGAGGAATCTGTGATATAGGTTTGTTTCTTTAAAAAAAAAAAAAAAAAAAAAAAAAGAAAAATTCTGTAGTGTAAGACAATGAGCTAAATACTATTTATAAGGGAGAGTTCTGCTGGAACATCCTAATCTTAAGACATGATGATTCTAAATGTCTCTTTGAATGTGAACCTTGTCACTTTTCTGTGTTTACTTATTTGCTGTCCCAGGAGTCATCTTGTTTGTCCTTCTTCCTTACCACCTTATTTACCATATCTTGGGATGGGTCAAATATTGTGAGAGTTTTTAGAGCCTGTTTTGAGGTAGTGATTCTGTGGCTTTTACATAGATAGCTTCCTAAATTTATGAATACCAATCCATATGTATCTGCAAGCATCGTGTGTTATTTAAATGCCAATAGTTATAAAGCTGATGGAAAGTAACAAGATGCAAGTAAGATGATTAGATCTTAACTTTCTAGATAAGCTAAGTATATGCTGCTTCCCTAATATGCGTTTCATACTAGTTAGGCTGTTTGTCCTGTTAGCCTACTGTGATCTGGATGATTTTTTTTCAATTGGAAATGAGTTGTTAACATATCCCCCCCAACATTTTGTACAGCAGTTCTGCAAGAAAAGTTATATAACAAGGTTGTTTAAGAGTAAAATTGTTGCAGATGAAAAGTTAGACCTTGAATTAGTCATATTGGAATGTTATGTTATAAATTATTACAGTGTTGATAGTTCACATAGCTAAATCTGTGGTGGACTTTGTTTAGAAGTAGAATTTGTTGCTATTCTGGAAATCACAGATAAAAGTAAAATTACCTTTTTTTTTTTTCTGATGTCCAACATGCTTCAGGAGCTTAGCTATGGGTCTGTAACAGCAGTTGCAGAAGTTTTTTTCTCATTGTACTACTTGTTATTACTTTGAAGCCAGAAGTATGGGAACCAGCTCCTGACCACTGAGACCGCAGAATGTGCAGTGTCTTAGTTAAACACCTGAAGTTAAGCACTGTTATAGTGCCTTGACTCTCAGCAGGAAGTACTATAATAAGAATGTAATATTCTATTGATGGGAGTGGAGAATTCTGAGGTTATCCTTTTGACTGGTCATATAAAACTAGTAATATTGAACGTCAAATGCAGAATAAGAACAAGACAGTCATGTCTTTCATTCTGAGAAGGGACGTGACATCTAGAAGATACATGCCAAGCACTCTATTCTGTGAATTTTCTAGATGTTTAGTACAGAAGTGAGGAACTGCAGAGGCTCTGAAAAAGAAGTGAATTGGTACAGCGCCTGAAATTCTTTTGTTTGCTTTTCTATGGAGATGCAGGACTTCAGGTATGATGCTAAGTTTAGCCACTCCATAAAATACTAAAATTACCTGTATGTACAAACAAGTAGTCACTTACCACATAGCTTGTCAGTATTTGGTTTCCAGTAATGTCTTGTCATTACTGAAATGCCGTAAATCAGTTTATCCTTAGTTGCACAACCCAAGGTGAAGAAACAAAGCTGATTAGGCACTCACTAAATTAAATTTTGTTTACGCCTTAAGAGATGTTTCAATCCACTACTATGAGCTGCATTAGAATACAGCTTTCCATGCTTTGATTTGATTGACTGTCTTCAGACTGTGTTGTGTCATGTAAAGATGGCAGGTGCTATTTATAAACAGAATGGACACCTTTATCATTGGCTTTATATTATGGGTGATGACTTATTTCTAGGTATCTGATTTCATAATGTGCAAAACTTCAATATGTGTAGAAGCAAATAAAGTAACTTAGCCAGATAACTGTATTCCTAGTTAGGAGGAAAGGGAAGCAAAACAAGCCAATGTGAGGATTTTATACAAGCTCTAATGATGTTTTTTTTTAAATTACACGGGTTATCTAGTACACTTGGATACTTGATACACTTGAGGCATGATATACGAGGAAGGTCCAAGGTTGTCTTACAATCTTAAATGCATAGATGAGAGAAGGGAAATCAAGCAACTTAATTTTCGTTTTTCTTGGGCAATGACTTAAATATTTGGATGGGACATTCTCCAGTGTATTTGAAGCTCTTAGATTTTTTTTTTTTTTTTTGCCCCAAGCTCTTCTTAGTTCTAAAATTTTGCTTATTAAATTATGTTTACCTTGAAGGGTGAAGATGTCAACCGGACACTTGAAGGTGGGAGGAAGCCTCTTCACTATGCGGCAGACTGCGGACAGCTTGAGATTGTGGAGTTTCTACTGTTGAAAGGAGCTGACATTAATGTATGTACATCAGTTTGAAAATGGGTGTTAGGGTTCCTCCCCCCAGCACAAACACATAAAGGATTGGTTACTGACAACCTTGAATTAAACTAAGCAATTTTTGCAAGTTGGTCTACAGGCTAGAAGCTTAAAATGATGTTTATTAAATGTTTATAACAAAAAGCAGCTTTTCTTAGTGTGTCCCTAAAGAATAAGAAAAGTTTAATTTGGTTATGATTAGAAAAATAAATCTAGTAGTGACATCTAAAAAATGTTTGTATGAAATGCATACTGCATTTGTCAGAAGGGACATCAGAAGACAGTGCAGTGCATCCTTGGCCAGGTCAGGATCAACTCTATGTAAATTGATGCACTTCTCTTTTTGGAGACATTCTTACTTGAACAAACTTAGTCATTTTGATGTAGCTTGACATGGATTGATTTTTGTAATGAAAAGACTTGATTGGGCTGTATCTCACTTGAAAATAATGTAGTTCTCCATAAAGTGAAGTTCCTAAACCATACACCCCAAACACTGTGCTTAAGTATTTGTCTGAAAGTAAGTGTGCAACACATCTTAGCATTAGTCCTTAACAAAACGGCTTGGAATTTTTCCAAGTGTGTGGAAAAAATTATTTCTTCTTCAGGAGTTCTCCTGACTGGAGAGGGTGTGAAAATGGAGTGAAAAGTGGTAACTTTTCAGTTGCTCCATTTCTTCTTCTCTGGGACTATAGTTTACAAAGGCAAAGACCGTCCAAGTAATGTTTCAGCCAGAAGTGGATTCTGAAGTCAGAATGGCAGGAATTGGGAGTATTGTTTTCAAACAGGGCAAAATCTGTCAGCTGAAACCACCTGATTTCTATTACTGGCCTAAAAAAACCCCAGACAAACGTCAGGATAGTTCTTATGGAAGAAATAACAGGAAGATATCTGACTGGTTTTTAAGCAGTGAGTTATCTTTTTAAAACTCAGAGTAAAAAATTCTGAGGGAATGCATTTCTAGGGAATCACTCTGCTGTTGACCAAAGAAAATTTAAAAGTGAAATAAAACCTTTTAATGCTGTGTGAAATTGTGCTTCAAATAACTGTCTCAATTTACAGGCTCCAGACAAACATAATATCACACCACTCCTATCAGCAGTCTATGAGGGCCATGTTTCCTGTGTGAAATTGCTTCTGTCAAAGGTGAGATTAAACTGTTCAGAACAAGAAATCCATTAGCAAAGTGTGTTGTTATGATTTTTTTTTTTCCAATAAGATTATGATGCTCCAGATAAGTTCAAAACATGAAATGAAAGCTATTTATGTTGCTAAACCAGAGAGGGTACTCTGATTATGGAGAAGATAGTTGAAAGTTCAAAGACTGTTGCAGTGTAGGAAGCGTAATAGTGACCATTAATAGTATGGTGAGCTCCAACCAGAGAACAGTCATCAGCAAATCAGGCAAGAAAAAAACCCATACTTTCCTTTAGCAATCAGGGAGGAGTGGGATTTAGCTTTAGCAGATGCTTAAGCATTTCATGTGATCAACTCTCCACTGTAAAGTTGCTTAGAGGTGTGGCTTTCCTTTGCTTTTGCCAGATGACTGAAAACCCATCTGGGTTGGCAAAGCAAGGGGAAGCAAAAGTAGAGAGGCAGGCTTTCTCTGTTACAGAGCTTGTAAATTTTGTGCTGGAGAGAATAAACTTAATCTGCTTCTGCTTTCCGTTTGATTCATATTGCAAAGACGATCCATTTTACAAAGCAGTTGTTAATTCAAGCAGTTTTGTCTCCATTCAGATGTGCCCCTTCTTGTTACACCTCACTTACTTTGAAGAGAGGAGGTTAACAGTGCATTTTGAACTCAGCCCACCTAAAGAGTGCATTTTGAACCCACTTAAATTATTTGACCAAAGGATATTATGCTGTGTCATGTTTTCATATGCCATTTCCAGGGTAAAATGCTGAATTTAGGATTCAAGTGGTGCATCTAACTTGCTTAAATTTGTTGTGAGGGCTGATCCTTCATGTGAGATCATTACATACATTACAAAAAAAAAAAAGGTTTCCTTTATCCTGTGTTGTATGTCTTTTCATTTCTGTTTCAAAGTGTTTTTCTTTCTAAGTTGCTAAAATAATACATAAAATGCTACAAAACTTGAGTTTGCATGTGAATTGTCTGGCAACTAGTAAGTGTTCTGTATTCATTGTAGTTACTGTAAGCGAGGGCATTAAGGTGCATCCTGAACCAGCTGTTTTTCACACAGCTTGTGAGAATATGTTGATTTCTATACCTCCTGCAATTTGAATGTTGTTGTTTAAATTATAAAGATGAGACAATCTTTTGAAGATGTGTAGAATGTTATAAGAAAGTGTACTTGATTTAGGAGAAGAGGTTAGAAAACTGCAGCTGTATAGTTTGGAAAACTTGTGTTGTTTTTGAATTCTTTGTGCAGAGCAAAATGTTGTACCATGTCTGCTTACTTTCATTCACATGGGCTAGGTAATGCAATATTTATGAACTGGAACTTTGCTCATCAGCTCACACTGAGGCAGATTTTATATTAAGAGGTTATTCTTTCTCTATATAGTTATCTTCTGACCCTTGTTGGAGCATTTGTTGTCACACTTTGTAACACAACCTGATTTCATATATTCTTTGATAGCAGCTACTTGAGAGGTCCAGTAATTCAAACCTTATTGAAAGTTCTGAAAATTACAATTTAACTTCAACTGTTTAATGTTTTGCCTTGTTATTGGCTACTTTTCTGTTGATTACAAAAGGCTTTGTCTTCCATTTGTGCACAAGATTTTAATATTTAGACTAATAAACAGCTGCTATATGTATTGGTAGACCAGTCTCTGTAAAGCTTAATTAAACTATTGCTAGTAGGTAATAAAACAGGATCATAATTCTCAAAAATTAATAAACTCGAAGTACTAAAATGCACAATGAATGAAGATGGGTTTTATTGCTCTCTACAAGGGATGAGTGATTTTACTGAATTAGAATGAATAAAATGTTAAGGTGCTGTGGCTACTGAAGTAATGTAAACCCTCTAGGTCAGAGTAGAGACATGCTTTTCTAATAAACACTTTTTTGGTGAGGCCGGAGATAAAAATAGCGTATCCTTAAAACACATCTTCTGAAGACTTCATTTTACCTATTCCTACAAAACACTCCTTTTCTATAGTCCTTCCTACTTAAACTATCAAACTTTACTTATATTGTGTATAGCCTAGACATAGATCTGGGAATTCTTAGTATATCTTTTGAGTTTGTGAAAATGAGTGGAACATCATACCGTAGACATACCAAAGACTAGACTTGGGAGGTTGTAGAGCGATACCTGAAACTGCTCTATCAGCATCTGAGTTTTGGTTGAAAATGTTCGTTTTCTCTGACTTACTGTAATACATGAGAATAATTAGCTTTAGTCTAAAAAGCATTTCCTGCTTAAAGTTCAAAGGTAGAGCTTGTTGTCTTATTACTACATTAACATTAGTTAATCCTTTTTATGAATCTTAAAACATTTGTCATGGAATTTGAGACATTAAAAATGCTAATGTTGTGTACGAGAAACCAATGTCATCTTACAACAGACAATTAAATTTCAAATGCTTCTAATGGAAGATGAGCTTTATCATGAAAGATGTGACAAATCTTGTCCATTTGTTCAGCTTTCAAAATAATCCCTCCTTCTGTAAGATAACTACTGCAATCTGATTTCTACAGAAAATGTGTTATAGAAATATCCCGTTGAGTTAGGCAATTTAGCATCTTTTTTTTTTTTCCCTTCCATGACTATGGCAAAAGGGCTGCCATTTGGAAAGAGTTGTGAGTATGTTGACTACTTCTGCTCACTTATTCCCCTCATTCATAGTTGTTGTATTGGCGATTTTAGAGGTACACACATCTATCCGTTTTTAAGAAGTATTTATAAAATATGTTGTCTGTGAATTCATCCATATAGTTTTTGAACAGGCTGACATCTGCTTCTTAACTTCCTATGGCAACTAGTGCTGCTTGTGCTGTAAACCAGTCTTCCGCTGGCCTCATTAAATGCTCCCAGTTCCAATTTCACAGGGTTTTGTGACAGCTCCACTTTGCCTTCCTCTGTGACCTTCTTGGAGTTTTTTTTTCTGAACTGCGGTTGTACCCTAGTAGATACTGTGCTGCCTTCAGAGCGTGTTTCATGTTTGTGCTTTGTCCAGTGGCTTAAGAGGGCAAATTCTCTTGTTTCTTATTACCCTGCTAAAGAGAATTTATATACATTTGTGTGTGTGAAATTAAAGAAAAGAATATAATACAAACATAATATGTTAATAACTTTTTTACTTAAGGGAAGTGGAAAATACTGTGGAATCATTCTACTTTTTATAAACTTTTTATTAAACTTGCTTCCAGGCAGCATTGTACTTGAGAAAATAAATGTCCTCTTGACCTACACTTTATTAGTTCTTTTTCATTTTATTGAAGGCTTGCAGGAATCTTCCTGCCTAGCTAAGGGACTGTTCTCCTTATTTACAAACACAGAGTTTATTAACCAGTGTCTTCCTTTGGTAGTCATGGCCTTCTTACCATATATTCAGTAAAGCTGTTCTACAGACAGAGGTCTTGGGTGTCTGTAACTTTCTGATATACAGATATGCATTACAGTGGAAAGCAGGCCTATGTGTAAACTAAGTTCTCTTTATACCTTAAAGTTGTATCTTCTGTAGCCTAAATACTGATACATTGGTGGAGTCTTCTCAAAGCTAAAGTCCTTTGAACTCTGATTCAAGATGAATTCTATCAGGTCAGTTACTGCGTAGTTCTGTTTTTCTTCAAGTGTAAGTTCCTTCAAGATTCCCAAGTTTGACATCCAAGAATAACTTTGAAGCCCTTTTGATTTCTACATAGATTCTAATCTGAGAGTGCTATCTAAGCAGTAGAAACACCTGTAAAAGAAGCCTTTGATACTTTCATGGTTGCTTTTTTTCTCACAGGACAGTTAAGATAATAACTGTTGAACAGCTATTAAATCTCTCAGGTTTTTTGAGGGGAGGGAATGTTTCACAAGCAAATGGATTTCAGTGGTTTCAGCCTAAGTATATTTGCAGTAACCAATGAGTCACTTCTTTGAGATAGACTAATGTAGCTCGCATTCATACCCACTAGAACAGTGATGCTGAAGCATACTGCACACTGTTTATGCCAAGGATGTTACATAGCATCTTGCACTGAGCTCTTTGGGGGCCTAGAGGAAGATGAACAGCTCCAACAGGATCGATTTGACCACTAGATGGGCACAGCTACCATAGGAACCACCATAAACCAATCTTTTTAGAATGGCTGATTAAATATTTCCCTCTTTGAAAAAACCTCTACTGTCTTTACTTGTAAATATTCAATGTTGTGAAAAGTATTAGCAGCAAATCGTAATAATATCATGTCCAGTTTATTAGATTGTTCAAATAGTTACAGGGGAAAGTTTATTGGTCTGAAAGTTCTTTTGGGAGCAGACTTAGTATTAAGTGTGGAAGTTGAGTGGGTTTTTATGTGTATAGTTGTTTATCAGTAAAACTCTGGAAATTCTAGGTCCATTATGTTCTTCAAAACCTATTGAGTGTCCTTACTAGTAACTATTATTCTGTGCGCTTCCTTCCTTGTAATGTAATTGAGAAGAGTTTTGTACTTTACAGAGAGTTTATACAGAAACTAAAGACAAACCTCTGCAGTACTTGGTCTTGATGAAGTGTGTCTGCACTCAGTGTTTTTCTTGTCATTTTAATGAGCAAATACGCACATTTTCCAGTTGTTCTGGAATCTAATCTGATTTACAGGAAACATCTCTCTCTTTGTAGTCAGTCCTGTGCTTTCATATAACTTTTTTATCCTTCTTCTTAGCTACTCTATTTACAATTTAGTCTGGGTTTTCTCCTTTTGTGTGTGACTGCACAGTGCTCAAAACAAAAGTGACTAGTTAATCATTCTCTGCTTCTCTTCTGCTGTCCTTCTGTAATTCTGACACTAAGGCTGTCTGTATGTG
This sequence comes from Coccyzus lansbergi, assembly GCA_033558105.1. Classification (NCBI taxonomy): domain Eukaryota; kingdom Metazoa; phylum Chordata; class Aves; order Cuculiformes; family Coccyzidae; genus Coccyzus; species Coccyzus lansbergi. The sequence continues at coordinate 326,836 of JAUMJK010000623.1, read as the reverse complement.
CTTGCTGTTCTGCAGTTTTAGTTGGTACATTAATGTTACCTTCTGTCGTCTTGTTGCCTCCCTGATCTGTTTTGTTGCCTTCTAGGTGTTCACATAGCTCATTCAAAACAGGCGTGATCAGCTTTGGACTTGGAATGATTTTGTTTGTTTTTTCAATGTAGCAGTAGGGATTTTTTCAAAATGAGAGAGAAGCATAATCCTAGATAGATGTAGACTTCTATGATCTAGAAATAAAATAGTAACGTTTGTTGGTAAGTAACCTCTTTCAGACATACTTGTCTAGTTCAGCATGCAAAAAAGCTTGTTGCACCGTAGGTTTCATGGGAGTGTGGAAAACGGGATTCTTGCATTCATAAGAGTAGTTGCTGGAAACAAACAAAAACAACCCAAAAAACCAAAATCCTTCTATATCTATCAAGGATTAATTACAAGTTTGTTGGTCTTACAGCTTGCCGTGTGACAAAAGTTACATGGCTTTTTATCTAGAGTTGGACAGTATAAAGTTTGAAACTTAGATTAGCTGTGAGCTGAATATTTTGTTCATAAATCTTGCCTGTTTGGGTTTTGACACAAGCAAAATGAAAACAATGCACTGCACTAAAAAGCTGTATGTAATAAGTATAATTATCCAAGGTAAGTAACTGTTGTAACATGCTTAATAGTAGTACAACTTGGCTTTATGAATTGACAGTCCTTCTCAATATCTCTACAGGGTGCTGATAAGACTGTGAAAGGCCCAGATGGACTAACTGCCTTTGAAGCCACTGACAACCAGGCAATCAAAACTCTTCTTCAGTGATGGATGGACTGATACCTTACGCAATGACAGAAGAAAATTAGTGCTCTGTGCATTTTGATATTTGACTTCCTCTTTTCACCATTGTTAACTGTTTTGACACAGTTGGGTTCTCATCATGGTTCATAGACATCAGAATGCTAAATGATACTGTATTTTTAAGTTTGTGTTGCAAGAATGAATGGAATAAACTTGAATTGTGCGATATAAGAATGTAGAGTTTCATTTCCCTTTCTGCTCCTGTGCTTTATTAATCTCTGACTACATTTTATTTGCCTGGCTTATTTGGAGTCTAAGCTCCACCTCACATATACAGTGATGAAAATATTCAGGTACTTGTAAGACTTAAAAGTGGAATGAAAGCTGCTTTGAGAACTAACTATAAAAGATGTTTGGATTTTTTTTAATTTGCATCCCTTTAAGAGATTTTGATTAATTCTGTGGCCTTGTAGCCTACATTTCCTGCTTAAATTGTAATACATAGTGTTGAAGATCTGTTATTCATGTTAAATTCTAAGAGACAGCCTGTAGATAGAGAGATGTTCCTCCCATTACCTGTGAAGACTAAAGCCATTTTTCTTTCCTTTACTTCCTCAAAGGCATCAAAATAGTTATTTTCAGAAAGCTCAGCTGAAGTATATATAAAATTGTATAGAAATGTGAACTCATTATTCTTGTTGCACCTTTACGGTGACTTTGTCAGAACTTCCTTTTATAACTTTGCTTGTCAGTAGAGATTTAGATCCAATTGCTTGAATTGTTTGATATGACTTTTAAAAAAATATACACTTTTAAATAAAAAGTACAGGAAGGTGTTTTGTCAATGTGGGAAAATATAAATATGGAAAAAATATTTCAAAAGAAACTCCATTTTTCTGTTTTTCTGTGCTAAACTTTGAAAACATGGACTCCTAATGCTGTATGTACAAGCTTTCAGTCAAGTATTGGAGAGAAGAGAGACGTGTTCATCATGTATACACCAAAGCAGATCAAATAGTATGATGGCCAGTGTGCTTTAGTTCCTGTATTCATCTTACTGGCTTTTTGTTCTTTTAATGGACAGCTTTTCTGTAACCGCCAAGATTCAGTATGTAGATTCTTTCACCCAAATTCCTCAATATCTGGCTAACCTAATGCATTTATGCATGTAAGTTTTCCTAATATATGGCTATGGTTGATCTTTTGGATATATCAGCTCCCTTCCAAAAAGAAGTTGACCCAAGAATGCAATTCTTTCAGTTGGCTTCCCCAAATAGTGGTCTTTTTTGTGCACTGACAGGCCCCTAATGTCCATTAAAGCTGAGAGGTAAGACAGTCTCAATTCATCTGTCACACTTTAAATTCATTAAAGGAAAACTTAGTTATCTCAAGCTGAGCATAAATTTGAAGGTTCCAAACCTCAATCTCATAAAAAAAATTGTTGACTACAACAAACTCAAGTTAGGTGCATCTATAAAAGTATTTACCTTTGAAACATGCCTTTAGCTGTGTTTACTATTTTCCTCTAGCTCAAAGGAATTCCTCAGTACATTGGTGAACAAACTGAAGTTCCTTCTGAAAGTTTTGTGTACTAGTGTGGATAAATGTGTAAATATTTTGTCTCAAAAGCGTTTGGAGGTGAGAAGTCTTGAAAAGTATGTAACTTTTTATAGCAATGAAGTTGTGCTTCCTCTTTTTGGAATACACTTTTCATTAAGTAATGTAGCCTTTTATTTAAAGAGTGACAACACATTATGACCAAAAAAAAAATCCAGCCTCGTATTTTTTTTCTTGTTTATTTTCAGTACTAAAACAACAGTTATGCTCCAGGTGACATAAAATGTCTCCCTTTTCTGGCCAACTTCTCAATGCAGCCACCAAACCAAATTGGTATTAGCCTGTCAATATATAATGATTCAGCATGGTTCTGGTTTCTTTTCAAAGCAGGGATATTCCTGGGAGATTTGAATGATGTTCCAGTGTCTCCTAATTGAGCTTCATGCTGCAATTCACTATAGTATAAGGCAGATGTAAACTTTAATTAGGACTGAAATAGAAAGAGATACCTGAATAGGTTGGTTATTACCTAATTCAGTTTCTGCAATGCAGAAGACTGCAGTATCTATCTCCTAGCATGTAGAGTTAAGATAGCCACCCACCATTGTTATAGACTGTTCAACAGTATTTCAACATGGTGGATTACTTATGGCAGTCATAATGTGGTAGCCCTCTAACATGAGCAAATAAATTTGAATGTTAGGTTCCAGAAGTCTTTCCCAAAGTTTTTTTTCTTGTTACTTGAATATTTTATTTGGTTTGGGTTTTTTTTCAGTCTTCCATGTTCTTTAGGAAGCTTCCTAACCAAGACTGGTTTTGAGTTTTCTTTTATTACCCCATTGCATAAAGTAAAGCTATAGCCATACCTTTTACAATAGAAATGTATCTTACATTATTTTGAAACAAAAAAATGCATCTAATGTTTGTCTGGTTTTATGTGTTATGTAAGGTTTGTTGTGATGAAGGATACTTCCCCATTATACTTTTTACAAATTAATGAATAATTAGACATACACCTGATACAAATATATGCCTGTAGATGTATCTAAATAGTTAGCATAAACAGAATATGGAAGGAAATGGTTAAGTTTTTGAGGCATTTGAGATATCATTAGAACAGGGATCAATACAATGCCAACAGATTTGTTTTGTGACTATACACCAACCTCTGTATTTCACTTCTCAATAGGAAGAATTAATTTCTTTCCTTCTTTCTTTTGTGTTCTTAGCCTGTAAGCTGTTTGAAGGATTATCTCTCAGGACCTGACACACCTTAAAGGTTCTTTGTGTGTTTTGCAGTCTGTTTCAATAACCTCCTCAAAAGCACATAAGAGCTTATTGAAAGAGAGATGAAACAGGTGGGAAGCACACGTATTTCTAGTGTCAGAGGTTTAAAATGTGAGAACAAACCCCAGGCTTATAAATTAATGAGATTTCTGAAGTTAGCTGTAAATTAATTATTTACCAAGCTATATTAAACAATAACTTGAAAGAAAAAAGACCCACCCTGCAGCAATAAAGCCACGTAACCTGTATACTTAATAAGGAGGTGCTTCTAAGAATATGTTCTCACTGTAAACAGCTGAATATATATTGGCACTTAGCAGATGGTTGCTGTGGGGAAAAGAGAATTCCCTTGTTCCCAATTTGCAAGCCTCAGAGGCTGGGATTGAAGGTTTTGTTTTGGTTTGGGTTTTTTTAACTGTCAGAGGTGAGATTTACAGAGATGTAGAGACAATGAAATGTTCTATAAATTAATGTAAAAAAATCTCCCTGAGTGTTTTCTATAGATCACGTACTGTAAACTGAATTTGCTCTCGCATTCCAGAGCTGACCTGTGACACATACTTCAATTCTTTTATCTTTATCTGCTCTTCCTGACTGTACAGTTTTCAAAATCTTTACTTCCCCCCGGCACATTTTAATAGATGCTTAGAAAGTAGGCAGAGAACTTGTTTGTCAATGTAATTAGAAAATACTCCATCTATGGCTGTCTGTTATCTCTTACAGGAAAACAGGGATGAAAATAATAGGAGGAAAGAATGAGGAGAAATTAATTAAACCATAGACTTTACATCCCATTTACTTGGTACAACAGGTTTGTTCTCCACTTCGAATATTTCTTATTTTTTTTACCAGATGCTTTATCTCTGTGCTGCTTTTCTTCACATCAGGTATACACTGAGTAGTTATGGGATTGGATTCATATGATTTATTTCCTCTATGGTCTTTATTCCTGAAAGCTACTAGAAGACAGTGGTTGCAAAATATTATGGGATCAGTGGTGTTACAGGTGTCCTTGGTGTTAGCCCCAAAGAACGTGAATGTAACAAATGTTTTAACCAGCATACTGTTTGAGGGTTTTATGCCCTTTTGACTGCTTCTCTCATAATGCTACAGGTTGCTAGTAATAATGTAAATGACTCTATTTTGTTTCAGCCATTGGAGCAAGATGATTTTCTTAAATCTGCAAGGTACTTAATTTGCATGTTGAACTGTTGATCGTCAATGCATCATACTGCTGGCAGAAATGGAAGACGTGTGTTGTGGCCTTACTGCAAGTGACAGTGTAGTTGGCCGTGCAACTCCAATTTTTTAGTTAGTTACAGTTCATACAGCATAATTCAAAATATATCTGAGCAAATGTACCCCTCCAAGATTAGACATTTTAATAGAAGGATGACTCAGCAAGAGGCATCTTATTTTCAATTAAATAGACAAAACAGAGTATTAAAGATCAGGATTTAAAACACCACTGGTAATACAGAAAGGTAAAATCACAGACCTAGACGCCAGAGGGGAGCTGGTGTAGGCTTTGCAATATTTTAGAATTTTGCAGTGACAAACAAGGCAGAGAAGTGAAGGATGTAAAAATAAGATCCCATAGTGTGACTGAGTAGTTTTGCATAGACCATTTTCTATTTTGAGCTTATTTCTTCACAATTACCATTGGAGACAAAGTACTTTTGACTAACAGTTATAAACCAACTTAATAAACATCTGAGCTCCAGTTGCGGGGTTGGGGGGAAGCAATAGTTTTTGAAGTGATAAAGAAGGGTATTTGTATTCAGGTTTTGTTTTCAATAAACCAACCTATTTTCCCAAACGTTTTGTATTTTAAAAAGATTTCTGTGTGCGTTTGTGACATATAAACTATAATCCAAATGACTTAAACTTACTGACTTCTTATCATTAATGTTTTGACTTATAGTGTTCTGTAACGCTTTTGTGTGTTCAAGCTGAAGATGCTGTTACTGCCTTCCTACTCCAAAATGAGAGATGAAATGTGCTTTATAAATTTTGATTATTATTATTTGAAATTTTTTTTCAGAAATGCTTTGGTATCCATTGCACCTCAGCCATTTAGACTGAGAAATGCTGATTTATTGCACTGGAGTTTTGCAGTGAAGAAGAGGCAGTGCAAAGCTCCTGTTGCACACATAAGCTTTTCACAGCAGTGAGCTGCTGCAACATGTGGACTTCTACATGCATTTTTCCCACTGGTGACTGTGAAAGCCCATCAATAATTCCATGGCCATGTAGATAGAAAACTGTCACCTTTTAAAAAAGGATTTCAACAAAATTGTTGTTCTTTACATGTAGTAAAAACTTACCAAGATTTAGGAAATTATTTGAAAGAGAGAACATGAACTTGACCTGTTTACTGTAAACCTACAGAAAAGTGTATTCTACTGGATCCTCTCCCAAGGAAATATTCAAACTCTTGCCAGGTAGTAGGTGCATGCACCTACTGGTTGGTCATGTTGTTTCATCCATTTATTGAATATTTAGAATATTTGTTCAAATGTTTTGTGTCCTGCTGAAACCAGCAGCCTGTAGCTGCCTTTGTCTTCAGGCAACGTTTTCCTTGTCTTCACAGTGTTTTATACCTATAATTGTAGATGAGTTGATCATTCTATAACAGCTCTTTTTTAAAGCTTGTATGTATGCTTTGTGTGCTCTTTGATTAAATTAGAATTCTCTGTACTCTAGGGGAACTTCTGTATATGTAAATAGAGTAACATTTAGCAGAGAAGTTGATTTTTTTTTCCCCCATTTTTAGTCACTTCACTTTCTTTTCAGAGAGAGAGAGTTTAATTCATCTTATGGACCATTGTTCACCAGGTAGTAGAGGTAGGAATTTTCCCTAGACTTTGATAAAATTTTGTGATTAGAAGTAGACATCTTCATTGGTATCTTTGGCAGGGTTAGTGTAACAACAAGAACTGATTAAATTTTTCTGCCACTTGAATTCTACATAAATGATCCCATCAGATGCCTTTGTTATAATAACTGATATCTAGTGTACGTTACTGAGAACGAAAGAATTCAGGGCATTTATTTCCAAACCCTCTGTTATGAGGAGTTAAATGAATGTACATGGCTTGGAGTTACAGCTAATAAGGAAGGATGGGAATAACCCTGAGAATCTTCTACTACTTTTGCAAAGACCTGACTAAAAATAGTCCCAGAAAAGTAAAACAAAACGAAATCCAACCCAAAATAAAGCAAGCCTCCCTCCCAACAGAAATAAACCCAAACAAAAGACAAATTAAAAAGATAAAAACCCACTCCCAAAAAAAAAAAAAAAAACAAACAAACCAGCAAAAATGAGCTCTGTGTTCCTGCCTGAGACAACTGGCAGATCTTGTCCACCAAGCTGAGAATCACAACTTAACTTCTTATCTGTGTTTTGATACTATAGCATATAGAAGGTGTCATTGTCTCCATACCTATTCCGGTACTGGAACACATCTTAAAACTGGTTTTCCCAAAGTTATGTAACTGCAGCCGAGAAACACCAGATATTAAGCTTCAAAGATGTATGTACTTGCAGTCTTCTCTCTATTTTCCACAACGTCTTCAGGTAAATATTTCTACATAGAATTATTTGTATGGATAGTCAGACCAAGTGTCAACAGGAGGCCAGGTCTTCTCAAAAGCTTTGGTCTTTTCTGTGAGATATAGTGCTTCCCTTTCTTCAGAAATACTAGGGGAAAATATTAGGGAAGGTGTTGAAAAGTGTCACTTTTTTTCACCTGTAGTGGTTTAGCTTTTGTATGACTCAAGTTAACTTGAGGTTTGAGTGTAAAGGAACTCAGGCCTATACAACACAGCTAAGAAATACTGGGAATTTTGTTGATTTTTTGCTTCTCCAACATATAAGTAAACTAAGTCCCCAGAAAATCTGAATCTTCTTCACTTTCATAATTATTTAGCAAGTCACTCCTTGAAAACATTGGATTTGACCTTGCTAACTATAATTTCCCTCTGGAAAGAGATGATCAAAAGTAGAAAATATTCAAAGAGTTTAAGCATTGCAAACCTGTGTGGTATACCTGCCTGGAATATTGCTACCAACTTGAAGAATTATGAATTTTCTCTACTCACGTGCCAAGACATGTTATTTGTCTGGAAAATAAAACACAGTTGAACAGTGGAGCCAGTGTCAGGGAGAAAATTGCAACAAACAAGGCAAGAGCTGAAGAAGCATGCAGGATCACATGCAATGCCTGTGGCTATGCTGTCATAGTAGCTGCACTTTGTAGGTGGTGGTCAGGCTGAATATCATTTTTTGATGATTTGTGGCTTGTCACTGAGAGTACACATCCTTTTAGAAGCAAGGATTGTACCAGGACTGTAGGCATTCAGGTGCATTTGTTGTACCTGCTAATTGGGGAATTTAAAATGTAGGATTGAATGAAATGGAATCTCATTCTGACCAGAAAGAAGTAGGGAGGTAGAAGTAAACATGGTGATGCTGGCTTGGGGAATAGGTCCAAACCATTTCTTTTTCTTTGATTATTAATTGATTCATCTTGAAGGAGACATCCTTAGAAAGTGACAGCTGCAGAGAAGATATCTAAAGGAGATGCATAAGAGGGGCAAAACAGGAATTTTTTTGTGTTATTAGGAATCATAGAAAATAATCAGGCAAGGTAAAGAAAGAATGAAAATAGCACTAAGTATGCATTGAAACAACACTTGGTCAAAAATACAGAATGGCAAAATATGTCCAGCATTCATATCTATGATTCTTACAGCAAAGCAGTCTTTGTGGCCAGGGCAGCAGAAAAAGTTGTTACTCTGTAGGAAAGGAAAGCAATGAGTGTCTGTGTTGCAATGCATTTGCTAATAAACTTGAGGTTTGCATAGTCCAATAATTTCTGCTCCAGAGGGCATTAGCTCTGTACAGTAAGACAAGAGTTGAAAAAGGGTTGGGCCTTTTTCTGCTGTAATTTCAGGGAGAACAAAAGAAATAGGTCTGAACTTGAAGTTATTAATTGGAATCTATTTTCAAATTAATGAATTATGTTTTTTCATTTAATTTTCCTTTGGTTTTATTTTAGTTGTGATTTTAAATACATGAAAGCTGAGTAAGTGAACGTTGCAGCTTTGAAGTTCTTTGACTTAATATTTGGTTTATAAATGCTGCTATTATTTAGTCTTGAACCATAAAACCACTGTATTTTGCAGGGTTGAAATAGTATTGTGAAATACAGTGTTTCAAAAAGCACAGGAAAGCAGCTGTAATGTCTATTCCTGAAATAGACAAACATAGCAGCCCTTCTAAAATGCAAAAATGTGTTTAAAATTAACAGTATACAAGTGAACAACAATTACTAAGCACTATTTTCAACAGGCTTTCTGTGCTTGTAGGCTCTGTCTTTCTTCTCACTGGGAATGACCAAGTTCCATTTAATTATTTATAGCTGGTTAGAAGTTGTGCAACTTCTGTTTTGATGTAGACTCCTTATACAGAGGAGTTTGAGAACTAGTCACCCATTCCAGTAATCCTTAATAAAAAAAATAACAAAGATAAATGTGTGGTTCAAGAAAATAAACAAATGTTAAACTCTTTCCATTTGGTAATAAGCAATCTCAAGAGAGGCTGGGAAATATGAATTTGTTTGGCTGAAGGTTACCTAATCTAGTGTGACAAAGCTTTGTGTTCGCCTGCTATAGTTCTGTCCTTGAGGCAGCTCCCTGTCTTCTAGATAGCGGTGGCAAGGATGCCTGTGTAGGCTGGCTGCAAATGACTTCATTTTTTTCACAACCATCACCGCTAGGTTTGCTTTAAGCATTGTTAAACACCTTTTTAGTGTATAATCTTGCAGACCTTGCTTGAACTACAGCAGAGGAGGAAGAAATCTCTATTCAAAGGGTAAGGTATTGGGGTCTGGTGTACACAATAGTTACGCAACTGGTACGAGACACAGTGGTGCTAGTTGTCACAGCTTTTACAAGTGTATTCCTGTCATTACAGCAGTGATTGAACAATTACAGATATTCACTGTACAGAAAGGCACAATGGACAGGCAGTAGATTATTGCTGATCATTGCTTTTCCTTGCTGGGAAGAAGGATGTAACAGATGCTTTGTACAAATCATTTACGCTGCAGTTTGATGAGACAGTTAAAGTAGCAAATGCTGCTCAAAAGGTAGATTTCCTCCCGCGCCCCTCCCCGTCCTCGGCTACACCACAGCCTCTTTTCTGCATTAGCTCTAACACTCACCTGTTCCTGAAGAGAGCTGAAGCAGCTGAAAATGTAACCTAACAGCAATAACAAAAATATGATAAGCCTGAGATAATATTTTAGCTGTTAATTAGGGAGAAGTAGTACATTTTTTTCTTTCTTAATTTACAGCAGTGACAAAAATTGTATATAGCTATGTGCGAGTTCATTGCACCTGGCAAATTCCCCAGCATTACTAGGTCTTTCCAAAGTTTCTTGTAATCCTCACTAGCCACAATATAGAATAACCAAGGGGTATAGTCTTCTTGTTGTTCACCTTCCCATTCAGTTCATTAATACATGAATTGAATATACTTGATCCAGTCCTAAGGCTGATTCCTAGGTCCCTACCTCTGTCAAGAGTCAGAAATAAGCACTTATGTCTGATTCTCTTTCACTTTTAAACTGTGCCATGACTTTTCCTGTGCTGATTGCCAGATTTCTTTAACAGTCTCGTGAAAAAAGATGCAAAAAGTCTTTGGCAAGTTTAAACATCATCTATCTGGGAGTTTCTCTATTTAAAATCAATTGGATATTGGGTGAGTGTGGGACAATAGAGGAGAAATAATGCGGGTAATTTTTTAAAAAACATAGTCCCTTAACAATCAGTAATTATCTTGTAACTTTACTGTCCTTCAGGGCTCTGAACTCCAACTTCAAAGGAAACAGAGGATACAAGCATCCCAAAATCATAAATAGACAGATAATTAAAATCCAACCAGAAGTTCTATTTTTCCCCAAAGTCCTTGTGAAGTATCCTATTCTATAAACTGCTCTTTACAAGGGTAAACATACGCTTAGGGGAGTAATTGATTCCTTTTCTGAATGAATTAATTACCTCCCTGCCTCTTGTACCAAACAGTACTGTTAAGGCAACTTCAATACACAACTTCATCTCCATCTAAACTAAGACTGGACAGATTGTTAATTATGTAGGCCCAAGAATGCACTGAACTTACAACTCTGTGATACTTTTCAGAAATCCACTGAAAATCTAAGGCTTGCCAAGGACCTGACAATTCAAACAGTCCGTGACAAGCTGTCAGACTGCCTTGTATTTTAATTATTTATCATCATTCTCTGAATACACTAGACAATCCTTTAGAATTTGAACAGACAACTTTGAGCTATATGTAATCTTTGTTAGAGTTCACCACTAAAGTGATAGCATGGGCAAACAGGTGAAAAATATAATTAGTAATGCCTGGCTCCTATGCACCATTTTACATCTGGACAGTTTTACAGAGGAAGCAGACACTTTGAGAAAAAAGTATCATGGTCAAGGACAGAAAGAGTAGAAAATTTCATGTCTCCAATTCTGTCTAAAGTTCCAGTGGAGCTTACTGCTGTCAAATCTATGTAATACATTATGTTGAAGTCCAGAAGCCCCAGCCAAAATCTGGCATCTTTTCTGTGATACAAAACAAACAGGTAAAAAAGGCTATTGTAAGCTAATGTTTTACATCTACTGCTACTTCAAATAGCTCTGACAGATCAAAAGTGCTGAATTTCAGTCAGGTTTACTCTGAGCATTATTCAGAAAACAGACACAGTAGCAGAACTTCCTTTCCCATATATAAAAAAAAATTGTTGCAAAGAGGAAGGCAGGCCATCTTTCTCCAGAATTTTTTTTTTATTATTATTTTTGTGGTCTGAAATTACTCAGGTAAAGCTCTAGGACAAGGTGAAGTCTAAATCATTTTTTCAAACTGCTTCCAGGCCTGCAATTTTATGAACTTTCATCTACTTGAGTACACTTTAAAAAAAGCATTAAAATACACACCTGAAAAAGTGCATACAAGGGATACTTGTTTATGCAGTTTATGAAGACTGAGACATTTTTAATCATATTGAGAATGATTAGTTAGTTTGTCTTTCTGGGTGATTTCAAGGATGAGTTTAGGTTTGGTGTCCTGTGAAACTAACTCATTCAGTATACATCATAGTTGTTTTCATTAGATATTCTGCTCACTGAAGGCAACCTCTCTGTATGGCTTATTGAAAAAGTACTGGACTTCAGTAAGAAAAATAACAAAAGCCTGAAATTCTAAAAAGGAAAGTACAAAAAAATCCTTGATTTTGTTGAGTTGGTTTTTTTTTTTTCCTCTTTTCCATGGACACATAACCTGCCACTCTGTATTCATCCTCACACTTTGTATTTTGCAGGCTCCTACTAAGCCACTGTGACTGCTCAGTCTGTGAAAGAGAGATTACAAACACCCTGGAAAATGTGAAAAAAAAATGCCTCTGGGAGCCACATTGGATGTTGAATAGTTTCAAAATCACAAAATTTTTCAATCCAATGCCTTATGTAGGTACAGGCTACATGCTGGTATAAGCATGGGTTTCTTTCATTTTATTTCTATTCACACTGGTTTTATTACTTCTCTAGTATGAAAATAGCTTAAAACAGTACAGTTTATTTCCATTCCCACTTAGAAATTATGTCTACCACCATTAGCCCCTTTTCACTAGTTTCATATTTAATTGCATCCCAGTACTAAGGTTTTACTTCTGTGATTGTCCAGGTGCAGATAGGGTTTCTCTTTTTTTTATGGATACTATTTTCCTTCATGATGTACATTGCTGATTAATGGATATTTTACTCCCAGGAAAATGAGATTTATACAGAATAAACTGCCTGCCAACTGGCTTTAGAGATTTCCCCCATTCATTTTAGTTAATTGAAATTACAAAAATTCTGCAGCTTCTTAAATCAGAGATTTCTCTGCAGATTTCCACTTCTGGTGATGTTTCACATCTGTGTGTGACTCCACTGGATACAAATAAGATATATCAAGAAAACTGTTTTTCAGGCCCCATTAGTTTGAAATATCATGGCCTGGGGTATTGTGGTATCCCTTGATACACATATTTGAGTTGTAATAGACTCTTCCCTCTCTGCTACGAGACTATTGTTCCCTAACCTCTGAAAAATATATTTTTGCCATAATTTATCTTGTATTGTTCCTGTGTACTTAGGGTACAAACCCAATAATATTATTGTCTTTTTATATGTAACAAATGGTGAGCAAATAAAAGAAAAATATCATTGCCTGCATATAAAGTTACATTTTTAAAATCTGAAAACAGATGATAATTTTAGCTTCAGGACACCTCTACATCAACAGGGCTATTAGTGTGCTATGTTGAAAAATGCTGCACTAGTAAATACAGATACACTAGAAAAGATAAGCTAACCTTTATATCAGTCCAACCATCACCCTGAGCGAAAAAAGAAAAAAAAAAACAACCAACAGAAGATCTGATAGGACAAGATTTACTTCATCATTTTCAGTGACATAATAAATCTGTTGGAGATCATATTCCTCCTGCCTGCAAAGCTGCATCTGCATCAGCTTGTAGTCTGAAGTTATTCATAGAGATTGGACTAGAAGATCTCCTGAGATCCCTTAGGCCCATTAGGTAATTCAGGTTATATATTGCAATTTGAGGTAGTTTTAAAATTTCATCCATTTATAATTTGAATTCATAAACACTGAAAAAAAATTATTTGTAAGATTCTTCATGGTTATCCTACGTTTTCTTCGTTGTTGTAGGATGGTATACTTTCCCTTCAGGTCTTCAAATCAAATGCAGACTATAATCAAGTAATTAGAGAACAGTCCTACTCTTACAGCTGAGGAAGCAAATCTTTGTAAATGGGCTTTGGTGATGGAAATCATACTCAGTAAAACAGTTCTTCAAGTTTTAATCCAGTTATCTGTTTTACAGGTGAAACCATCACAGCAGTGGCTTTAAATAGCACATTACAACTCTGAAGAGGCCAGGCCCCCACCTGTTGTTTCTTTAGCTCAGCGCTTGACTGGTTACAATCATCTGCTTAATTGTGTACAGTGACTAGAGATTTGTCTGAGAAGTTATACAATTTCTTTTCAAAGATTATGTCCCAAAACCCACATAAAAATGCAAGAGGAGGCAAAAAGGTAGAGAGGCTTGCAAAAGCATCTATTTAAACCGCTTTGGGAAAACAACAGTTCAGCTGCAACAGGCATGCAATAATATGCAACAGACACGTTTCTGTAACTGTAAGACTATTGCACGATTGCACAGGAAGATGCATGTAGCCACTCTACTCCAGCGTTAATTATCTACCCCAGGTGAAGAACAAACATAGAGTGCCCATGAGAGACTCAGGCTGCAAATTATTTGCAGAGGTATTAGTGCTAGTAATTAAAGCCACTAACTCTGAAAGAACTTGAGGCAGAATGGGGAGCAAACAGGAGGAATTTGACATCTATGAGTACGTGCAGAGCTACGATCTCACTGTGATTGAGGTGTGCTACAAGGGATGGATGTTGGCTTCTTCAGAAGGACGGAGAAACAGTGATGCTGCAAGTTGCCTTTTCTGTGACTGAGCAGTGGGAAAGCATGTAGCTCTGCCATAGGGTGGATGATAAGCCTGTTAAGAGCTTATGGGTCAGGATTAGAGATCTACATTGTCAGTGTTGTGGTGGGCATCCATTGTAGCCCACCTAATCAGGAAGAAGTAGATGAGGCCTTCTTAAGGCAAGTGGAAGAAGCCTCATGATTGAGATTCTCATCCTCATGGAAGACTCCAACCAGACCAAAATCTGCTGGAGGAACAAGACAGTGGGGTACAAGCAGTCCAGGAAGTTTTTGGATATTTTGTTTTTTAAATAATGAGGCAGTACAAAAACCCAAGTAATGACTGTGGTTTCAAATAAATACAGTATATTCAAGGGTCTCAAATATGAATTTGAGTTCACATAAGCACATCAACCATAAAAATGACTTCGTTGATCTATTCCTGCCTCATCTGGCAGAGAAAGATAAGTGGTGATCTATCAGAAAGATCATGTCTTTTTTACTTGCAATAAAATAACTGGTAATTCTTCACTTTATTGTGTTGCAAGTAAATCCACAGCTTTGCTTCTATACCTACCAGATTTTTATGAAGTTGCAATACAAATCTCTAAGAATGCCTGGACACATGATAAAACTTTGATTCTGCAAGACTGTTAACTGTACTTCATTTTAAGCACGTCCTCACCTTGCTTGTCAACTGATAACACAAAACACTTGTTTCCATACCTAACAATCATAGCTATAACATATTCCTTCATAGAATAATGATCTGCTGTGCTGTACTTGCCTGTGAAACTGTAATCTCTTGATGTGATAAAGCACAGCTTAGTGTATATGTTCCATGTCACATGTGATACAAATCAAATTATCTAAATCATCTAGCTCTTGGTGTCATTTTTATTACAGGTTTCTTTATTTTGAGGCCTGATAATGGAGATGAGGATCACCGGAGAGCCAGGGGGAAAAAAGGAAGGAGAGGAAAAGAGAAAAATGAGAAACATATTTCCTATAACCTGGGAAAAATGGTTATGAGACCCTAGATATACACATACAGTCTTCAGCAAACTGAGAACATTTTGGTCTACGACAGTAGATTTATAAGTCAGTGGTTATCTGTGTAAGACAATGGGGTTTTTTTCCAGTATTCTTGATTTGGTATCTTGAGAAGTCATTTCATCATGTCTTGAGCTGTTCTGTATGTCCTCATAATGAATAGTTAATGCTGTTATTTTAAAAGTCTGATGACTCTGAAGTGAACGTTCTCTGTTTCAGTTATGAGATATGTCCTCTTCGTTTTTAGAGAAGTCTCTACGCTCAGAATCTCAAAGATACCATAGGTACTTTGTTTATCCTAAGATAGGTTAGCTTGGACATTTAGTTTTCTTTTGCCAAAGGCCTCTGTGGGGGCACTAAATTATGCCAAATGAGACTGGAACTGAAGAAGGGACCTCCTGTACTTCAAGGGCAAAAAGCTCTCTTGGTTAATAGGCTTTAGGAGAATATAAACTGCCCTCCCCACTTAAGTGGACATTTTAGATATGACTAAGGTTAAAAGAAACAAGTGGAGAAGGGAGAAAGGCAAGAGGAAACCTTAGAATACCTCATAGCTTCAGTATTTCTTGCTTTTGTAAAGACAGAATGTTGAAAAAAAACCATTATACTTAGTAGTATTCTTACTATTATTTTCCTGGGTGCTCCTTTTAATTATTTTTATTCCTGTAGGTGAATGGAGTCTGGATTACTTCTGAAAGTGTCTGAGAGATCTCATACCTGTGGTTACTAAAATAAAGAAAACAACATCTACATTTAGGATTTTATTTGTACAACACTTTTAGCTGTGTGAAAAACCACAGGGACACTATTAATAACTTACACTTAAAGCAACTCACATCTTCACCTGGAGAGGAATCTCAATATTAGCAGTGCCAGGTATTTTCCTATACAGGGTGGATCTTGTGGGATTTTATTCATGAAGTTTCACTGCTGCCAGGGTTTCAAGTCAAGTATGTGAAAATGAGTAAGTTTTGCTACTTTGGGAGATTTCATTTGAGTAAGGTTCCCAAAAGCTGCATCTGATTTTAATCTTCAGCTGAATTTACTGAGAACAGTGTTGCTTGGTAAGCTTTGATTTCCAGGTATTTTTGGCTTGGCTAGAAATAGCATAGCTTTTTTGTATGTATTTCAATATTTCTTATTTCAGCCAATGCTAGAAATAAGCTGTGCAGGAGCAAAGCGCTATGGTTAAAAAAAAAAGTTATTTAAAAATTAACCAGCTTTATTTTGTTGTCTCCTTGCTTTGCTTTTGGGAATACTGGATAAAGCTCCTTTTGAGTGCAGCCGTGTTATCAGTTACAATAATAAATGTCTGTGAATGACTTGAAAGCCAGTTTCAGAACATTTTAGGATAACCTTACTGTGCCATTCCATAAGTCAGTCACACCTAGGAGCTTCAGGATACATCACAAAACACTGAAATGGAGTGAGTGGAATTTCCTAAGGTAAAATCTTAAGAGTCTTGTTTAGGCTTATGATAATTCTGCTCCTATCTAGTCCTGCTCTCTTCTCTGGTTAGACATTTATGCTTGTGTGACAGATTGAGAAGACTATAAAACTGCTCGGCTTTCAAGCCCATGAAAACTCTTGACTTTTTTGGGAGGATGCCAGGCAACATTGTGGGCTCCTGATTGCCCAGGTACTGTGGGTCTTGCAATCGAGTGGGATGGACTGTGTGACTCTGGGTGACAGCTGCAAAATGCTTCACTTGAAGTCTCCACACAGGTACGAAATGAATGATTTATGTGCTGTTATTAAAGCAATTCCATCCAGCAAGCAGGCACCACATTTAGATACTAAATACCCTCATAAAGAACATTGTTAAAGCACTCAAAAGTTGGGAAAGGCACAGATTAAGGTGCAATTTGAATTCAGCTTTCTATTGCGTGATTTTGTAGTTTTGTCTCAATAATCAGGAGCTCTAGGAGAACTAACGGCTCTCTGACAAATTCCTGTACTAGGTCAGATAACTACAGACGCGTGATCTGGTTCAGTGTTGGTTTCGGTTTTTTTTCTTGTTATGTTTTTCATCTCATTTTATATTGCAACAACCTCTCTCTTTTTTTTTTTTTTTTTTTTTTTTTTTCCAAAGACAGCCTTAGTCTTAGGAAATGCCTTCCCCTGGACAGTGTTTGGAATGACACCGTTTATTTCTGTAGTGAGTATTTCGAGCAAATGGAGCAATTTGCTCATCAAAGACACAGACTCTCTGTCAGCATCCTAGCTCTGCAGCAGCTCTTCTCAAACACGCTGGTTCCTCACTTTTCATGTCTCTGTGGGTGATGATAAGTGCCATATCCCAAGTGAATCAAAGGGAAAGCAAGAAGATGCTTTGGTGCACACTTTACACTCGATGTTTGGAAGGTCCATAGCTGGAGAGCTCTAGTCATTTCATTTTGACTTACAGACCAGGAAAGTGAATCTCATTACAGATCTGACCAGCAGATGAATACAAATCTTGTCTTTCATTGTAAATGACATCTTTGAAATGCAGCTTTGATTCCTAGCAGGAGAAGAACACTCCAGCTCAATACTAATTCAGCAGGCCCATCGTGTCCTGTGATACACAGCGATCAATTGCTTGTTCTTCTTCAGCTGTGGATGTAACACATCTTCCTCGAGCAGGGAAACACTTTATTCTAATGTGTGGGTTTAATTTTTCTCATAATTCTTTCTGTTCTATGTCTGAGCTATGGCAAAGAAATTTAAATTTTCTAGGAGGCTTTGACTAGAAGTAACACTTGAGAAGTGTTAAGGAGCTCATAACATTAATTGCTTCATGTCCTGTTCAAGATATTCTTTCTGATACTCAGTGACATGTAAGAATTATTTCCATGTTATGAAGTCAGGGGCTGAGCGCAACATGAAACCCCTATTTTTTGTGCTTTGGAATCTACCTATGGTGGTGCCAGCAGTTTTTATGCCCTGGCTGCAATTAGTGGGTATTAGATCAATCTGACTGCTCCTTTTCCTGCAGGATAACTAGTTAGTTCCTCCCTAACATGGATTTCGTAAATTATGAGTCACATTTGTCTGTTACTCTTTCTGCAGGAAGCTTTTTTTTATGTTTTTTTAAAGAATGCTAGACAAGGATTTCTCTTCCATGTAAGTAAAAACTCAGTTATTTGTCTAGGTGGACCATTTAAAGGAATTTAAAAAATACAGGTCAGTTAGAAAGCATAGAAAAGAACAATTCTACAGGTTAGCTTTTATGAAGACCAGTGAGAGCTAGCTTCTAAACTTAAGTTTCAGTATTATTCAGTGGAGAGTTTGCACAGGCTTGCAGAGGGCAGTTTGACTTTCTGAAAGCCTGTCAAAGTTATGTTACATAGGGGAGTGGTGCCTTTTAAGAGAAAACAAAAATGTCCTCAGCCTTAGAACTGAAGCATGCAGGTGGCGTTTCCTTTGTGGTCACATATATCGTTCCCTTGATCTAAAAATAACAACTGACTGCAGATTTTGTTTTAATTGACAACCTTTTCTCAAGTTCAGGCAATCTGTGCTTCAGAAGTGCTGGGACACCTTGAACTGGATAGCCTGGCATCTATCTTGCAAACACATTCTCCCTCAGGGCTGGAAAGTTGGACAGAAACTGAAAGCAAGGGTTAATTAGGAAAGAAAAGGATAATTATCTGGTTTGGTTGGGTTTTTTTTTTTTCTATTGCAACCTTCACTGACCTATAGCTACTGTTAGTTAATTTCCCATTCTATACTCATACTTCTGTGCGTTTCAAATGGCTTTGCCCATTGTGTCCCTGCTTAAATAAAACCCTGGGGATTCTTCAGCCTTTAAAGAAAATTACAAAAGCCTTTGCATATTGTGCAATTACTTCTCCCTTTGTTTTCCTTAAAAATGGGTTCAGCACCTCCCTGGCAGCACACCAGAATTAGCATGTCAATATCACATCTCTCTGTGGGAGAAATGTTGTGTATGTAACACTCTGGTCCAAGGTTATACCTTTTTAGGTGAAACCACATTAAAATGAGTTGTTTGTGCTATTGCCTTCAGGGGATGTAAACACTGAGTAGGTTGTTCATTCCTGTCTTGACTGTAGAATGTTACAGGCATTAAAACAACTGTAGTGTAGGCCAAGAGGTTTTAGCAGAGGGAATCTCATTGCCTCTCCAACACCCTACCCCACTACTGCTGCTCCCCACAGTCTTTTCACATAAGACACCCTCATCTGCACCCTTAGTGTTACCTGGAAACTGATATCCTCCTTCCAGCTTGGCTTTAAGTAGTAGAGGCCTAGCAATGACATCCTTATTTTCCACTCATTTTTTCACCATTGGCATCTTCACTAATGAATGCTTTTCCTGGTATATATACAGTGAACTTCTTTTAGGAAAAAAAAATGTGTATGTGTGTATATATATACACATGTAAGTTCAAAACCACATATCATGCTGTGAAATATCCTAGGGCAATGATATGACATTGATATAATGGTGGTTTTGAAGGTTAAATGTTCTGATTAAAACCTGTCTCCAGTTCTGAATCAACTAACTTGCACTAGCAATCAGAAATGTGTCTGTGTTTTCCAACTTGCATACTGGAAAAAAGAAATTAAAACCTGTGTTTCTAAAAGCTCTGGTCCTGTTTATATAACTACATATGCTGCCAGAGCAAATAATGCTCTTCTGATAAAAGGTAGGTGAAACCAAACAAGTAGCACAATAGAGACTACCAACACCCAGAATGTGGTGAAAGAACAGTTTGCACCAAACAGCCTTTGCTTTCAAACAGCTCTTCAACTCTAATCTCTAAGCCACAATTCCACAAAGTTACTTTTTAGTACCCCAAACACTTTTCTGTTCCTACATCTGCATATCCTTGGAAGATCTTAGTACCCCATCCACTTCAGTTGCTGTTGATCTGCTTGTTCCATTATTATTATTCTTCCTTCCCTCCCTGCTAAGAACTAGTGAAGATGAAAGTCCATTAATCCCTAAACGTATTTTCTTCTCTGCTTTGGTATTAATAACCTCAGCAACATATCACTGCTGCAGATGCTGGACTTGCTCCTGCTGTCACTAAAGGGAGTCAGAACATGCAAACCCACCTACACACACTGATTTATTATAGTTACAATAGCTCCTAGGGGTTATTCTATTGGGCAAAGGGCCCCTGAATGTTGCTACACATGGTTCATGTGCAGAATAAGAGCGTGGGTGTCCCTGTGCCTCAGAGTTTGCAGCCTGACCAGGCAAATCAAGTCATATGATGGAAGAAGTATGCCAGTGGCTGTCTCTAGATAGCAGATGGAGACACAGCAAAATAAAGTGGTTTGCTAAAGGCAGAGCTGGGAGATATATCACTATACTTCCTAGGGGAGATCTGGGTTTGTGCAGACACATGATGACGTACACTCTTTCTGGATGAGCAGATACTCAGTATTTTGAAGTGGGGTTTTTTTTTGTTGTTCCTTCCTTCACCTCTCCCTTTCTGTCTCTTTACCTCCTTCATTCGTTCTTCATCTTTTTTTTTTCTTCTTTTAGGCATGTTCTTCCTATCTCTATATTTGATTATTGTTAGGGTCCAAACCATTTTGCTAAGACGATGAGGCAGAGTTGCTAGTAACATACATGTTTATTAAAAATTGTAAAAATAAATGCGCATAAAAATTCATAGCAAATCGATCAGCAGCCACCACATGCCAAATTGGAATGACCATGAATTGAGTATTCGAGGGGGTTTTATGGAGCCAAACTTCTAAAGTTGAACAAAAACATCAAAGACATGCAATTAATACAGGAATTTTACAGGCCAGATAGCAACATTGTGGTGTTAGCTCATATCTTTGGAGAAAGATTTATGGTCATTGTGAGGGGAGATGTCTCCCGAAACTCCCCTTCATTCTTCTTCCCTCCCAGAGTCTGGGGCAGACGGACCTTATCTCCAAATCCATACCAGGCCAGCAGCCCACCCTTGAAAATAAACAAGAAATAAAAATGCTCTGACAAGAAGGTTCCTGTCAATTATGTTCTCCAAGGATAACTCTTGCTTCCTCACTAAACACCTGCTGTTTTTTTGTGAATAAGTGGAGGATAGAAATACTGCAAGGCAGAAGTGAAGGGAAGCCAGGCCCCAGAGAGCTACAGTGAGTGCCTGAGTAACACTCTAGTGAGTGCAGGTTGCATTTGACATCCTCTGTCTCTCTTTCTCCAGTCAAATCACCAGGTGAAATCTTTCACCATCCGACCCTTGGTTACCTCATAGAAATGCTTGCAGACTGTTGGTGCCAATTCCTCTTTTCTCCAGTAATAACACATTCTCTGTGATAGTTTGCCTTAGCTGCAATTTTGGTCTTGCTAGAATAACTTGACACTGCTAGTAGCTGGAAACAAAAGCTACTTGTTCATATCTTTATGTCTCCTCTCTGTGTTTTCTGTTGTTTACAATCCCACCTATTCTCCCCAGTTTTGTGGTAATCTTATTTTTCACCAGCTCTCCTGCTCCATGTCGCAGGGACTGCAGCTTTATAAGGAGAGAAAGAGCCCTAAGTAGAGAGATACAGCGTGGGACCTGAACAATGGTATTGAGTAATTTATCAACAGCACTATCCCTGCTGGAAACAAGTCATCAGCAATAAGAAAGGGTTGTGTTCTTTCCCTCTGAACTGCAGAGCAGCAGTAGGGTCCAGCACTGAATGCTAATGGTTTTGTGTAGGGCTCCTTGTCCTCTGTGGTTGTTCTGAAGCACAAGAATAAATCTTCCAGAGGAAAGTATTTTCAACAGATTCCATAGAGGTGTTTGTTCAGACACACAAAGGGTGTAAGTAACTTCCTCAGCATTTGTGAGCTATTGAAGGTCTCTGTCAGAAGGAATCCAATCTAAAACCACCATGCATGAGACTCTTTCTGTCTTGTGCAATAGCAGTGCTTGCTCTTGCTGTGGTGTGACACTCTTTGTTGTTATAGCACTGAAAAGCACAGCATTCATGTTTGCAAACCACATCTCTGAGCCTGTACTGGAATCACAACTGCCCAGATCTCCATTTTAGTCACACAAGAAAAAAAGAATTATGTTAAAAATTTGTTCCTGCAAAGGGTGGGGGAATGCCTCTCCCTATCCTTTTGCTAGAAGTTAATTTCTGCAGAATACTGCTGCTGATAAACTGCCACAACTATTCTCTTACCCCATACAATTCCTCTCCCATAAATTCCACACAGATATGTCAGAGTCCAGCACTTCAGTGCAGTAGAAGGTATGTATAGCACAGATGTCCAGAAACTTTTCCTATAATGTCTGAATCGTAAGCTTTAATGGATGCATTTACTTTCTATTCCATACAACTTCGTATGAAATGTATTCCCACTGATTCCCAGAACTCCAACTGACTGGACTTGTGCTATCTTGTAAACTTGTATTGTTTCAATGACCAAAAAATGCCTTGCTGACTAGAAGCCAGAACAAGAAATCTTTTTTTCTTTTTTTTAGAGAGAGAAGTGCGTGGGACTGCAAGTCTTCAAAGCCTATGGTTTGTGGTCCAAGAGCTAAAAACAGTCACAAACTTCACTGTCTGGACGAAAAATTACAGCTCATCTTGCTACTATTTCAACAGTAAGAAAAACAGTCACTTTTAATAGGATTTATCTATTTGAATTTTTCTCTACCTGTAACATTGAAGAAGCTAAAAAAAAAAAAAAAACACATAGGGATCACAGATTAAGACTAGCTACCAGATTCACTGTCCTGAGAAATGTTCACATAACCGAGTGATGTATCACTCAAATATGTAAATAAGTTTTCCATTGGGAGCTCTCAGACTGCCTCAGAGGAAGAGTTTTGCTTCAGTTAAGCACAGAACAGCTCTGTTGTTGCAACTTCATGTAGCTCGTCCCTTCAGGCTGCTAGTCTCAAAAGCTGTACAAGTCCTGGCTAGGCTCATTGATGAGCTAGCAAATGTGTTCTGCTACAGACACTGCTTTCTAGCCTTGCCAGCACTCATTGCCGAGCTCTCATTGTGGCTGCTGCCACTGCCCTTTAAAAATAATAAAGCACTTTTATTTTTTATGGGATAGGACACAGGTCATCTTGATTGTGCACAGTGAGGATGATTCTCAAATGCATTTTTCATGGGACTAAATTATAATAATTAAGCCTTTGGCTTGCTTTGAAGTCAGTACAGTCATGCTGAGACAGATGTTCCTTTTCTTACCAAAAATACAATGTAAGTTGTCTCTTAAAATGGCAATTCCTGCTTCTCTGCAGTAGCATCATTCCTGACAGAGAATAGTGGTATTGTTTTGCCATTACTTTTGATAGCTCTTCCACCTATCCCTTCTTCTTTAAAACAGTGATTTAGAGATCTTCTGTCCTAGCATCGAGAACTAGATTCAAGGGTAGAATTCAAAATTTTAGATAAATTATTTTCACAATAGATTCTTTTCAGAATATTTTAGATGCAGATTCACCTCAAGAGCTGAAGACAAAATAGGCAGGAAAATACAAGTCTTGTATAGAACAAATAGGAGGACATGGAAGCATAAGAAGAGGAAACAAGACAGAAGCAGGAGAGAGGGAAGAGAAACTGGATTAAATCAGGATATAGAAGCTTATTAATCTCTTTGTTTTAATGTACAAAAAATACAAAGCCCTAAAACGCAGCTGTTCTCTGTCAGTGACCACATTTTTAAGAAGTCAGCCTTTTGTGGCAAAAGGGGTGCATATGATCAGTGGCATCACTCCAGCCTTATGCTTGTCGTACCTCTTACTCTATTCACATTTTAAGCAAATGATGTTACAGACCACACATAGGCACAAATAAAACAACTAAGAAAACAGAAGTAGATGTTAATTTAGGCAATAAAACCAGAGCAAGTTCTGTGTGAAGATGGCCTTGGAAGTCCAGCTTGCATTCAACACACGTCAGCATAGCTATATATCATTCTGAGTTACTGTGACAAGAGCTGAGAATGGCTGTTTTACTGCAGGTTTTTGATAGCAATTTTCAGAGATTAGCACTGTTTTGGAGAGACAAGTTTGAGAGGCTGTATTCACAAAGTGCTTGAGATTAGCAAGTAATTTTAGCTACTCTGGTATCTCCTTCAAAGATGATAGAGGTTGAAGGAAAATCAGTCCTAAAGGAGAGCTGTATTAGGTTTCTTATCACATTATGTTTGTTTATTGAGGACTCTTTCAGAGGTTTGTCAGAGCCAACTTCATAACATGCATATCAACAATGAGAAAGGGCTGTGATTAAGGGAATAAATGTAGTCCTGAGTACTGTACGTGTGCAATGGCATAGCATGTGACCTCTTGCATTGATTGAAAAGAAAATAGATCATCAGGCAATAAAACAGGAAAATTGTCTTTGATTATGCTTGTACTAATGAATCTTTTTTTAAACTTTTTTTCTTCTAATTTTTTGTTCCCTTTGGTTGCTTAGTGGTGTCCTAGGTTTTCCTTGTGACGTTGGTCAGTAGCCTCCCTGCCTTTGTGTGAAGTCACTTCATTCAGCCAAGGTATTCTGCAAAATAAGCCACATTTTTGTGGCTTATTTTGCAGAATAATTATAATGAATGCTGTCAGTATTAATCACTGTATTCTTGAATTAGTTTTGTAAGGCAATATCTGGAGAGAGAAGAATCATAGTCACATGATGAACTACCATAACTTTACCAACACCTGAAGAGAGGGACTGCTTGTCTTACCACTGACAAGGGTAACTTATTTCATTTAAAAACACATCTCTCTTTCTACTGACACACATATCTGCTTTATGCTAAATAAAATTATGCTTTCTGTCAAACTTGGTACATATCCTGAATCCAGTAGTAACTGAGGGAGTGAAACTACAAAAGATGCATTCCTTTAACACTGCTAAGGAGGGAAAAGTTAGCATGCCCATCATCAGTTATTCTCTTTCTATAAACTAGTGGTACAGGAACTTCCCCAGACCATACTCTTGCTATAATTTGATTTTGTTCTAACTTCTTATGATAGATAACTACAGAACAGTATTTCCAGGAAAGCAAGATCAGTAGAGGGAGGCAGCAACTTTTACCAGCCTTGCAGATATATTTGGAAAAATCAAATGTCCTGTCAAGGTCTGAGACCCTGCAGGTGACTCTGTGTTTGAAAATATTTTATATCTGCCCTGGTGAATGATGTTAGCTCTGGTCTAATCCTCACTTCTCTAGTCATCATAACTACAACACCACCGCTATTAAAAACCACCAGAGGATCATTCTTGCCCTCCAGGCATCCATAGGCCACAAAAATGATTATTGTATGTCTCTTAAGATGTTAGGAGGGAAGAAGCAATGTTTTTGTGTGTCAATGGGCAATATTTTCTCTCCAACTGTTGTCTGGTGGTGTTATTTGATCACTCCAATCCTTCCTGCTTCACATCAGTTGTGCTATCTCAGTGCTGCAGTTGGGCTTACATTTCTGGCTATTGCCCCATGCATCTCACCATCAGAGCAACAGCTTCTGCTCTGTTTAGAATAGTAATTCAGACACACATTTCATAATCATCAGCTTTTGGTAACAGCTTTTATAGACCTACAAAATAGCTTTCCTTCCCCCACCATCCATATGCTGAACTGTCAGATTACACAGATGCCCTCTTTTTAAGTTCTGATTTGCAAAGTCTTGTTAAATTGAGAATTAACTGCACCAATAATTAAATCACTTAAGCAGTGCTACACTGCTGTGCAAACTGTTTTCTTGGACTTTGACTAGTAATTTAAGGCTGGGTTTACCCAAGGTAGTACCTGGTTGTGAATCTGTGAATCCTTGACCCCAAATTCACGTTTCAGTTACATGGTACTAAACGCCAAAGTGGACTTTCAGAGGAATTTTTGTGCTTAATTTCTGCATCTTTGATCATATACCTCACCTGCTGAAGAGAAATAGAAGACGGGAGTGGAGATTGAGGCTGGAGAAAGGGAGCAGTTTTCCTAAGGCCAAACAGAAGGTGAGAGCCAGGGCTAAGCTCCACTCGCTCAACTTCACCCACATGCAGCATGTGATGATCACAAACTGCTTCCTTTCCTTGTAGTTTCTAGCAGTAATTTACTGTGGCTTTGCAAGCTGGCTGCCTGTGCTTGGGAGGCATGAGGGTACTTGAAAAGGAGAATACAAGATCTTGCATTTTTCTCACTATAAACTAGAAAAATAGTTTATGTTTAGATTTGTATTTATTCATGACAATTTTTCCAGGATGATATGCTATATTAAATGTTTATACTTATCTGCTTTCATCATTCCACTTAGACCAGGAAGATGAAAGATGTTTAACAAATCCGGCTATGGTTGTTAGTTTTCCCTAAGTGTTACCACACTGAATTTTAACATTCATTTAAATGCCAGCAGCTTCTTCTCTAAGACAGGCTGGCATCCTGACTTCGTTGTTGTCCTCACTTCACTGACCTCCTGTTCACACAAAACCCAGTTGGTGTATATAGGTCTTGCTATATTTACACTTAACCCAGATACAGCTATGCTGCTGGCAGAGAAGTGTGACACAGCTTAAAATCACAGAATCACAGAACGACCTGAGTTGGAAGGGACCCAAAAGGATCAAGTCCAACTGCTATTCCTGCATTGGACAACCCCAAAATTCACACTCTATGTCTGAGGGCATTGTCCAAATGTATCTTAAATATTGCTAGGGTTGACAACATGACTACTTCCCTGGAAAGCCTGATCCACTGCTCCATCAACCTCTGAGTAAATACTCTTTTCCTAATATCAAACCCCTGGCACATCTTCCTGCCATTTCCTCAGGTCCTATCATTGGTCATCAGACAGAAGAGATCAGGTCCTTTTCCTTCTCTTGTGAAGAAGCAGTAATTTGCTGTGAGGTCCCCCCTCAGTCTTCTCTTCTCCAAGCCGAACAGATCAAGTGACTTCAGCTGCTCCTTATATGACTTTCCCTCTAGACCCTTCAGCAACTTTGTGGCCCTCCTCTGGACACTCTCGAGTAGCTTGATAGCCTTTTTACATTGCAGCACCAAAAACTGCTTGAGATGGGGCCACGCCAGTGTGAAGCAGAGAGGGACAATCATCTCCCTTGACTGGCTAGCAATACCATGTTCAATGCACCCCAAGACACAGTTGGCCCTCTTGTCTGCCAGGGCACACTGGCTCATGTTCAATTTACTGTCCACCAGAACCCCTAGATCCCTTTCCACAGGATTGCTCTCCAGCCTCTCACTCCCTAGTCTGTATGTACATCCAGGGTTGCTGTGTCACAGATGCAAACCCCAACACTTGCTCTTGTTAAACTTCGTATAATTAGTGACTGTCCAGCTCTCCAATTTGTGCAGATTCCTCTGCAGGGCCTCTTTGCCCTCAAGACTGTCAACAGCTCCCCTCAGTTTTGTGTCGTCAACAAACTTCGTTAGTAAATCTTGGAGTCTTGCATCCAGGTAATTTATGAAGTTATTAAAGAGCACTGGTCCTAAGATGGATCCCTGCAGAACCTGCTAGTGACTGGTAGTCAGCCCAATGTAGCCCCATTCACTATGATTCTCTGACCCTGACCCATCAGCCAACTGTTTACCCACTGTGTTATATGTTTATCCAGCTCTATGCTGGACATCTTGTTTAGGAGGATGCTGTGAGAAACAATATCAAAGGCCTTGCTGAAATCCAGAAAGATTACATCAACCAGTTTTCCTTGGTCAGCTATATGGCTAACCTTATCATAGAAGGAAATTAAGTTTGTCAGGTAGGGCCTTCCCTTTATAAACCCATACTGTCTGAGGCCCACGACTGTGTTGTCTTTCAGGTGTTTTTCAGTACCTCCAAGAATAATCTTCTTCATAATCTTATCAGGCACTGAAGTGAGACTAAGAGGCCTGTAGTTACTGGGCCATCCCTGCTGCCTTCTTGAAGACTGGGACAACATTTACCAGCTTCTAGCCAACTGGTACCTCTCCAGAGTCTCAAGTGCATTGAAAAGTCGTTGGGAGAGGTCTCACTATGACATCAGCTAGCTCTTTAAGCACCCTTTGATAAATCCCACCAGGCCACATCAGTGTATAGGGGTTCAGCTGGAACAGCAAATCCCACACAATTTTGGGGTTGACTGGGAATTTATCATTTGCACAGTCTTGGTCCTCTAGCCCAGGGCTCTGGATGAGCCTGAGCCCGTCATCTGTATTGAAGACAAAGGCAAAAAACCCCAACACTAAATCTCTCTCTTTATCTATATCCATATCCATGTTTTTAGTCAGTGCTTTAAATAACTAAAATGTTTTTATTTAGTGCTTTATCAGCAAGTACATACAAATAGGTTCTTGTGTTTTGATCAGTATGTTTATAGCTACTCCAGAGTTTTTTCCAGCAAAGAAATGGTACAAAAATCACACACAAGCACAGTTACCAAACCCAATGTATGTAACGTGGGCCAGATTTGACTGACTTTAAAATGTGTCCATTAACAACAGACTAGCTAGCACATCTGTTGAATGTCTCATTTTTCTTTAGAAAGTAAGCAACCAAAAATCTCAGTCTTGGATATGTTCAGATTTCTTCTGTTTTGTTAGCTGCCTGTGCATGTACCCATGATTTTTACCATCTATCACTGTAACAGTAATGCAGGATGGCTTATTCTTAGAAACACAAGTTTGTGTGAACAGAAGGTCTTTATTTCTTGGGCTTTCTTCAGTTTGAACATTCAAGTATATGCTTTTTTTCCCGCATTTATATTTTCTGAAGAAGACAACATCCAATACATTCTTTAGCTGACCATGTCATCCTTCAAGTTGAGGAGCTTTTTGTTTGATTGGCATCCGTATTTCCACATTTGGATTTGTCACATCAAGTTAAGGCAGAGACATAGTCCAGATCAAGACTGTCTCTAGGTAGAGTTATCTGTTTTCAGGCTGTAAGCTGTCAAAAGTTAAAATGGATTAATCTCTGAGTACTCCTTGGATGCCATTTTGTGGTGGCTTTATAAAAGTAAAACTCAGAGCATGTAAGTAATCCCTAAAGAATTTATTTCTTTGAAAAGTTTTGCAACAAATGGGACTTCATAATAGTGGTGAAATAATTTTATTTCCATAATGGTAGAATGAGTTCAGCTCAGCGTTTCTGCTGGGGATATAGCAACATGTTTATTTCTAATGCTAAGGAAAAAATGGCCAATAAAGATGGTAAACAAGGAAAGAATTGTGTTATGCAAGAATATCTGTGCATAAATATGCATAAAGTTTGTTAGAGAATTCTGTAGTTAAACTTAATGATTTGTTAAACAGAGAGAAGAGCTGGAAGATCAATTACCTTAATGATTACTTAATGGGAGAAGATGCTTGAAGTTCTGGGACACTGCTTGAAGGTAACTATTCATGTTTCTTTCAAAGTATGATTCACTGAATATAAGAATTTTAGTGCAGCATCAGAATAAAGATTAATTTAAGTAATTTGCTGTCCAGGGTCAGTAACAGATACTTAAAAATGAACACCAGCATATGGTTTCATAATACAACTTGAGCCAAGATAACAGCTTACTACTGCCAAGAGGGAAAGGTCCCGCTCTTCCTTTCAGCTTCTGTGCCTCCAGCTCCTGGATTCATAAATCCCAGTTTGCCTGTGCATTTCTGGTGCTCATCCAGACACTCTGTAAGATAATTCACTGAAACAGCAGAAAACACTTTAATGCTAATAAAAAAGAAGTGCCTTTTTCTTCAGTGAATTGAACTGGTTTGCCTTATGATCCATTGAGTTACAGAACCAGCTGGAGGGGTAATGCACCTGGGAACAGTAGATGTGGGAGAAAGAGCAAGGAAGACTGGAAGAGGGGCAAAAGAGGATGAGGCTTCCCAGTTGTGTCAACAGTGAGACATTTATTTGGCTAAACCATCTATTTTTGCCCTTTTGATACCTACTGGAAAATCTAACTGGTCTTCCCAGGAAAGATCTACAGTGGATGGTAGAGCTCTTTCCTGAATGGAAATGACTAATTTATAATTTATCAACAAGTCTGTGCAGGATTGTGTAGTTCTGTTGTTTGTTTGGTTTTTTTGTTTGGTTGTTTTGTTTTGTTGTTTGTTTGGTTTGGGTTTGTTTTTTTTCCCGTCACACATGTACATTAATTTATACTCATTTTCTTCAACTTTATTGGCCATTTTATTTTGTGGTCACTCAAAATCTTACAATGTAGCCCACACTAGATCTTAGTATCCAGAAATTGTTGTACCACCTGAAAACCTGGGCATGTCGCTTTATAGCTTTTTTCATGTTATTTATTTATACATTGAAGAATACAAATCCCAGCATTGAACCTGGAGAATCAACTCCCATTTCACTGTGTACACAGTTAAATGTTCTCTTTCCTACTTTTTAAGCGGTTACCAGTCCTTGACGGAATCTTTCCTTCCAAACTGAGAGGGCTGAAGGAAGGGATTTCAATAAGGAACACTGTTGCCACTCTTTTTGAAAGGTGACAAGCTGACCACTTGAGCATTGATTCTGTCCAGTTGATGGATGACTCCCCTGAAAAAAAGTCATGTTGAGATAGGTAGGTAGATAGGTAGGTAGTATGTAGGTAGGTAAATAGATAGATAGAGAGAGAGAGAGAGAGAGAGAGAGAAAGAGAGATAGTTATATAGATATGTAGATATAGAGATATATATGAGTTATATATAAAAGTATGTATCATATTTACAATTCATTCTCTTGTTTTCTCTTCTTTTGTTTCTATCTCTGCCTGTTGAGAAGGTTAGTGTTTTTTTCTGTGATTTTCACCAGAGACAGAGAGCCCTTGTTAAAGATTTGTGCCACACTGCCACCTTTCATTCCTCTAGCACTTTTTCCATGCTAAGCTATAGATCATACATCATGGCACTTCTATAGCTGAGGTGCTTTAAAATCTTTAATAAATATCATGTGTTCTGTGTATTTTTTCATCAATTAGTTTCTCAGTTTGTTCCATGTCATCTAATATTGATTCGTTAAGTTGAGGCAGTTCCTTCTGGCGAAGAATGTCTCCACTGTAGGAAATTCATGGACACTTTAGGGTTGTTAGGTAGTTCTGTAAAATCTGAGGTTCTTTTGCAGCCTAGCAATGTGTGCGATCAAAACCATTAAATAAATAGTCACTGTAGTAGGCAATCCCTCCCTATAAAGCTAATAGGCAGCAAACATATGCATCTGTATGAGAGTAGTGAATGTCTGAGCATCTCAGCTGGAGGAAGATCTTTGAAATGGGAGAGATCAACAGAGGCAAATGTCAGGAAATGCCCAGGAATCTTGGCTGGTAACACTACAGATTGACAACTGCAAGCAGCTGAATAGCAGGTACCAGCCATACACGAAGAGATCTCCTGGTGACAGAGGGAAGTGAAGACCTAGGGAAGATAATGCTGGTGGGAGAGCAATTGTAAGTGTGAAATAATCTGGCAGGTTAAAAGATGTAGTCTCATTGTTTTTAAATATAAACCGGTGTCCAGATGCCCTGTGGGTTATTGTTTGCTCTATCTCATCTATGGCAGTCATGAGCTGAGCCCTCTTTATCTTTTCTGCTTTGGGGTTTTGTTTTTTTTCCTCTTTTATTCTGTAACAGTAAGTTGAGGGTTCTTTTTGCTCTTTGATCCATTTTGATCATGTTTTGAGCTGTTGCCTTCTATTAGTAATATAAGAATTGTACTATTATTTTGTGGAAATATTCTATGTGCACATATTTGCCTGATTCTCATAACTGCAGAATAAATGAAAAGCTTAACTGTTGACATAAACTTGAAGGACTGTCAATACTTGACAAAGAATATAGCCATAAATGCAGTCAGACCTGGCACTTTTATTATGTAAGCTGAAAGCGATTTCCTGGGGTAAGAGTATATTTAATTGATCTACATTTTAAATTCATTATGTTTTATTTTGTTCAGCTAACTCTCAACTTGTAAGCCAAACATGTTTATTCTGCTGCAAAGCTAATCTTTAAACAGTACTGCTTTTTTTTCTTCTTACCTGAAATAGCCAACGCAATATAGATTGAATTTTAGTAAAGTGACCTGTTTTTCTTATTAAGATTTCATTTTGTGGAATGCTTATGAAATATAATTCATGATCTTTTTCAAGTGTTACCCACTAGTTTACCTACTTAATTTTTTTTAAGTGCTTCTGAAATTTGAACTCCAAATGCTTATTTAGATACACAATAAAGTTACATGACAGAAAGGTAATGAATATTTACCATCTTCTGTTACCTTTTAGCATTTTTTCTGTAACTCAAAGCCCTTTTCTTGTACTAGAACAGACAATCTCTTTTTTTCAGCACTGAAAACAGAACAAGAACTATTTCATTACTACCACCAGTTTAAGCCAATTGTTGGCAGTGCTTAATTCTTAATCCAGCTATTCAGTAAGCCAATGGAGCTAGTTCCCTAGACAACGATCTTCAAGGTGAGGAATGACGTACCCCAGAATCCTTCACTTTGTGCTGTTGTTTGAGAGGTTGATAGGTGCCTGACTTTATTCTTAAATTAAGGTGAGTACCCAGATGCACAGGCAGCTTGAGAGCATTGGTTCTTTTGTTCTCATAGAGCTAAACTGGAATGTCATTTTAATCTGTTATTCAATTACTACTACTTTACTTTTTTTTTCTTGGCACATTTTATGGGTTTGGTTCATTCTGACCAACAGAAACTGCTTACTCACTCATTTATCTCTTAGTTTTCTTCCAGTCAGGAATATAATGAATAGCCACCAACATCACTGTAATGGTGTTGCCACTATCTCCATACTTGACGTCAAGGTGTATATTAAGATTTCACTATGGAAATAAGAATTTGATAAGAATAGAATTCTTCAGTTTTATGGGTTGAGATGAAATAAGAATCTAGGAGTTAAACAGGCAAGTTCAGGCTAGAGATACAGTGCTGATTTTAACTATGAGAATGATTGGTCGTTGAAACAAATTATCTTCTGATTGGAGTGGATATCCTGTAAACTAAAAATATTCAAATCAAGGTTGCAGAGATTTTTAGAAGGATGTAGTTGCTGCAGTTTAAAAGAAACTCTTATGGGAGAGAATAATATCAGGCATCAGAATGTATCACCACAGTTTTCTCTTTAGTTTTTAAAACTACGAATTTTATTTCTTGAACTGAAAATCTTTTCATTCTGAATTATTTACCAGTTTACATTTTTACCATCTTACTTCACATCTTCATTATCACAGTAAAGGAATAGGTAAACAAAAATTTGGGGCTTTTATTTCTGGAGGGAGTTAAAACTCCATAACTTTCAAGTCACAGTCACAATCCCCTCTTCTGTCACCTCCATTTATTCACTGATGAAGGCAGATATGTAGTTCTCTCCCTCAGCATATTTTGAGTTCAGATATTCCATATCTCAAAGGTGACTCTGGAGATAAATGTTATGTGCCAAAGTGCACAGTGGAAAGATCTGGAATTTTATAGTATCAGGCACTTTTTTCTACCTAGCAGGTAGGAGTAGCAAAGGAAACAAAAATAGTATGAGCTCAAAGGTGGAAATGACCTCATCCAACAAACTGAACATCTTTGCTGCAAGAGTTTTCTTCCTCTTCAAGTCTATTTCAGTTGTGGGCAGAGATGCTGAAGTCCAAGTAACAGCTCTAGGACTTCTAACGTACTCAGAAAGTTTTACCTCTGTGTGATTACTTTGAACCTATGGCTAGTTCAGTGATTCACTACAGGAAGTGGAAGTTTCAGTTCAGTTCCTACTCATGTCACACTGACAGCTGTCATGACTAGCTAACATCCTTAAGTTTGATCTCTCCAAACCCACTCGACCCTTGCTATTCTATGGAAAGCTTTGTTTTCATACTGAAAAGTGATCCTTATAATGGTTTACTCAAATTAACAAGATACTGCTGCTATACTTGTTTTGTGAATGGTTTTGATACCATTAAATGTTTCCTTTTCTACCAACTGCTTGCCTTCCAGAGATAAGGCAGAGCACAGCACAGCAAATGCCACCTTCACATATTAACTTGATCCTAGCTCAAGCAAAGTTCTTACAAGGATTCTCTAAAGAATTGTGGTTTTCACTGGTGTCATTTGATTGACTCTCGTTAAGATTACATCCCTAAATCTTTGTTGCTTCAACCAAGTATTTTCTGGTCAGAATGCAAGATTTAATATATTCATTGTTGAAGAATGTGCTGCGTGCTTTACCCTCTTGACCCAGGAGACTAATCAAAAGATGTGCCACACTATACTTCTAATGGCAACGAATGTTTTTTGACATACTGAATGAAAAATGAGGAAGAGTGTGTGTATGCACATTTTCATGCAGGCGGTTTCCAGCAGCCTGGGCCTCTAAACAGCTGTCTTCTCTCTTCCCTTCTCAAGACTTTTGCAGCAAATGTGTATACTGAAAATTTTGATGAGGGAAAACCAGGTACCCCCTGTATCATTGTTTTTCTATAGCTTGCACAGCTGACTGGGGAGCGTAAGATGTGCCTATTCAACAGCTTAATGTAAAGCGGTAGAACCAACCAATTTATTTTCCACTGACAGCTGAAGACCCCTAGTTTCTCTCTAATTCCTGGATTCCTTTTCTGTGCTTCTGATTGCAGGGGTCACTGCAAACTAATTCAGACTAGTTTCTAACAGCTGTGCTGTTAATTACTTTATTGGCCACCATAGATCCCAGCAGATAACATTTTTGTTTGATTTCCCATCTCTTCTGTAAGTTTCTCCTTGTCCCTGCAGTGGGAATCAAAAACTGTCCTAATGCAAGAGATGAATGCTTAAAATAAAAATTTATTTAATTGCAAAAGGAGGTTTGACAGGAAGTAAAGTGCACTGCTCTCAGACATGCCTTGGTACTAGTTTTCAAATTAAAGCTTAAAGGCTTTCTTTAAAAATTGCCTTTATAAAGCATCACAGTCAGAGGGTGGGACCATGATGTCCCCTAGAATTATTTGGTTTATATTTATTACTGTCTTCCATCTCCTATAAAGTCAAATATTATAGGCTTATTATATGGAAAAATAATGAGTTATGGAAGGTTTGTGGTGTATGAGCAGATATAATAAAAGATTATAACTTTAAGGCATTCATTCATCTGAATGGATCTGATCATAGAATCATAGAATCACCAGGTTGGAAGAGACCCAACGGATCATCAAGTCCAACCATTCCTATCAAACACTAAACCATGTCCCTCAGGACCTTGTCCACCCATGCCATAAACATCTCCAGGGAAGGTGAATCAACCACCTCCCTGGGCAGCCTCTGTCAGTGCCCAATGAACCTTTCTGTGTGAAAAACTTCCTCATGATATCCAGCCTAAATCTCCCCTGCCGGAGCTTGAGGCCATTTCCTCTTGTCCTATCCCCTGTCTCTTGGGAGAAGAGGCCAGCACCTTCCTCTATACAACCTCCTTTCAGGTAGTTGTAGAGAGCAATGAGGTCTCCCCTCAGCCTCCCCTTCTCCAGGCTAAACAACCCCAGCTCTCTCAGCCACTCCTCATAGGGCCTGTTCTCCAGTCCCTTCACCAGCTATGTTGCTGATGATACACAGTAATTTCATTGTGTGCTTAGCCCAAGCATCACCTTAATTTTCTCCCCTGTTCTACTATCTAGGGAGAAAAATCTTGTACCAATGAACCAATTTATCCTCCCCATCAAGGCAGTGGGGTGGGGGGTAGCTACCCTCAGGGTTCCAGGTGGAAACTATCCAGAAATCAGTTAGGAAGCAATAAGGACAAAACTCTCCAATGCCCTTCCTACAAGTCCTTCAGAAAGACAGATGGCTTTTCACCCAATGAGCACTGTATCGGTCTGTGGTTGTAGGAGCTGCTTTCAGGAGCACAAAAGCTAGCTGTTCAGGTAGAGTTTCACAAAGAAACCTGAAATGGAAAGAAATTTTTTGCCTGTAGTGTAGTTCTCTACAGAGGGTGCTTAGTATCTGTGCTAACAGCTGCTGTAGATATCCGCTTAAGATATTAGCCTCTTTCTAAAATTTCTCTTCTCTAGAAGTATATAACTTAATCATTTTATTTAGTCAATATATGAGATATTTTGCTAAGGAAACCTTAAAAATAATTAAAAAATTACATGCATCAGTAGACATCTCAAGCTAATAACTCAAGAGTGGCAACTAACCTCTTCTGATATACTGTAAGGCAAATTCTTTCCAAAACAAGAGAAAAAAAGACCATTGAGGAACTCAGCAAGGCCTCCTGTTGTCTCTGTGCTCTGCTGAAGTTAATTTTTTCTAGAAGTAATAAAAGGGAAATGAAATATTTCCTGAGAATGAGTTGGCTTTCTCAACAGTATTTCTTAGTGCAATTAAAGTTAAGTTTAGAGATGATTATAAAGATTCTGGCGAAATGTATTGCCTAAAGTATGCTGCTAGAAGTATAACAAAACATAGGAATAATTTGTCTGGCTGTTTTGTTATGCCCATTACCAGTAACTTTTAATAATATATGAGAGTTCTTTAAACATCTGTCAATGTTGCACTGGTACAGTAGATCCTGCTTTGGGGCAGATGAATGAATTTGTTATTTAGACTGAGATTCCTTTCAGTCCTAATTTTCTACTACTGCACAATATCCAAAGGAAAAATGCTGTGGGGCTTGTCCTCCATGCTATGAGCAGTCTAGGTACTTGGTCCTGTCTGTATGTCTATGTGCCTACATAACAAGTGGGACAGTGAGAATGCGAATACATTTTCTGTCTTTCTAATTGTAGTGGTTGACACTATTTTTACACTGACAAAATCAGTGTAATCCTTCTCCTAGCAATAAGCCTAGTGTGTGGAGTAGAAACCCTTGAGAAGTCCTCAACAGGCAAGGTTGTTGGGAAGGCGAGCAGTTTTTAGGATGCCTGTAGCAGCAATGTTTGCTTTATGGAGTAGTACTATAGTCTTGATGGAATACATCTGCAGGTGTTGCATCCTGCTGCACTACTTTTTGTCTGTATGGCAACATGGAATTGTTAACAGATTTAATTTATGTTTTGAATTCACTTTGTGGACGTTGCCAGAAGGTGTAAGAAAATCTGTTAATTTCCTGTATGAAAACTTCGTAGTCTGTGGAGTATGAAACCATTTGAAAGAAAAAAATAAATCCTTTAAGTAGTAGAAATGATAAACAAGTCAGGTTTTCAGAGGATATTAAATTCTTCCCTTTTAAATTTGATCTATTTTATATTCCCTATACATGTTGGACAGGTGTACTAAAAGCTTATTAAGCATGTGAAATGTTTACCTACATAATTTCTGAGATGAAGAATGGATAGATGCTGTTAGCAGCTGATAAAGAACATATCATCTAAGGTTCATTTGTACTATTTTTGTCATCCCAACAAATTGCTTGACATTTGCTTTAAAATTCGTACTGGAAGACAAGCTAAATATAAGTGTGGCAGTAGTGGAGAATAAGGTTTTACTGTTACATAAAATTTTTCATGACAAGGAATCTACAGCTGGATAGGCTAAAACTAGAAACTTTTCATGCTATTCTTCAGCTGGAACTTTTTATTGAAGAAGAGGTGGAATCAAATGCAAATTCATTTTGAAAATGATAGAGTTTTTCAGTCTTTAAAAAAAAATTGCATGGTACCAGATGATTTACTACATAAATAACCGGGGTTAGCCAAAATCATATTCATTCCTTACATTTACAAAGGGTTGTTCATCTGGAAGAACTTTATCCTGTGCTGATTTACATCCTAGTCTCTTTGCATACGTACCAGCCTTCTAATCTAAGAAGCAGACCAAATGCTTTTTACCACCACAGAAAAAGATTAGGAAGCTAGAGAAACTGCCAGGAAAATAATTATAGGTGTATTAAATCTATCAATGTAAATGTTTTCTTTCACAGTCACTTAGGGTCCACTTGTGCCTACAGCTTGAGGGGTTAGTCTCCCTTTATGCTTGCTGTTTATTACTGAGACAGCTAACTCGGTCACGTGCCTGGTGGTCTATGCACTACCAGGACCCCCAGACTGACTGAAGAAGAGATGAATCTCACTGCATTTCTGTGTTGTTGTTCTGTGAAGCATGTTCCAGGAGAGCCACATTTTCCCTTCTCACTGTGGGCCATTTGTGACTAACTGAGACCAGGCCACCTAGGTTTTGGAGTGCTGAGAGGTAGTCAAAATTAACCCTATCCTGACCAGTTCACAAAAAAATCAGACTCGTGCATTTCTATTCTATTACTCATAACCATGTAGACTCAACAGGATAAATCAGAGTATGTGGAGTCTAGATTGGCCAAATCTCCTAGAAGGTCATTCCAGGCAAAACCATCAAAAAGTTTACTAAAGATGCAGGTATGACTTTTAGTCCCAATGGACCTATTTTCAAGATGAGGAAGACTTCAGAGAGAGCACTTTCTCCTGTATTGACCTTGATTTTAATCTAAATCTCTGCTACTAAACTCCGTTAGAAGAAGGATAGTGAGGTACATCACATGATGTGCTTTTATTTCCTGCTAATATAGGCGAACCGTATAATAACCACAGTCTTCTGCGCTATAGCTCCTTTTCTGCCTCACAGAAACACACACTGAAGCCAGTCATTCACTAGTACAAAAAAAATAAGGAAGTGATTGAGATTTGAAGTGTCTGTCTGCTCTGCTTCCCTCTCAGTTTGCCATTCTACTAACTGCATACCAAGCTCTATGTAGAAGACTCCACACCACACACCCCAGAAAAGGAGATAATTATAGTATATTGATAGCTTTGCAGAGACAGCATCTTTAGAGGCATGAGGACCAGAGGGAGAGTAGAGTCAACAACTAAATAATGATGGAAAGGACAGGCTTTCTCTCTTTAAATTGTATTTTACTAGATACTTCAGCAAATACTGAACTTTAAATATGAAATATCCTATTGAAATCAATATAGAATCCTGAAATGGGACCTTTATCAACAGACCTATTTATGTAAGAAAGCTTTCCAAAGAACACAAGTGAGTTACTGCATGTAGTAAAACAGATGAGCTGGTAGCCTCTGACTCCCAGAAGGGCATAATTTACAATTCTTACATGAGTCATGGAGACAGGCAGATACAAATACTCTTGCTAGCTCAAACAAAAAAAAAAAATCTACTCTTGGAGATCAGCATTTCCATCAGGCCACCACCCTACCACATCTTGTACACATTCTGAGCTCAAAATAGATTAATTGGTTATTTGGAAACAATGAACTCCAAAGAATTTCAAAACTGCAGTAAAGGGCATGAAGTGACACACTACTAATTTTTTTTCTCATTACTTTCAAAGATATGTTCAAATATTTGGCTTAAGATTTAAATATACTATGTCTAATCCAAAGTAGGAATTCTAAGGCAACCTAGTGAATGGTTGCCCATCTATTCACAGACACTTGAGTGTAGAGAGACATTC
This sequence comes from Coccyzus lansbergi, assembly GCA_033558105.1. Lineage (NCBI taxonomy): Eukaryota > Metazoa > Chordata > Aves > Cuculiformes > Coccyzidae > Coccyzus > Coccyzus lansbergi. Next base: position 287,280 of record JAUMJK010000623.1, on the reverse strand, counting down.
AGGATAATAATTGCTTGCTCTTTTTCTCTTGTTCTCTGAAAGAAATTCTTTTTGACTTCTCAGAGTAGAGGCTAAGGTTCCTGCCTGGATGGAGAGGAGAGAAAAGGAACAGGAAAAAACTGACGTAGAGTATTGTGTGAATTTACTTGACTGTTTCTGTAATCTGCACACAATATTGACCTCTTGAAATTCCAAAGGAGGAGTTTTCTACAATGTATTGAGATTCTTCCTTCTTTGTGTTATGAAATAAAAACCTCAGCACCTTATTTTAAAGCCTGTAGGGATGGTTTTACCTATGGTAATATTCATGCAGCTCTCCTGTTATGCATAGCTGTTGTTTAACAATGATGGAATAAGCTACTTGGACATGTAAATGATAATTAGTGAATCATTCTAGCTGATTAACAGAATTATGTATCGATGAACGTTTGAAATATAATGCACAGAAAGAAGAGAAGCTGATATAAAGTCAGTAGTACAGTCACAGGCAGAGAAACAGGAGAAAGAAATCAGAAAATGGTCTTTCAGAAAAATGTAGGATACAGATAAGGACAGGAAATCCCTCTGTAATGCTCAAACACAGGTGACCTCATAGACATCATTTTTGAGAAGGAAAAAAAAAAAACCCAATCAAAATGCTGAAGTAAAAACAAAGAGACTATTAGACAGATCCTTCTCTGCTCTCCTCCATGAAAGCAAGCTGAATCAGAAGATCAAGCTACATTCTGGGTGTAAGGAGGTTTGTTTTTCTCCTTTGAATGTGTCTTCAGCTTAGTAAACAAAGCCATTTAGATTATGACTTCATAGTTACAGCAAATCTACATAAAGACTTGTTGCAGGCAAAAACCCCCCAACAAAATAATTGGAAAAGCTTAGCAAGCCAAGACAGTTCTTTTTATTCCAGCAATTAGAAAGCATTGCTCATTAAACTCTCAGCTTGTTTTGGTAGCTGTTGTTGCCAGGATAAAAGAAAAGTCTTCCTGACAATTACTACTTGTAACCCTTCCACACAGGAGCAGCTGATACAAGGCTACCAATAGCCGCAAGTTTAACCCTTACTGATGCATCATGTTTCTATCAGGTCCGGAGATATATGTGGGATTTCATTGAAGTTGTTTACAGCACAGTCAGTAAAGTCTGGACTCTTTACCTAATGTCCCTGTGAGATCAACAGAGAGAGAAAAAGACACTAATTCACTTAAACTCAAGGGGACGTTTAAGCAAATCGAGGCTATGCACACACTAAAAATGTCAATTTCTTTCTAGCAAGTATAAAAAAAGTCCAGGGTGACTACCTGACAGGCATTTAGACCTATGCAGAATTAATCCCACTCTTCATTTCAGAAGGTGTTTCCTAAATTAATAGATCACAGATATAGGAATAACCAGCTCATGTGCCCCGTATATGCTTATGTTGGCAAAACAGTGAAAATATTGTTCCATAGTTCCAGTGTCTTAAAGTTTATGTCAAAAAAACCCCAAACCCATCTGTGGATGCAGCCGTAAAACATCTTACTGCTACTGCAGAAGAGAAAGTCAACTGTAGTTGGGTGTTTGCTGGCTGTTATAGTCTTTGTTTGTGGTAGCAGAATAAACGGAGCACAGAAACCCAACCAGCTTGTTTGGGTTGTGGTCAGGTATCCAGGGAAGACATCAGTTAGTCCTGTAATTTTTTTGTCTTACCTATTCTTATCCTCTCAGACTGGCAGGTATTTTTTTTCATCAGTACTTTTAGCCACATTTTCTGCCCTGCTAATGTGGTTTTCCCCATATAAATATATATATATATGTACGTGCTTTCTCAAACATAGCAATCTGAGTATTATTAGCATAGAAATTATATCAAGTATATGAAAAAGCCATTTTCTTTACCCTCTCCTTGCAATTATGGTTTAACTGCTTCAATAAACAACAAAATCATTCCCTGCACACATCATTACCATTGAAAAGATTAAAATTGCCTGGCTATCAGAAAAAAAGAACAAAAATAACTTGCATAACATGAAAAACTTCTGTATCCACCCATCCAGCTCAAAATCCAGCACCAGTGGCCTTCCTTGCTAAGAAGTGTCTCAAGACAGTTCTTCCCTTCCTCTGCCCAATCAGCCCTAAATGTGCTAAAAAAAGAGAAAGGGAAGACAAAAGGAGGTAATAAAAAACCCAATCAAATAAGCAACACCAGAGAAAGCTCTCTGCCTACAACCTGCTAGGAGCTCAGGAAAATCAAGCAGTCTCTACCTAATCTGATTTCCAGAACAGGGGAAGAGGCTGGGAGGAAACCATACTTCAGAGTCTGAGCCATTTTTCGGTTTGGCTGTCCCTGTATTATTGCACTTAAGAATGTGTTATGATTTGCATGGAGGAGTGATAGTTTATTATCCCAAAGAATGTGTTGGACAGCTTCATTACACAGACAATAGATTCATTTAGCTGGTGCTTAGCTTTCCTGACGCAAGTTTTAGGAGCAGGCCATCGCTTCCACTACATTTGATGAAAATATGTTTAGACTGTTTTCTCTAGACACAGGTTTACCTGATAGGTTCTAAGTCCTAATTATAACATTTCACTGTGCATAAAATTGAACTCCAGAAAGAGCAATTATCCCTGGATTGTTCAGTGCTTGGTACAGCAGGGTCGCTTATCTGACTGAGGCTTTACTGCTTTATTATGATGTAAATTGTATTAGAATAAGAATAGGAGAAGCATTTCTCATTGATTATGAAGTTTAAGCTGTTTTATAAGCAATATATGATAGTTTGCATTGTGTCTTATACAGCTATATAGAGCACAATTGCAATAGTACCTACCTTATGCATAATGATATACATGAGTCACTATTTTTCTTGAGACTGTTGTGTCTTTGGGCGTACAGCTACATTGCATTACAAACACTCATTTGCTAAAATAACTCTAGGGATGTCATCCAGAGCTATGTCCTTGGCAATCTCATGTTACTGCTGAAAGATCTGAGTCTGTTCTGGCAATCTTTGATTTCGCTTTGTGAGTTCCTCAGCTTGCAGGGAGGTTGCTAACTGGCAAATTAGCTCCAGCAGCACTAACTAGAAAAAACAGGCTATACACAAAGGACTCTTCAGACTGCATATCTGACTTTTGTTGGCCCAACTCAAAGCCACACAGGCTGCAGTTGTTGGGAACTCTTTGCTGTATCTCACATTCTGCCCATAATTTCCTCTCTCTCTCTTTTTTTTTTTTTTTTTTTTTTTTTTTTTTAAGGGCAGCAAGATAGTGCAAAGAGATGGAAATTTTCCCCTGACCTCATTTAAATATCAAGGCCAACCCTCATATCCTCAGGGAATAGGTAAGTATGTGGGCTGAACATGCTGCTTGACACAATTTGTCTTTATGAAAACACTAAACTTGTTCAAAGAAAACACTTATAGCTGTTTGTGCCTGCTATAATTCCATTACTCAGCTGGCCCTATTAAGTGAATTATTAAAAACTTGTCTCCTATTACTGCACACTGCTTTCTTTTTAGAACTTGTATCTGTCTTATTCTACTGTCCTGGTATAGTTGCAAAACCTGCAGTATTAAGAAACCCAACTCTTAATGGGCTGGGCTAGGCTAGGTTAGGCTAGGCTGGTAAAGAAGTCACAAGGTGGTGGAATTACTTTGTAGCTTCCTTTCACTGGTGGGCTTGAGGGCTTTTATTTCCAGCATGTTGATAACCGGATAACTTTTTCTGCATTTAGAATAGTTTTGGGAAATGAAGACGAGCCACAAAGCTGAAACCGTGCTTGCTTTTTTCTCCTTAGCCATCATGACCAGATTTGTTTTCTCTCTGGCAACTGCAGAGTCTTATTATGAGTGGGATTGTGTATGTGAAAGAAAGGATGTTGGTAAATAAGGATTACCTTAGAGAAAATAACTGCACAATGCCATGTTTCTATCACTCTGCAGGTTTAATTATATCAGACTGAATTGAGAGACGGACGCAAGAATTGGATCATTGAAAGGTGATTGTTCACCACCATAGCGGCGATTAACACCATTGATTATGATAAAAAAAGGTTCAGTATTTGTGCTTGCAGAGGAGGTAAAAATATTTTCTGAGAAGCTGTTTCTGATGGTATGATACATTTTCTCTGAATAATGTTTTGATTGATGCAGTTGTTTGAATTAAAGTTGTTTTAGTGTCTTATCTTACATTTCTAAATGGAAATTTGTTAACTTTTAAAATTAGTTACACTCTGAATTTCCTGGGTCTGAGGAGTACTACACCAATGGCACAATGATTTATTTTTCAGCTATTGGGTACTATCCCACACATTCAGTTCTAAATGAAATGTTCTTCTGTTATTTTTTAAAATATAAAGGTTCTTAATTTAACACTTCAAAAAGCCTGGCATTTTGTATCTTAAATACAACAGAGGCCTGTCAGTATTTCTAAGGATTTGCTGATCCTTACAGTTATTTCTAAATCTTCTTTTAAACACCCTTCTAAGAGCAGAAGCCTCTGGATACGGCAAAGTCAATGATACAGAGAGGCCAGCGAAGGGATGTTCCCAACAATATCCCATCAGATAGGGAGTACAAGGCAGCTGTTGTGTAATTTGCAGTTACTTTATTATTTGAGTAAGGTATGTGGTAGGGTGTGATAAGGCAGTCATTTCAGAAGTAGCTGCGGAGATGTAAGAAGTGACCTTATCTGTGCTCTTCAAAAGCTTCTGTGCTGTCCTTCCCAACATGAACTTCCCTCCTCCTTCACAAAGAAGGTCCACAAATTTCTTTAATCCAACTCACTGCTAAGTCACCTGGGTTATTACTTGCCCTTGCTAGTAATCTACCTGCTATTACTCTGAAATGGAATAGAAGTCCTTGCATAATGATTTGCAGCATATCATAATCTCACGCCTGGTAGTGTTTTAAACCATTCTGTTTAGATCCAAAAGAGCTCCATTAGATGAGACTACATTACATAAAGAAGGTCGAAAGAGCCCACGTCCCAGACAACTCTCTACTTTAAAAACTTTAGTGTTCCTACTGTAGTTCTGACAGTTCTATCTTATGCAACTAAGTAATAGTTACATGAAAATTTCTGATAATGTTGCAAAAGCTGAAAGAGCTCCAAGATGAGCTTTTGTACCAGTAACAATGAGCAGTACTGACAAAAACAACACATCCTTTCTATTAGAGAAAGAATAACAACTCAGTATGAGCAACTTTGGAAAGAACAAGCTGCCACTGTGCCTAGCTTGGAGCAATGAAAAGTGCTTATGAGCTATTTCTGTCCTGGCCTAGAAGACACGCACACTGGAGAAGTTAATGCTCCTTTGCCACTTTTTCTTAATGCCTCTTAATGGTTCTGTTCCATCTAGAATACAGAGGGGAGACATGAGGACAGGTATATTCACATGGTCTCTAAGGTCACCATATAACAGAGCAATGCCCTGTAGATAGACAATGATTTATTTTCATGGAGAAATTGTTCATCAACATATCACCAAAATAAGTCATCATCATGGCTAACACCTGGAGTGGGTGACTATCACCTGGACATTTTTTTGTTTCATTCTGTGGACTTGGAGTAAAAACTTTTAAGCAGCTCCCAAGATCTAATAATTTCTCAGTCCCCAGGAGCATTACTTACCTGTAATCAAAACCACTGCTGTGCTCTGCAATGAAGGCCGAGACACACGAGTAACCACAATATAAATTATTGCTCCCCTTAGAAGGTCAGTTTAGACTTGGCCTCCTCAAGAGTTAATGTAACATTACCATGATGCAAATTTTATATACACTCAGTTACTGGCAGAAGAAAACAGTTGAGAAATGTACCTTCTTTCTCTTTCTGACCCTTAAATGGATAAAAGCAACAGGGACAGGTATAAGCAGCCTCCTGTGTATGAGACAAACAAAAATCCCAGCTATCGCCGAGGCATACTTAAGAAATAGGGGCTGCTATCTAGAAAGTCATACAGGGCTTTAAAGTCTACAGTTGCTGCTACGACAACTGGTGAATGACCAGCAGCCCTGGGTTGCCTGGTGCTGGCTTGCAGTTGTCTCAGGAGAGTGACAGGAATTCATGTGTCGTAATGAAGATGGCTGTGATTCTCAGAGTCACTTAGACTCTTGCCTTTCTTCTGTGCAACACTGTGGACTATCACACACTATCTTTCTCATCAGCTTCCTCCGATGTCCTGTGTTCCCTCCCTCAGTAACCCGTACCTCCTCGAGTGCAAACATACCCTTATCCTACTTCATGTCCCCAGATTCCTTCTGGTGAAGGTCAAGCAACAATGAACCTGATTCTGCCTGTGTATTTCCTCTTCCCATTTGTCCCATATAAACTTTCTACTTCTGGAAAGTTGAGAATTTTCCAGGTGGAGACAAGAGTATGTAAAGGCAAAGTCAAGTTGAAAGTCTTCTTTACATTTCATGTGCCTGCTTGCTGATTTTACTGTGTTGTTCCTGTCATCCAGCCCCCTTATCAAACACTTCCAATCTCTTTAAAGGTGAAGTCTTTCAAGAGGCTGAGTTTCCAGATTCTCCTTTGACAGTGTCTTGTAAGATAGGTTACCCCTGCCTTTCTGCTGTCCCACTCTTCTGACACATCTTGTTGAACATCAGGCCCTGCTGCAAACTTGATGTACTAAGGAAAAATTATGAAAGAAACGTTAAAATAATGGAGATTTGAACTCATCCTTAAAACAGTTTCAAATGCAATGGCCTCCCATTACTTAGCTATCCCATAAGATAAATTCTGCAGAAATCCACTCAAGTTGCATCCCAGCAAAACAACACAGAGCAGTGTAGCACAGGTTGTAGCAGGGACTATCACTGCACACATATGACTATATATGGTTTTCTCTGCAGCTGTTCACTCCAGCAGATCCTGGTTTTGTTTACCTTAAGGCAGGATGGCTAGAGAGACTGTTGGAATAAAGATGTGTGACTGAAATACGAATTAGCTTATGCAGCATAAACTTAATATGCTTTTTCAAGGAGCAGACATTGTATGTAGCAGCAAGATACCTCTCTGATGTGAAAACACACTCATGATCTTCACCCTTTGTAGAAGAGGGTTTCCTCAACCAGGCTTGGAAATGGAAAGTGCAATGAGGTAATACCCTCCCAAAAAGTAAGACAGAAAGAAAGAAGGAGTTGTGATTTTGTATTCTTCCCTTGTAATTAAAGTTCATTTTGTGAAATTACCATAATGACTTGGATATGCTGGGTTGTGTCTGCTAATTGTTTTCAGTTTTACTACCTCTGAGTAACTGTCCATTGCTTTGCAGCTCATCTATGTGTACCTTTGTTAGAAGGCTCACTAGATCTGTGGTGCAATTCATACCTACATCAAGACTATTCACAGTATTCTCTGTGTATCTCAGGGTTTCTAGTTGCTTTTTTAGTTAATATCAGTGCAGTAGTGATTGCTGCTGTCCTATGTACCTTTTCATTTCTGTCTATCAATTTATCACTCTTCTTTTAGGTAGGACAGTAGCAGATGTTAGAATAAAATTATTTTTAATGTCCACCAATAGAACTAGGTTGGATTCTAACTCCTTTAGGAAGTGGAAGCATAAAGGTTATACAGTGAAATACTCTACAAACAAAGTCTTCTTTTGCCTTTGTGGTGCTGGTTGTGTGATACCTTCTCTCTTTCCAGCATATTTATAAGCTATGTAGATAACCACAAAATCTCAGCTCTATGGCATGAGAACCTCTTTTGCTACACCAGCTAAGACCTCACTGAAAGTCATTCATTCACATTTGTGGCTTTGTAGGAAGACATCACTCACTGAGAGTGAGAAAGCCTTATCTTTGAGAATAACACTACCTCAAATAACTCACATTTGATTTTTCTACTGTTACCTTGCTGCAGGTCCTATTTTGTCTCCACCAGTACAGACCTGTGGTTTTGAGTAATCATTTTACAGAACTCTTAAATAACTTCAAATCATATCAGACTCCTTTAATGTTTTCTTTTTGCAAGTGGTCTACCTGGCAAATTTTTCTGCAGGAATATTTCTAGTCTTGATGTTTTTTATGCTTTTTTACTTAATTTTGAACAAGGACAAAAATATATATTTTTCCTATGAGATATTTAATGTGGTAACTGGTGGCAAATAAAATCTTTTAAAAGACAGTTCTCTCTAGAGGTATCATTTGCATTGATGGATAAATACTGGTACTTTATAGTAGAAGTCTTTTACACCAGCTGCTTAATTTCTGTGGTAACTATACATTGGCTTGTCTTTGCCTCTACTTTTATCTCACATTACTTTCCATACTCCATACAAGAAGATTGTTTGAGTTTTGTTTTTCTCTCTTTCCTCCTGAAAGTTTTTCACGGAAAGTGTCATTGGGCAGTGTCAGAAGCTGCCCAGGGAGGGGGTTGAGTCCCCTTCCCTGGAGAAGTTTAAGGGACGAGTGGATGAGGTGCTGAGGGACATGGGTTAGTGATTGATGGAGATGGTTGGACTCAATGATCTGGTGGGTCTCTTCCAACCTGGTGATTCTGTGATTCTGCAATTCCTTCTAGAGTTGTCTGAGGCCATGCAGAAGATCAACAGCAAAGTTATTCTCCTTGATTTCTTCTAGACTGCCTACCAGATTTGCTAAAAGAATACTGTTCAAATGCATGTCTTTGTTACTTAAATTAATAGTAATGAGTATGTATACTGATCAATGTCCAGGAGTACCTAGCAGGATGTAGTGTACTTCCCTTATCTGCTGTGATGTTAAGGAAGGAGTATAATTGTTATCCATACAAATCAGTCTATTACCATTTGAGGCCCTATAGGATGACTGGCTTGGTCACCAGTTACCTCCCCATATGTGCATAAGCCGGTTTGTATTGCCATGCTGTAACTACTATCCTTGTGAAGATATCTCCACTGTCTTAGATCATTAAGATCATACGCCTAGTCCCAGTGTCCAGATTTGCAATAAGCTTTCTGGGAAGCAGATCAGAAACTGCCAAAAAATACCCATGATTTCCAAAATCATACAACAAGTTGTATATGCTAAAGAGTGATTATGTCATAGGTTGGTGGTAGATGGCCTCCTTGATACCTGAAAACACAGTGACTTCTGGTTTACGCAGTGCTCCCAAGTCACTATGCTTGCTTCCTGTTCTCATCCATTTGTGTTGACTTGCCTGGCACTCCTTCCTCAAGGCTGCAAGAGCAGCATGCTTATTTCATGTGTGTGCTGGAAGTAATGACTCCATTTGATGATTTTGTCAGATTTTGGCCAAAATACTGAACACTTTGGGACTGTCATTTTCCTTGTGTAATCCATATGGTTGCTGATTAAGTCAATGGTCTATTGCAATTATAATAAAAAAAGATTAAATCTCTGATTTTACACAAGGAAAGGTGGGAATTGAACAAGTATATAGTAAACAGTGATGAGTCAGTAATTTGCCTTAGGACTAATTGCTTAGTTTTAAGCATATTCTTGAAAATTCAGGCTTTCAGTTCCAGATTAGAATCACAGAATCATAGAATCATAGAATCATAGAACAACCAGGTTGGAAGAGACCCATCGGATCATTGAGTCCAACCATTCCTATCAAACACTAAACCAAGTCCCTCGGGACCTCATCCACCTGTGCCTTCAACACCTCCAGGGAAGGTGAATCAACCACCTCCCTGGGCAGCCTCTGCCAGTGCCCAATGACCCTTTCTGTGAAAAACCTCCTCCTAATCTCCAGCCTAAATCTCCCCTGGTGGAGCTTGAAGCCATTCCCTCTTGTCCTGTCCCCTGTCACTTGGGAGAAGAGGCCAGCTCCCTCCTCTCTACAACCTCCTTTCAGGTAGTTGAACCCCAAGGACTGTAAGTGCTACCTTTCAAAACCACAGAGCCAGGAGAAACCCTATTTTCCTTCCTATCCTATTGCTCAGTAAAAGGCTAGTCATAACTGCCCCAAATAAAAGTGACTTTGTAACATGAGGCTTTCACTATGCCTTGTCATCCATTTCTCTTTCCAAATTATTTCATTATTTTCTTTCTGCCTTCCTTCTTCTTCCAGTGTAAGGAAGAACACATTCATATAAAATGGAAAACATTTCAGGCTCTTCTCTTTATTTTCTTTAAGTGAATGAGAAAGTGCAGAATTATCAAATTTAAAACAAGCATGGAAGTAAAAACCCTCACCAATACAAAAAAAAAAAAAACCAAAAAAAAACCAAACAAAAAACAAAACCAGAGCACTGGTAATTATCTCTTGCTAACAGCACCTTATTAATCTTTCACCATGGTGGTGAGGAAAGCAAGTGGTGCAAACTATTATCAAGGAAAGAGAACAAATAAAATACAGCCCTGGAGGTCAAACCTGGACTTTTCAAGAAAACTGTCTAAGGCAAACTGCAGTAGCTAGTCTCTTTGCCCTTGTGTGTCATCTGCAAGACAGCACAGAGCTTGACTTGAATTCCATCACAAGGAAAAAATATGTTTTTCTGGAACTTAAAACACACTTCCTTTTCCATAGAAAACACCACCATTTATTTCATTTTGAAACATTACTTTGTAAGCTCAAAATTTCAAAATTACCGTTGAACAGAAATATAGATTTTTTTACCATTGCTAGTCATGAAATGTAAAGATGTTCATTGCTGTTTTATTCTCAAGTACAAACCTGACCTGAGTTTCAGGCATGAGAAAGTTGCAGGTATAACATTTATATGTTTTGATATCCTACTATACAGCAGCTGAGAGAGATAAATTGCTCTATTATCTTGTATATTTCTAATATAGAAAAAAAACATAAAAAGCAACAATTTCACCTTCTTCATTGTATGAGATATTCCCCTTTTCATAAGATTTTCACCATGATTTCTGTAATATTGGGAAATATTCCCCACCAGAAGAGTAAAAGACAGGAATAGCACTGGGGCTACACTCTAGATTACTCCATTAGGGATGTTACAATGCAGTGTATTTACTGCTACACCAAAACCATTTTTTGCCCACTCTCTTTGGGTTGGGTTGATTCTAGAAAGATAACATAGAAAAAAAAAGAGATGGAATATATTCTCAAATGTAAAACTTAATGTAACTTCACCATAATCCTAGATACAGAAGTTCTCAGACTGAGCATCCAATGGGAAAAGTAAGAAGTTATATGGCAATGCACTTACTTCAGTCTGTAGGGGAAAGAGAAATCAGAAAAGTGTACTCTTTAAAGGTAAAATCCACAGAGAGAAGTATTAGCATGTACATTATTCCAGTGCCCTTTAGCTGAAATCCAAATTTATTCTACTAAATTACCATCTTTAGGTGATCTATTCTCTCTGCAAGTCTGAATGTGCTCTTTTATATGCCCAGTACAATGTTGTTTAGACATTAATGTTGACAACAATGTCAAAAAGTGTTGACAATAATGTTAAAAAGTGTTGACAATGATGTCAAAAAGTGATGACATTGTTATTATTTGGCACAGTCTTAGCCTTTTTCCTCTCAAAACAGGAAAGATAGGGATGGGACTTGGGTGTGGTGTTTCATTCAGTATCCAAAGGACAAGTAATAAACTTATTAAAGTGTCAACTCAACTCAACTCAGTACAACTGTCTTCACAAAAATTTCATGAGAATATACATCAATACATTTTCCTTCTAAATAAACTTAGCATTAATAATAATTAGCAACCAGCAGTTATCTAAACGTGGGTCAACATCTTGGTACTCCAATGGCTTTCGATTTGCCTTTGAGGTGTTGCCATAACAGTGTGGATCTAGAGTTCTTCTCTTGGGACAGGGATTCCTATGCTGTCAAATGGTCACCCATACACTACATCCATCATCTTTCTACAGCATTGCCCAAATATGTCTACAAATAATTTGTCTGAGTGAAAGGTGCCTGCACTTGGGAACTTCCCAGCTGTAAAGTGAAGTCATTAATTTAGTTACTACATTGTTTTAAAATCAGGTTTCATGCTCCTTTCTGCTTCAGTAGGTAGTGTTTAATTTAGTACTTGGGGTGCTCTACCAAACTGACAGTGCCAATGCATCATCCATGCTCCAGGGGTTTCACTTGAGATTGCATTATTTCCTCAGTGTTGTAGAGTCTAGCTGCTCATTAAGTGCCTTTCAGTGGTCAAAACTTGATCTCAGCATGGACCTCGCTGTCCACCCTACAAACTGGACTGAGCTGAAGGAGCTGATCACTCTTTGCACATTTTGTCTCCAGAATCCTAGCAGAGATATTTCTTTCTTATGTTATTAAAAGCAGCAAGGTGGTCTGGAGCTTGGCTATCCCCACCTGCAGGGAAATTACTAGGCCATAGAGAAAACTGATGGCTGTGAGAGTTGAAGCTCTAGCTACACACCACACAAGTCTGCATTTGGCATCCTTGAAAGCTCATATTAACAGTTGCTCCTTTCACCTTCCTCCTCCTCTTGAACTCATTGGTTCATTTAGCCCATTCTTACCTCCTCACACTTCAGACAGCAGCAGTGATTTGTCAGGAGAGCCCCTAGCCCAGCTTTGCTTCCTTGGCCCTGGTGGGAACCAGCCCAGTGACCAGATGAGGCCTCTCATAGTCACCTTGGATAATTAAGGGTTCACCTGAAAGGCAGACTGATAACCAGCTGCTATGGAAACATGTGTTTCTTCACAACGGTATGTGCTGCCTACTAAAAAGACCAGTCTTGTCACTGACCTTCCTGTCCTATCTCTTCCTGTCCTATCTCTTGTCCTACACACTCTTTCTTTCCTTGGGCTTAGGTAGGTACACAAGGAAATCAGAAAGGACACTGCAGTGCAGTGACACGGGGAAATGACAAGTACTGGTGTGTACCAAGCTTCGGTCCATAGGTGATGGGAACACAGAGGCTTTTGGTGTGCTTGACAGGTGCCCCAAGCAAGAATATGAAATCTCTCCCTGTCTTTCCCTGCCCTGAAAATAATGACCTTGCTCAGGAGGAAGCTTGCTGCTTGTGCTTGAAAGAGAGACGACACAATATTACAATCATGTTCATTCTTTTATCTCTCCATGATTTGAATTCATTTAAATCCCAAGTGATTAGAATGAAGAAGAGCAGGAAGGAAAGACTAAGGCTACTTAAAGGAAACCAAACAACCTCTCTTAATTTCAGATACTTTGAAGGAAAGATAAAAATGGCATCTTAACCCTTCCACAGCCACCATTCTTCTTCAGAGCTTGCTGGGGAAAATCATGCTGTAGCAGGAAGGTAACTTACTGATCTACAAGACCTTGCTACAGGTGCAAAGCAGGACGTCATAGTTGTTTCACTGATTCCTGTTTTAAAATTTTTACCCCACTATTTCCATTTCATTATTCTGATAGGTGGCCTTATCTTCACATGCTCTTTTCTCTGGTTTCCATAATATGTCATTGTTTATTGATATGTGTCTCTTTGCTGTGTCTAGAGAGCGGGATAGTAATAGTAGGTGAGGGGTGAAAGTTTTCCTATAATGACATGTGCAAGCATCTTCTGAATGTCCTGTTGTTTAAACTGATAGCCAAAAGAAGTTTAAAATAAGCCTTCTCTCATCCTCACCCCTTTCCAACTAGCCAATGAAGACTGTGAAAAAGAAGTAGTAGTCTGAGGCCTATGACCTCAGAAGACCTGTTTTGAATACAGAGCTGGGATGTACCCACACTGTTTCCTCAGATGATCCTTGTCTTCTGTCTTAACATACTGCATACAGTCTTGTTCACTCCCTGGCTGGCAGTTAGACTGAGCCAATTGCTTTAGTTCAGAAGAAAGGTGAAATGCAAATGGCAGCATCATTTGCTTCAGGTTTGTTCCGGTAAGATAGGATATGATCCAGAAAAAGTTTGGTTTCCTCCTGCATACCCTCCCTGGAAATATGTGCAGCCTTGCATATTCCCTACCATAATTCAGCATACAAACCACACTGTTAGCATGCTGTGAAGAGAACCTCTTGTTGGCTGCATCACCACCCTTTGAGGTTGGGGAGAGAGGGCCCAGTTTGGTGAGACTCCTTTATCTGGGAAGCTGGCTCAGCTCTTCTGAAGAAAAAAGTCATGGCTGGTCTGTGAGTGAATGCATAATTCAAAGCCTTGCAACGGAACAAAGACAGACATGGAATTATTAGATCAGTTATAGTCACCAAAAGACTTAAGACAAAAACACTGACAAGAAAAACTATAAAACCCCAAGAAAATACAAGTAGTGAGTCAGAAGATGACAGTTTAGTAAGATCAAAGATTAGACTGCTCTATGGGGCAATCAGTAGAGGCTAATGCTTCCATTGACTTCTACCTGGCTGGCAGACTTGTGAAGATGAGGGAGGGATGTTTCATCTCCCTTAGATGACTCAACAGCTGTTAGTCACCTCAGATGTATTCAGGGAGCTCTATGGTAGTGACCCATGTCTGTATAAGTGCCAGTGACTATTAAGATTTGGACTGTTGACATCATATACCATCATGCACAATCAGTTGGTGGTTTTTACGTTGTCTTCCATATCTGATCCTCAGTAGTGGAGGGCTTAAACCTCAGGGCTCTTTACTATTTCTCCCCTTAATTTTGCTCAGAAGGTCTTTTCCTGTCTCATTCACACACTGATTCATTTTGCCTATAGATAACCTAGACTGTGATTCACCATTTCCATTCCAGAGAAACTGCTGATATTTTATCATTTTTAAAATATAATAGTTTGGAAAGTTAATACATTTCTTTTTAACATTTTTGACTGACATGAATAGAGTTTATGTTTCCAAAGTATAATGTTTGGTTTGCTGAACTCAGCTGAAACTTTATTTGAATTAAATTCAAAATGAATATGCATCTGCCAGTGGTGCTGCAGGTCCCTGGCTGGTTACTTGCTTTGAAATGAAGCTGCAGTGGCCTAGGGGAAGTATACCATGGGATAAAAGAGCTTGGCCTATAACGGAGCATGAGAACTAAATCATGCGAATGCTGACGTAATAGGATTTGAAATGTTCAAGTAGACCATGTTTCTGAATAGACAATTATGCCTTACAGTCATTCTGTAATCAGGATCCACTGGCATGACAGAGGCAAAGGAATGGGACATTCCTACCCAGAGAGGAGCCGGACTGTCTCTCTAACAGTGAAACTTTTTGCAGGAGGTTGGCACGTGTTCTGCTCTGAAAGCCATCCATAGCAAACTTAAGGAAGAAAAGACAAGTTCACAGAGTGCAAGAAAAAAGAAAACAATGCTACAGATAGCACTGACTGTGAGCCTGTTTTTCAGTGACTGTTACCAGTTCTGAGGGAAAAAAAGGTCTTGCAGACAGTAGGAGAGTATTTGTTAGCAGGCTGCTTCTCCCAGGTTCTTCTCCTACAGCTAGTGAACAGTTTGATACAATCTATTTATGCACTGAGTAGGGTGCTGAAACATTAACTCCTTTCTCTCTGTCCTTCCATATGATTTAGAATCATAGAATCACCAGGGTGGAAAAGACCCACTGGATCATCAAGTCCAACCATTCCTATCAAACACTAAACCATGCCCCTCGGTGCCTCGTCCACCCATGCCTTAAACACCTCCAGGGAAGGTGACTCAACCACCTCCCTAGGAAGCCTGTTCCAGTGCCCAGTGGCTCTTTCTGTGAAAAATGTTTTTCCTAATGTCCATCTTAAATCTCCCCTGGTGGAGCCTGAGGCCATTCGCTCTCGTCCTGTCCCCTATTTGGTTACCATAATCCTATGTACCACTTGCAAGATTTGTTAATTTTTATGATGCTGCAACTAAATGATAGAAAATACTTCAGCTAAGCTGATAAGGTAGTCTGGCAGCTTATTTTAGGATTATTTTTATGAAATTTATATCAGTAATGTTTATATTTATTCTCTCTGTACAACAGAATGAAACTGTAGTGACATTTGTCACATATTGAAAACAGATATATGCCCAAGATGTGAGGATTGAGTACAGTAAAACCATATCAAATCACAGAATCATTTAGATTGGAAAAGACTTTTAAGATCATAGAGTCTAACTGTAAACCTAACACCCCTGCATCATGTTTCACCACATAATACAGAGAGAGAGCTATGTCAGAAAAAAAGGTTGAGGCATGCTGGTTGGCTACCTTTATTCTGTAAAAAAACTAAAAGAAGTAACCAAGCAAACTCTTCATCTAAACTTCCTTTTTAGATTCAGTACAGATGCTAGAACCTGAGACAGTTCTTTCCCACTGAATGAAATTGACTCTTTTTGACAGGAAATATTAAATCTTTCGTGAGACTAAAGGCAGGGGAAAATGGTATAAACTGTTTATGTAAGTAGAGGGTTTGAGGTATGAAATGCCTCTCTCTTGACTACTGACACTATTGCAGGGTTCTGTATTTGCTGCAACAGGGCTACTCTATGTGCATGACTCAGGTTAAAAGCTTATTCAGAACAACGTAAAAACTCACTCTCCTACGAAACATGTAGGCTACATTTTTTCTGTTTGAAAGGGAATGGTAGTTTATGAAAGTTCCTAAAAGTATTTTCATATCATTAGCACAATGTGCTTTTTTGACATTTCTAAAACTAAGCCACACTGTGAAGTTCCTTTCTTGGCCAAATTTACAGTGTCAAGCATCCAGACATGGGTTTATCCATAAACCATGGTTTATTTATGACCTTATCTATATCAAAAGTTTTGGTCATGGGGAGCTTCAAAGTGTATTAAGCTGGAAAGAAACAAATCTGATGAATGCTTCATAAGAGGAACTACAAGGCATTTTAAATTTATTTTTGTTTAAAGTAGTGCATGCCTCAAAAAAAAAAAAAAATCCAGTTCTGGCAACCAAACTGTGCATAGATCATTGGTAGCAATATTGTGTGACAGCCTCTTCCTGTGCAGATTGTAACTAGTGTGCCAGTAAACCAGTATGTCAAGTGCATTGCCACAGATGGGAAATAAGGGATAACTGGTGGCACATTTTGCACCAAAAAAAAAAGACCTCAAAGCAAATAAAAAAAAAAAGAAAACAGAAACTCACTCCACATTTTCTAAATGTATTTTGATGAGAAACAACTTTGCCTCTGCTCTTCTTACTATGTTCATCATGGAGCTCAAAATTTGCCTTACTGAACACCAGATATAGTTTGTCCTTTACTTACAAGATAAAGTGGTCTCCAAGGAAAAGGGCATTGTTTCCAAAATGTGTTCTTCAAGCATCTCACTTTGAAGTTCAAGCCTGTGGGAAGCCTATATTGTGATAGCATGGGCATATCTGAGGGCTGGAGGAAGAAGTGATGGGAGGAGAACAGGAAATTAGGAGAGAAGGCAAGTTTATTTAAAACAACTGGCCAGGGTGAATCAACTGATTCTGAGCAAAATAAAGCAATGAACTGATACAGAGCAAATTAATCTGCTGTATTACAGACGTGCAGAAAGCATTATGCTACATGTTTTAGGATGCACTGTACAGTTATCATAAGAAAAGTGTGCCATCTTGTGGGAAAATGCAGAAAATATGAAACCACATTATATATATTTGGCATGTATTATGCAAAAGGAAGGACAGGTGCCCCCATGAACAAATACCTGGGGGAATGTTCAGGAGGCCACTGTGTAAAGTGAAATCTCCAGCCAGAAAACCTCAGGACCTCAATTTTCAGTAGGCAAGTTCAATTTTCTGATGTACACTTACATAAGCTCTCAGATTGAGAATATAAAGTCAAGCCAGACATTTATTACAAAAACATGCCAGACTGGCAGACTATCCCAGTCAGCTATGGACTTCTACAGCAGGGTAACTCTTACCCAAATAAAGCATTATAGACCAGCTAACTCACGCCATCCCAGTCTGCAAGCTTTTTAAGGTAAGAATATGTAGGTTGACTAAAAGATATGGAAATGAAAATGATGAGGAAATCAGAAATACTTGCAGAAAAAGACTTGTGTGCCTTGGTCTCTGTGATTCTTGGCAAAGAGCAAGCCAGCAAGGCTTCATATACAAGAGAATGTAGCTTTATTAGCAGTAACAGATGAAAACTATCAATAGCAACAAATGCCTTGATTAGAGATCAAATACTGTACAGCTAATCCGTGTATTATTTATACAGTTTGGAAAAGTGATGCTTTTCAAACAGACATTTGAATGTGAGTACTAGCATGCTGCTGCTGCTTGGGAGTCCTGATGCAAGAGGCATCATGAGACAGAAGAAATGATGAAACATGCATGTGTGACGTCAGGACAGAGAGGCAGAGAACAAATGTGCTGAAAGTTGTCTTCTAGTTAAGGAAGGAACAGGCAGAAGTTTGTAAGAGTAAAGGGGGCCGTGCTGCGTCCTTTTACTTCCAAGCAGTGGCTGGAGGGGAATCTTTCTTTTCTGGTGGAGCCTGCCCATGGCCTTCCTGAAGGAAGGAGCCTTCCTATGGAAGGAGCTCAAATCCACCTTTTAGCCTGCCTAGTTCAATAACTGTGACATGCAGATTCTAAAGTATGAAGTTAAAGACCTCTGCAGATCCCAAGCTACTCGAGCAGCTGAACTTGCTTTTTGACAAGAAGAAGTGTCAGATGTGGCTCATTAGCTGCTCAGCTTTTCCATAGCTATTTAAATAATGCAAAATACAAAGAAAATTATAGAGACTTGAATACAAAATAATAAAAAAATCCCAAATCCACAGGATAGGGCAAGATGCATTGCCATAAAATCATATTTGGGGCACACATGCTTTAAATTTAAAAATAATGACTGAGAGATGATAAGACAGTGGAAGGGAAAAGAATATTAAAAAAAAAAAAAAAGAAAGAAAAAAAACCCCAAACAAACAAACTAGGAAAACCAAAATCTGACTGTCAGAAGTCTTAATAGGAAACAAAAAGGGAAATCTGAAAACTTTTCTTATCTGCCACTTGGAAAGCTTTCTTTATTATTTACAGTCCCTTCAGATACAACACTGTCTACAGCAGCAGGGAGATACTTTTTAGTTTGTGGGTTTTTTTATTTTTACATTAAGAGTGTTAGTTACATAATAAGGAGACAGTCAAGCATCAAATAAAATAGCAAGTTCATGCAGTACTTCTAGAGTATTGGCAGAACCTGTTTTAAGTAAGAGTAGTCCATGGAGTGAGGCAAGACTCGCATCACTGAACTTTAATCTCAGATTTAGAAGTATGGAGTCTGGTTGCATTCTATTCCCTGGAAGTCAGATTGATAGTCTGAAGAATTCAGTGCTGTGGCCATATTCACATTAGGGATGTTTGGTTCAGGACACTAGAATATACCTAGGCCAAAGTAAAACTGTATGCAGTGTAATTAAAGTGCCCCCGCCAGAGAGGTAGCGAGCAGTCAACATCATCACCATGTTCCTATAGGCCTTTTTGAACGTAAAGAGGGATTATTTAAACATATACTGATCACATCATCCATTGGTAAGCTTCACTTGGCAAGGCTCAGACTTTTAGTTTTATTAATTGGGGCTTCCTATGATGACTGAATCATGTCCTGTAAAGGAAAGAGGACTGTATTTGAAAGAAGGTCTGCTCAGGACAGTAGCAACTTCATATTCCCACTGCTGAATGGCCTCTTTGTCAGTTCAGCACAGATGTTGGATTGTATCCTAGTTTTTTGGTTTCATTTTTATGCATGGCCAAACTGATGTAATAAAAAAAAAAAGTTTAAATAACCTTCCTGCATACTTACTCTAAATTTCTCCCAGTTGGTTTATCCTTTCTAAAAATATAATTTACATGTAAATTTTGACTAAAGTTCATATTTAATTCCTAGTAGTCACTGACTAGAAAAGGACATAGTGATCATTCACTGAACTTTAGGAAGCCCACGACAAGTTCCATCAGTGCTGCGGAGCAGACAGAAAGCCTTTAGAAGAAAAGGGATATTTACAGGATAGGAACCCCTCCTTTATTCCATTAGCATAAGCTGTCATGGGCCAGTAGGTGATGTGCACTGGCTCATCACATATCTCTTGTTCGTCTTTGTTTTTCCTGGCAATAGACTTTCTGCTGGCCCCATTCCCAGTCCAAGCTATTCAACTTGAGACAGCTCCAAACCACAAAATTGGATCCAATTTTAATTTCCCAAAGCTCAGGATAGGGTTTTCATCCCATATCTTGTTAGAAAGTTACTTCTTGTAACAAAATAATTTCTTTCAAATACTTAGAATATACAAAATATTGCTGACAAGTCTACATATAACATTTCAATGATTTTCTTTTGTTCTTTCCTTCTAGCCCAGACTCTCAAGAAAAACTAACATATAACTTCACTGATACTTGCCTTCTCTGACTTTCAGCTGGATTTATTACTTAATTTCCTCAGGAGCCTTGAACACTCCCAGCCATATGATTTTTAACAGGCAGATAATTTCTCCTTCCTACCCCATGTCTCTAGGAAATCTTCCCTCTCCTCTTTCTAGCAAAAAGTTCTGCCGGCATACCAAGCTGCTTAAAAATACACCCAAACAAACTGCAGCTTGTTTACATGGGATGTACTGGATTTTCCTCTTTGCACATCAATGCAATTAGGTAAAGGAGAGAGGTTATGAAGCCTTCCTCATAGGTTTGCTCACGGTGCAGGGAAAAAAAATAAGGTCCCAGAGAATAGAAAGGTGTGTAACTAATTGCCTTGGGCCAGTATGAAGGAAAGAAGTTACTGTATAGTTTAAAACTAGTCCTTGGAGGTTTTAGTTCAGAACTCCAAAACCCTGGCTGGCAGGTTTTCATCATTTTTATTATTTTCCAGAAAGAAAAAGTAGGTGACCTTATTTCAGCTCCTAAATTTTTTAGCAAGATACAGCATATTGTGTAAGAAAGCTTTACCATGCTCTGTACTGATGACAGCATCTGTTTTCTGAACCTGGATATAGTTGGTACTAGGCCGTGTTAAGGAAAGGCAATTTTCTGTCTCTGTCCTTAAAACCACATCATTTTTAAGAAGTGGCCCACAGTATTTATTGGATGGAGTTTGTCAGACCGTCTTGAGATTTTAGTTTTGCCAGATATTGCTATAATGATGAGTGAAATTTTTTACTGCACTTATTTCCCTTTGTAAAGGAAGCCAGCTCAGGCTCCATGCATTTCTAAAGACTGAAAGTTATGTAGGATTTATGCTTATGCTGGATTTGTATGTCAGATGGACACTTTTATGATGTCACATATCCACACTTAAGTTTAAACCTTTGTGCTGTTTAGTGCCATTCTGCACAGTTTCTCAGATCTCTTCAGAGACTATAGATTATAGTATTTCCTTTATATTCTCCTATCATGAGATACATTCCTTGCCAAATTTCTTACTTGCTTGCTAGACTTTTTTTTCCTGTAGACCCATGTTTTTTTCTGCACATTTCTTCTTTCAGCCATATCACCTATAGATGAATAGGGGGAAGACAAAAGGCTGTACAGCAGTGCTGCAATTGTTCCCCTAATAGGCCATAAGATGATTAAAACTAGTGGGAGAGAATACTTTCTCTTTGACTTATCATCCCAGTGAATGTGGATGCTCTCATGTTCTCCCTTTCCATTTCCATAGCCTCTGTTAGAGGCAGAGGTTTGGCCAGGAGCTGACATCTCGGGTATGGATGAGTCCTGAATATCTTTGAGGGAGACAGCAAAGAAAAGTGCTGGAGAAGCAACAAAGATGAATATGCTAGAGACATTGCCCTGAAACACATACTGCAAAACTCTAAAACATGCAGACACAGAGAAACTTTGTGACCAGACATTTACCAAGGACATCGATGGACAACTGTCCTGCAAAACCAGACCAATGCCAGTTTAGCTCCTCACTGTTACCTTTTCCATGCTTCCTGAGTGTTCAGATCAGCTTGACTTATAAAAATAAATACATTCAACTGTGCCTTTGGAACCACATGTCCCAGGAGGAGAGAAGTAGAGTAAAAATCCTCTTGCTAACTAATACCAAGAGCCAGAATGACTGAACCTCAAGAGATAAGCCAGATCAGGAGCTGGGATAGGGGATGAATCTGAGAGAAAGCTGCAAAGAAGCTACATGTCTGAATTGTAATTGGCTTCTGGAGGAGTCTGGCACAAGGAGGATCTTCTGGATTTGACCTGAGCAATTTAAGTAATGCAAGACAACTTGGTCAGTTTCTCAACATTTAGCTGGACAGTCTCTCTCTACCAAGAAGCTTGATACTGTGAAACAGGACAGAAAACAACCCTTTGGGTATGTCTTCTCATCAAAATGATCAGTGATTGTGATTCTGATTAGCAAATCTCTAACAGTCACTAGAAGAAGTGTACATCCTTGTACATATTTTCCATCTGTTTAGAGAAGACCCTAAGCTACCTGCTTTTCTATCTGGCTCTGCTTTGAGCATCTTTAAGTAGATTATTGCTAACCTTAATTTTTCCTGTAGTTCTATGAATCTAGTGTTAGAAGGGTGTAGCACACTGTTAGTCATTCTTTTCATGCTACTCATTAATTTAAAATATGATGACTATGCCATTTCTGAGCCTGTTCCAGGCTTCAGTATTTGTATGAACTCAGGAATTTCTAGTCAATTACTGCGTAAGACAGTGCAGGGTACATGAAGTACCTGCTCAAACTTCAAAGGAATGAAAGAACAGGACAACTACATAGGATAGTATATACCAATCTTACAAACACATTTTTAATTTAACTAACATGGCCACACATGAAGCATGTGGTTTAAAGAAGATTAACACATTTAAAAACCTTTTTGATGCTTGCCTGGCTACAGTTCTTCTATGTGCTTTTTTTAGTCATAAGAAACAGATGATAATTTTTCTGTTGCTTATTAACTTGACTGTCTGTTCCTTTCATGAAAAATGAGCTAAACAGTGATAAAATAATTATTTTGGTCAAGCAGAGATGATATTGTAGCTTCTTACCTTAAGACACCCCCAAGCAAGTGTCCTAATCTTATAAACATTCCTTTATGTTTACACATGTGCAGTTCCCCAATTTCAGTTGCAACACTAATATGCTGGATGTTTGGTCTGCAGAATCAAAGACTTGGGGCAGTCATGAGTTGTGCAACAAATGAGGACGAGTGTCAAAACTGTTTACATTATTTCAGGCTGAACTTATTAAGTTATTTATATCTAAGCATGGGAAAGAAGACCAACGATATTTTTTAAAAGCCCCTCTACTGACTGGAAACAAGAACTCAAGTTTTTAAAAGTACCTAATTTAGGTACCTAAGTTAAAAAATTATGCTGTGATTGTATTCTACCTATTTGAAGAAGCTCCAAAAGAATTTCCTAACAAGTAGATGTTAAAGTACATACTGAACAGTAGATTTAATCAGTTCTTTCTATTGAAGGTGAGCTTTTGCTTGGAGTAACTGAGATATCCTGAGACGGTAGAAAGACAGCACTTGTGTTTCCCCCACTGAGTTATAGGGAGGAAAAGTATATCTAAGAAGGAAAAAAAAATATTTCCTGCCTAAAAGAGTGAATGCTGAATCCTTTTCAGAGAGGAGGTTCTAGTTCCTAATGCCAAGGTTATTTCTACTTCTTTTAACAGATTAAAACTATGATGCCCACCCTTTGACTGGGTCAACCAAGGTAAGGTTCTTCTGTCTTCGTGAGGGGGAAGGCATGTGGTGTTGATCTTCCTGTATCATCATACTGGCTTTGTGCCTGGAGCACAATGGGACTTTGTACCCAGGCCCAGAATAAGTGCCTAACTCATACACAACAGACCCTGCTCTCTCCAGAAGCACTGCTCTTTGACATGCATGCAATAAATAAGAAGTCTTTGCTTTGAGTGTTTATTTATGACAATGTTAAAAAGCATATTTTTATTGAGTTTACAGTTAATTATTTATTGGTTTTCTGTTTAGTTCCTAAGAGGATGGAGTTGTTTATTTTTTCAAAACTTAGTGTCACTGAGAAACTGCTACTGTTAAAATCCTTATTAAAAGTCTTTATAGGTCTTCCTATCTTTGTTTATAACAGCACTAGCTGTAGCAGTTAATAAGCCAATACCTACTTAATGTTAGGGGCTGCTTTTTATTGTCACTGTTTAAGGTACAGACAGATTAGCAATCCATATTTAATATCCACTTTCTATTGTCCTGATCTCAGTAGGCAGAGAGAGTGAGAAACACCTGCCCCAGAGAATTCAGGTCTTTCACATTATTTACAGACTTACACAGCAGTTTTAACAGTGAGGGGAGCTGCAAGGGCAAGGGGAGGCTGATAATTGTTGGTGTGGTGCTATAGAGAAAGGAGGAGGGGCTTCTGTCAGTGAGCATTCAAGAGGCAGGTTGTGGAGAAATGGATGTGGGTTGGGGATTTGGTTTTGTTTGTTTTAAGAGGAAGCAGATGTGAAGTTGAAATATTAATTTCCAGCCTAATCTGTGGCAGGCAGAGAGGTTCCATGCTCCTGGCCTAGCTTATTGCTCTGCTAGATGAAACCTCTCTGTTGCTCTTGATCCCCAGAGAGGCAGGGAAATCCACTCTAAATGCTGCTTTAGAGGGGTGATGCTGCCCTCCTACATGGCTGACAGCACCGTAACTGACACCCAGTGGGGCAACTTCAGAACAGGGTATTCTTGGGACAGTGGTTCTAGGAGGTGATGCACAAAATCCCGTTAACACTACTTCCTGAGGAGCAGAATGAGCTGCACTCTTCTGTTGTGCTGCAGTTTAGACCAGTAATTTTATGCTGCAGGTGGGATGGATGCTTTTGTAATCATGTGAAAACTCAGTAGTAAGAAAGGAAAATGTGACAAAGAATAATCCTCTGCTAAGGAGCTTGCTATTTAAATACAAGCATATTGTTTCAGGATTTCAGGAGATTAGTGCAACATAGACTGGCTGACTCTAGCCTTCCCAGCTCACTCTTCCTAGCCATCATTTCAGTTAAATGCTATATCTGGAAGGGAGGCATAGCAATTTTCTCTTGCTCTCTAGCAGGTCTGTATGTTATAGTCCTTGTATTATCATGGTAGTTATCTCAGCAGGTCTAGCATAGGCTTAGTAATGCATTTATCTTCCCTCCAACAGCACTGCAACAAATATTCAATAGGCAAATAGCTTCCCCATCAATATGTTTAGAACAAATCCCTTCAGGCTAGTCAGTCGATGTGCTTAGCCGACACCTGAGGACTTAGCTTCCTGCTTTTCAGAGAACTCAGCTCCTTCAGGCTACCTCTGGGACTCAAGGGACCACTGCAAATCCTGTGCCTTCCTTACCCATCTCTCAACAAATCTCCTCAGCTTCAGTGACTTTTTGGTTACTGATTTCTGTATTAGCAGAGCAGATGTCTCACTGTGGTTTGGTACCTGAAAGTAGACCATTACCCTGCAATTGTCAACAAAAACTCCCTCCACCAAGTTGCAGAGAGAGAATTTTTCCAGTAAATGTTTGTCCATCTTGGGCCTTTCTCATCCTCCATTAAAGTGGAATGGCATATTCACAAAAAAAATCTAAGTCTTTTATAACTTAATCGGCCAAAATGGATGTACAATATTGAAAAATTTCCTACTTGGGTTACTCCAGAGTGACTCCGTGTCTATCATGGTAAATATAGATGGTTTTACTTTCATAAATAGATCACAACAGCCTGTTGACTACAAATATTGTCCTGTTTAGTGGATGATTCTTCTCAGATAAGAGCTTCAGTTGAGTTGGAATGACTACCCAGGAAAATACAGCAATTTTTATTGACAGTGCCTCAATTAAAAGAGTGACAAGGTTCACTACTTTATGAGGCTTTGTAACTTGATTATCAACATGTATATCAGTAGCACTTGGATTTCAGCTCACATACTCAAGCAGGTGAATAAGTCCTAGGAAGAAGACCCTCTGAGCTCAGGGCCCCACCTGAGGTTCAGTGCAAATTAGTATTGAAGCAAAGACATGATCTCCATGAGACACCAGTGCAATGAACCTTGTCCAACCCATTAATTTCAGTGTAATTTTCTGTGCCAGACAACAATGCACTGATTACAATCTAATAAATAGTTGCTAAACAAGTAAGTACTTTCATATATAACAATACATGCATATATAGCTATATAGCAATTTATATAATGCTTAATACAGTAAAATAGTTTTATATGTATAAAGTAAATTACTAAGAGGTAACAGCAGAGATTGTGCTTCAGTTCTTGCATGCACAGATGGGAGGTCTTATATCTAGTTTCATGTAAAAGGCTTATATTGGACTTCTCAGTGTAGAAGTCAAAAGGTAATTGCAGAGTAGCACTTTGTGTAAGATGTATAATTACTTGAAATCAAGAGTCTGTAAAGAACAGTTATTTCCAGTTTTATACTGCCTTCATTTTCAATGCAGTTTGAGGACAATAGGAACAACATGTAAACATTTTGATAGCCACTTCAAGATCACAAGAAGGGGTGTCCAATATTATTGTTGCAATGAGGCTTACAGATGCTTGATATGATATTACAGATATTGTACCTTCTTTCATTTCATTGCTACATTTACTGAAACAAGAGCTTTATGAGTTTGATGTTGTTGTCTTTGACCTTTCCTCCTGGAGACATTTATTACCACATTCACCATCACTATTCCTTTGAGTGGCATTTATGTATAAGGAAAAATTAATCTTTTATTTATGCTTTTCATATAGTGATCTATTTTTCCAGTTATATTTTAACTTATACAAGACTCTTTAAAATGATAAGTAATACATGCCATCTAGGAACAAAACCAGACCTGGAATGCAGATCAGTCCTAAAAGCAGGGGAGGCGAAGGGAAGTTTTTACAAAAACAAACCAAACCAAAACAAAAGATATTTTGTTTTGAATCATTTTTTTCATTCTTCCACATCAAATATGAAAACAACAGGCCTAGGGCGGGAGTAGCTGCTTTCCATTAAATGACAGAAAGGAGGAAGAACTAGAGAAGACACTACAATAGTGAAAGGCAAATAGCCACTTCCCTGTCACAGAACCATCATTTTAAGATTGTTTGCCATACTGCATCTATGTTTTTGTTCTACATTTGTTGTGGGGTTTGTGTCATCAAAATTTTCCTGCTAAGATACCTCTTTAAGACAGCATTACCTAGGGATTTGAATCACTTCAAGAAGAAACACAAGGCTTTTCAACAAATGGTCCACAGGCTAAAATAAGATTGGTTTGAGGATAAAATTAATTTTAAGGCTTAAGCTGATTTTCTTACAAGTGAGATGGGTAGCTCTCTTCTCCCTTCCCCTGTCCTCTAAGCTGCACCCCCCAGTTTCAGCTGCATACTCTCAACCTCAGGCCATACTGTGGGTGAGGAAGTTGAATGCCTACTGGTAATGCAGAGGACTAGAGATCTCATTTCCTCAGCAAAGGGCCCAGTAGGCACCAGAAGCGGTGGAAAAAGAGGAGCTAGGTCAGTTACTCTGAAGCTACTGTGGCAGGAATTGGTCATCGTCCTATTTCAGCTGGGAGCGAACTATTGTACTGACACAGATATTTTTACTCTGTAACTTAGAGCCAGGGTTACAATGCAGGAAATAATTAACCCTGCTGTGATTCAAGGTTCATACTAAACCAAACAAGCTTTCTGATTTAAAAAGAAATAAATCACTTTAATCTCAGGCTG
Source organism: Coccyzus lansbergi (assembly GCA_033558105.1). Taxonomy (NCBI): domain Eukaryota; kingdom Metazoa; phylum Chordata; class Aves; order Cuculiformes; family Coccyzidae; genus Coccyzus; species Coccyzus lansbergi. The sequence goes on along the minus strand of JAUMJK010000623.1, from coordinate 259,835 downwards.
TGAACTGTGGGAGTGATGGGAATGTTTTCTCTTTGTTTCTGCATTTACAGTGTTTCTTTTACACCACTGTAAACAAAATGTTAGGCTATCCACATGACAGTATGCAGCAAGCAACAAAAATAATCTTTGAACACAGAATGACTACAGGGAAAAAAATGACAAAAATGCAACTGTCTGTTGCATCCTAGATTTCTGTCCTATTCTGTGGCATCTGATACAATCCTTCAGAGGTTCCACAATTAATGCTTTATCATAATCTACTCCTATTACAGTCTGAGAGCTCTGAAAATGATCTTCACCGCTGTGTGTTCAGCAATTACTGCTATCACTAACAGGTAGCTATCCCTCACATGAGACACTAAGGCCATTTTGTGCTGTTAAAAAAAGTGTCTGCTGAGTGATTCATAGAATAACAGAATGACCTGAGTTGGAAGAGACACAGAAAGATCATTGAGTCCAACTCCTGTCCCTATATTATATATATCCAGCCCCAAAATTCATACCATGTGCCTGAGGCAATAAATGTTTGGTGTCATGTAATAGACCTACACAGTACAATTAGCCTAGAAATGATTGCAATAAAAAGCAGCTGATTTATTCTATGGAAATTATTAAAAACTTTTGTGCTTACCATCAGCCTTATGAATGCTATCATGCACTGTCGTGAGATAACTCAAGATTTCCTGTGTTTGTGACTGTTTCCCATGTTTCAGAAATCATGTTTCAGAAGGATCCTTCTCAGAAGCATAATGTTAATCATTAGCTATTCAAGGTGTATCTCTATAGAAGGAGTTTTTCCTGTGAAGGAAGCATTTAACTGGGAAATGTAGTAATCTGTTCTTCTTTGTACTCATGCAGTTCCTCTATAATACAAAAGTATGTAAAATCAAAGGTGAAGCAAGTACATCAACAGCTAAAAAGTGAGAAAAATGACATTTTAGAAACTCTAAGTTGGATCTATCCACAATGTTCACCTAGAAAATGAGCTTGTAGAATCATAGAAAAGTTCAGGAGGAAAGGGACCAGGAGATATCTAGTCCAATCTCTTGCTCAAATTAGGAATACCTTCAAAGTTAACTCAAATCCCTTGTCTAGTTAAGTTTTAAATATCACCATAAATGGAAATTCCTCAGCTTTTCTGGGCGCTTCTTTCAGTACTGCAAAATTCTTGGGAGAAAATCTATTTTCTAGCACAGTTTCCCTTGATATAACTTGCACCTATGGTTGCTTTGTGTCCCTCACTAACCATCTCTAAAAGGCTGGCTCTGTCTTCCCTATAGCCTCCCTCTAGATGGTGAAAAACCCATTTGGGTTCCTTTAGATCCCTGTTTAGGTTTCTTTTCTACAGGATGATCAAGCCCAGTTTCCCTAGACTTTCCTTATATCTCATCTCCTTCAGTCCCCTGGCCCTCCTCTGAATTCTCTCCAGTTTACTTTTTTTCTTTCTTATTGGTGTGTCTTGAAATTGGACACAGATTAGATGTGGCCCCACTAGTACTGAAAATGGAATAATCACTTCCCTCTGCTTGCTAGCTGCTCTTCTCGTGGAGACAAATAAATAGTTCAGTATGTATTTCATGTTTTTCTTTCAGACAAACTGAATTGGAGATTCCTATTTGTGTTGAGGGCTGGGATTTCACGCTCCTTCTTCCAACTACCATGAAGACTGTAGAAATCGTGTGAATTGGTTTTGTTTTATTTTAGCACTAATGGAAGATAGATTCTCAGGAGAACATTAGACCCTGGCCACTTGTGGATTAGGGGAAGTTATTAAACAGATTCTCAGGAGAACATTAGACCCTGGCCACTTGTGGATTAGGGGAAGTTATTAAACATCTCAGCTATGACTGTTGGAGCTGGCACAAAGAAACATCTACTGCTATAGATTTTGTAAAAATGAAAACCAAGAAGTCCTTTGGATGGAAAGTAAAGACGTATATGTAATTTGAAAGGTGACATTCAGCCACAAGGGATGCCATTTGATCCAAAACAACACTTTCTCCTAGAATGCTGCCCAGTCAAGCTCTACCATGGAGAGATTAGCGTGTCTCTGCATCCTGACACAAACTCCTTTGCTGGAAACCAAAGAACATAACAAGTCCCTAACTTAAAATTTCTCTTCACCAATTTTTTGTTCGATAAGTGGTGATTCCTTTTCTGGGAACTGCATCAAAATGTACACACTCACCAGGAAGGATGAACTAACAAATGTAAAGCATAATATGAGCTTGGTCTTTGTCCCAGTGTAACAGAATCTCTTCTCATCAATACAATGTCCCATTTTCCTACCTCAGAAATGAAGCATCTCATTTTTTACACAGGCAGGTTTACTGCTTCTTACAAAGTATTACAGGGTCTCAAAGGCAGTAATAACATAGTTTCAGATTGACTGTTATGATGTAGATCAATACTGAAGACTATGTTCAACCAAGGCACAAAAAGATTAATCCTTGTCCTCTTCTTACCTACCAGCATGACACCTTTTCCATATTCTAGCATACCTGCAAATCTTCATGTCAAGGTGGTTTTCCATAGTGGCTGTATTCATCTGATCTTGCTGATGAGTTCCATTATAATGATGTATTAGAGGCAGGGCAACATGTCTGGAGTTATGTCTATGTTTCTAGTCCAGAGCCTGGATTAACCATAAAATAACTCTTCTTCACCTAGCTTGATAGGTAGCCTCAGTATACTTGTTAATATATATCTTCTTCACTGAGGACAGATTGCTACTAGAGTCTTCTTAGCAATTTCTTTTGCTTTCACTTACACATTTTACTTCTTGCCAAACACAAAATAAATTACCATAGAAATTCTAGTATACCAGAAATGCATGGTAAATTCTCTCTCTGCTTAAAAGGGGCTAGTAATTACAATGCAGTAAGAAGAAAATGCAGGAGTTGTTTGTGTGTATGCAACACAATTATAAGAGCAGTTAATCAGCCTGAGAGATTAAACATAAGGCATTTACAAATTAAATGGTGTATGTGGAAGGGAGAAAATCAGAGATTGCAATACTTGCTGTCATTTCTGTACTGAACCATTTCTGCTCTTAATTTGCTTGTATTTGGGTCAGCAATAAAAGCAGACATTAAAACACTCCACAGCTAAATCATCCAATAAATTAACATGAAATCAAACTTTTGTTTGTCTACAGGAGCAACCCCATAAGAGTTTCTTCCAGGACCAGCCCTGGGAGTCTTCAACTAGACCTCTGTTTTCCAGGAAACCTTAGCAATCTTGTGTTAAAGATAATGGACAAGAGTGAGAATTGTCTTCTTAAAAAGGTATGCTGTTTATCTTTTTATTCTTCCCTGGGTGATTTCAGATTAGAGCACTGCAGTTTTGATAAGATATCATTTTATGAGGTGAATTAATCCCAGCTGCACCATCTGAAATTACAGTAGCTGTGGTAAAGGTCTGGTTTGCTTTGCATAGCCATAAAAATTGTATAAAGCTGGTGTAAGATACTATTCATAGGCAGTGACAGAGCCAAAGGCACAGACTATAAACTCCTGTGAAGTCAGCAGTTTTTGTGATATTGAGTTCATCCATTCACTTGTACTACTGTGGATGGTACCTTACCTATGCCAGTGAGTTCATATGACTGTGCCCTTTTCTTGGTGTCTTCAGACTTTCATTTCAAATTAACACACACAGGGCTATGTAAGTTTCATTTAAGCAGTGATTTCCCTCAGTTTCAAAGACTGAAAGTTTTTTATCATGATATTTGGGTTGTGTAAGATTTGACAGGTCTAGATACACTCTTCTAGATTATATGTTCCGCTAATCTTTAGAGCTGCTTTGTTTTGGTGTCCTCTAGTTACCTGGAGGATGTACAGGGCAGCTGTAACAATGTAAGCAACAAACTTTGGAAAAAATTTAGAACAGAGTTGGCAAATTCACCATAAATTTGCACAATTTCACCAAGACAGGGCAGCTTCCCAAATAATTGTATCAACCACAGCTTTGCTTAATGGAGCAAACATGGGAAAAATTGGATCCAAATTTGTGACTGGTGCTTTGCCATAGCTCAGTTTTCATGATTTTACAGTTCCTTTCTCAGTGTTTTGGTAGAATGATTAAATTCCATCATGAAGATGACCATTGTAGCACTCTTATGTCTGGACCCGTCTAAAGCTGTCTTCTCCTGTCACTCAGTAGTCTGTAAGCACCTGTGGAGAGGTGCAGGGAGCAGCAAGGAATACAGAAGTGATGTTTCGTGGCTGTGTCAGGAGTGTTTGCACACTAGCATTTCATACAGCAGCCCGTACTTAGAATACCCCATATTTGCACATCAGCGTGGAGGGCATCCTTGAATATTCAATGTTGCAGCAAGGAGTATGTCTGATCCAACTGCAAAGCACTCTAAGTCAGCTGGAAATGTAATTCTAGTCAATTAAGAATAGACACTGACATAAAATTCTTTTTTCATTGTAATTACTTACTTCTTAGCTAGTTTTTAGATGACATTTATTATTTTCTTTTTTTTCAGAACACTTTAATTATTCAAAAGCCTTAACAAATGTCATCTGTAGCCAAATCCACATCTTTTTTCTTTTTCTGTTTTCATCTGACCACAAGGAATGTAGAATAATTTCTTGCCTCCTTTAAGTTTTCATAAAATAAATCATACAAATCTGCAAATTTAGCAGAATAGGTCTTTCATTGTCCAGATATCCAGAACACAGATCATGTTTCATGGCTGAGAAAGTATTTTAGATTAAGTCATTTCACATTTTAATTATAGTATTTATTAGAAATACTGTTTGTAAAATATTTTTGTGTTTTCAGAAACAGATGGTGGATGTCCAAAAGAATATTTCAAATAGTTTTTCTTCATTGCTCTTTTTTTCTTTACTCATGGCTTCAAACTGGTGCTTTAAAGCTTCCTTAAGCTTTGAAATAGGAGAGACACAACTTGTTCTTCCTAATTCAAGAAAAAGGTAGAAAAAGTCTTGGTACAAAACCTGAAACAAATGTTAAGAAAGTCTAGAAGGCTTACACTATCATAAGGTGGGAAATGCAGCATTCAAATGAAATGTGGTGAACCTCAGATCTATCATCTGTACTTAATTCAAAGTCCAACCTCTTTCTTCAATTTCATCAGACCTTGAAAATTTTGAAAAAAAAAAAAAAAAAGTGGGCAAATTGTTCCTTACTTTTTTCTCCATTTTGGGAATGGAGAGAGCAGAGCAGAGACTTTATTGACCAGACCCAGCCATACAGTGCTTCATGGTCCTCAGCTCTGTGCTGGGTTGGTGGAGATAGCCCCATGGCCACTGGACAGGTCCCAGGGCCAAATGGGCGATCTGCTCACCTATGGGCAAGATCCATTGCTATTCCCCATATCTTTTCTTGTATCCAGAGAGTACAAGCCATACAAAGGAAGGCAAGAGGTTGCAAAGCCTGTGGGTTCCCACATGAGGTTTCCTCCTCCTCCCGTGTCACAATATCCAGGTGCCTACTGACCAAGGTCAGACCTGAAACTTCAGAAGCAGCTACTGAAGGTGATACTCAGGTAGCAACAAAACATTCCACCCATTTTTGGTAGTAGCCGTCCTTCCCAGTGAGGCATTTAGGAAATATTTTGCCAGTGCACTGCCTACTCACTGGAGTTACACTATTTTCTTTCTATCACACAATTTGAGATTTGCTTTTACAGTTTTTTCACAATGTACCTTAATTTTATTTCTTAACCTTTTTCATTGATTTTCCAAATATAGATCTGTACTCAGCAAATATTTTCATTCTTCTGGTTTTATGTAGCCCTCGTGAGGGCTGTTGGAAGGGCTTTTACCTTGTAGGCAGAATTTGCCTTGCAATCAATAACATGTTGAATTTTTTCTTGCAGAAAACAGGAATACTGCCTGCAGTTGTGGCATAAGGTTTTTTAAATACAAGCATAAGTATTTATGTAAAAAAAATAATAAACAGTAGGTCTAAAAATAGAACTCCCAAATGTATTACAGAGGTGTTTTCCTTGTCATGTCTTTGAAATATGCTTTATAGCCATCTACACAGAAATAGCTCCAGGCCCAGCCTAACGATTACAAAGCTTTAAAGAATATGACATTAGTTTTCTCAAGGCAGTATAATCAAGTACAATTCATATCAAACAGCGACATACCTTTCTAGCTAGCATAGGCACCAAACATCAATGGTGTCATTTTCTCACCACAAACTGCTAATTAAAAAAAAAATCTATGTAATGCTCCCTTGTTAAGAACAAACAGTTCATTTAAATAGGATTCATAGCTTTCATACCAAGTTTGAGATATTGAAAACTTAATTTCTAGGTGGGAGGATTAAGTGTGCTTTTTCATTTGTGTAAGTACATATTTCCTCTTTTTAAAAAAGGGGCCTCCAGGATATGGTAGAACTTCTACCTGCGGTGTCCCACATGACCTACCATGGGGATAGCGGGAACACATGCTATGAATTCCCTTTCCAGGTATAACTGCATCTGCAGAGTACCAGTCCACAGCTAACTTCTTCAGAAAGCTTCTCTTTCTCCAGTGCAGACTTTCTGCCTCTAAAAAGTTACACATCTTCCAACATTGCATATCGTAGCTGTACCAGCCAAGATGGTTCATGATGTACTAGTACATGGCAAACACTGATCAGTTTGCTTGACCCCAAGACGTGTGCAGTTCTGTATCAGCCTAATACAAGTGTCAGCTCCCCTCAGCAGCACCCCTGGTTCTAACTCCATATCTCTCTGGAGGGCTGGTCTACAGTGCTTCCCAGCTGGTTACAGGAAAACTATTGTGACCATTGTTGGGATGAAAGTGGAAAGTGAACTGTGGGATGGAAGTGGAAAGTGAACCGTTGTGAAGAGGCTTGAGGCAGATGTTCTTCTGCACTCATATGGTTTGGTCTGTCACTTCAATGGGGGTGCCAGCCCAAGCCCAATCAGAACTCAGGGTATGACCACCAGGCACAGAAATCCACTAATAGAGATCAGAAGCTGTTCCATATTGAAGCCTGCTTTAAATGTGCAGAAGAGATTCAGTCTAAGACACGGTGGCAAGCTAAATAAAACAGAATTTTCCTTTCCCTGTTACGATGGTGAAAACTAATCTTAAAAGTATTTGCTGAGCCCGACCAAAAGCCTGTTTGACGTCTTCCTATTTAATTCAATAACCTTGGGTGGAGTCTTGGACATTTTGGTTACCTTTTCCTGCCAATGGGGTCAGCTGCTTCCTCTGTGGTCATGTGTGTGCACGTTGAAAATAGAGAGAGAGAGAGCACATTGAGGAGGTGTTGGCACATATGCATCCACTGCCTCCCCTTGAATTCTGTAATGCCTCTGCAGACTATTTATCAAGCCCCAGGGAAACTCAGAGCATAGACACTTGCAGATATTCTAATTAGGAGTAAATTAATGAGAGCATTTGGACAAGGAGGCAGGCAATAGGAAAAGTTTTTCACAGAAAGGGTCATTAGGCACTGGAACAGGCTGCCCAGGGAGGTAGTTGAGTCACCTTCCCTGGAGGTGTTTAAGGCACAGGTGGATGAGGTGCTAAGGGGCATGGTTTAGTGTTGATAGGAATGCTTGGACTCAATGATCTCGTGGGTCTCTTCCAACCTGGTTATTCTATGAATCTATGATTCTATGATAGCAAACAACCACAGGTAAACTGCTCAAAGGCATGAACTTGGCATGCAGCAGTCACCTCCAAAGTCTCCTCTGCTCCTGTCATTCTCCCTACCCCAGGAGATGATACCAGCAGGAAGAAAGACTCTGGGTCACTATAAGAGGAGATTATGGGACAAGGAGGTAGACAGAGGTAAGAAAAACAGGTAGAGAAACTATAGCTGCTGGTGAGAATGTAATTCTTTCCCTCTTTCTGGCTGTTAGTGGGTCAGATCACTAGGAGAAACCATCTGGACTTCAGCATCTGAATATCCAATGTTCCTTCTGGCAGTGAAAAAACAAACATAAAGTTCCTCCCCTTTCAGCTACCCATAAAAACTAACAACTCTGTTGCAAATTTTATTCTGTGATTAAATTGGGACTCCTGAAATATGTATGGGCCCCTCGCCTGAGAGGGTGTTTCAGGACCAAGACCTAGTTCACTGGGAGAAAATAAGAATAATGTCACAGCTATTATCTCCCCAGGACACATTCTTGAACCCATTTATCTACTAAGTTTCTTTCTGTTTTCCATCTAAAGACAGCAGGACATGCACATCCCCAGAGGGAGGGGGTGGAGGGAATAGAAGAGGTTATTGTCACAGAGGCAGTAACCTGCAAAATCTGCAAATCTGCCTTCATCTTTTCCTTTTGCTGTCCAATGTTTCAGAAACTTAGCTCAGCTGTTGGTGTTTTCCATTAGGCTTACTGTCAAAATAAAAATAAAAGGAAGATAGTGCCTGAAAGAGAAATAGAGGGAGAAGGGAAGGGATCAACCTTCTTTATTTTATAATTTCAAAAAGGATTATGTTAAACTCCTTTTTTTTACCCCCCTGCATCCCAAGTTTGCTGACATTTACATTTGATCTCAGTGTGAAACCACCAGCATCTTCTTCAGCACAATTCCTCTCCTTCCATCATTCTCCCGTTTTGACTGAGGTGTGGCACAATCATTAGATCCAGCTCTTAAAGGTACAGGACCACATTCTGCTTTCCCCTCAGTTATACTGGCAAAGGCCAGCATTATGTGAGGAGAGAGAAAGGAGCATTCTAGAAGGGAAATGTACATAATTTTGGAGCATTCCATGCATCTGGTTCTGTTGCTTTAGTTTAGTGATCAAGAAGTTATACAGATCGCAAAAGGAAGTTACCCAATAATTACCTCACTAGTGACCTAGACTCTATGTTCAGAGATTACTGGGGCATGGAAGCAGTCTCAAGAGAATAGTGTCTGGATACTTTTTCCTACTCTATTTTCATGTGGTGTTTCATTCATAAGCAACACACTATGTACAATGCTGTTGCAGTACCTCAGTTCTCAGATAAAATTTGCTGCACATGCTTTCATAATCCAACCAGGCCTACATCTCCTTGTTAGCACAAGGCATGAGATCTGGCCTGGAGGAGAGACAGCTGCAGGCCATCAAGGCTAAGGATTTCCCAACCGCACCAGTCTGACCAGCTGAATGGCAAGGAAGACAAATCAGTTAGGAGCCCAGAGTTGTAATGAGGCTACAGGAGTACTGTGCCTAACACATTGTGTAAAGATGGATTTTCTGTATTTTCTTTCTCGACTCCAGCCATGCTTTGCAATTTGGCTCAAACCTTTGCTTCCATGCTACGACTGCATATGCATGTTCAGAAGTTACTTCTACATCTCTTCTGTGCTCACGTCTCTCTTTTACTGCATGCCCTGCAGCACAGCACGAGTTACTCCTTATCTTCCGTTGCACCCCTGCATGCTCTCCTGACCACCTTATTAATCTATGAGAATAATCTATAAGAATTGTCCAGCTTCTGCTACATCAGTTAATCTCACTGTGCCAGTGGTGTTGCATGGTGGTCCTCCCTTATGCTCCTCTGGTGTGTGTGTGTAGGGGGGGGACCTACTGCAAATAGTGGAATAAGTCTGATGTGGTTTTGCTCAGCTCCCATCCTGCCTTCCTCTGACTCTATTGATGGCATCTAGCCTGTGCAGCCTAGAAGCTAAATGTATTTGTCTTTCCTGCACTCTGGATAGCGATACCACTGCACCCTTTCAATGCTGAGATTTTCTAGGCAGATCCACATTATGATGTAAATTCTGCTTGATGAAACCTAATGTCTGAAGCCTGGTTTAAAGACAGGATGTCACAGCCATGTGAACACGGATGTATGAAAGGGAAAGAGATAGATATGCATCTTGTTTTGCATTAAGCATTTTCATGTTTCTCCAAAGAGGATATTCACAAAACCTGTGTCTGTAGATAAAAAACCTACCACTGCTTTCTGTGGAACCTGGCATAATGATTTGGCTCCAAGAGAAGCCAAACTGGAAGCATTTCTTCACTATTTGCATAATTCTTTTGAGCTTTGTGAACTCAAATAAAAGAAGTATTAAATCCAAGCCATTCTTGGTTTGGATTTTAGTACACAAATCTCATTTAATGAGGTTTATTAAGTCTAGTTCTGCTTATCATATCCCCTGTTACAAGGACATACTTAATGCTGAGTGGAAACCAGGCTTCCTGCCCTGCAGAAGTTTTTTTCCATTGTCAATAACGAAGTTATTTTCCATTGTCAATAACGATCTGTCTGTGTTAAGACAAATACAACACCTTTCAGAGAAAGAGAGGTTCAACTTCACTCTTTTGTTAAAGGGGTTTCACTTTGTGTAAGTAATTGCTCGTTAAGAAGAAGAGTGTGAGGAAGGCTTTAACTAGGGTTGTAACATTCTCATGGGATACAGAGAGGCCAAGTTGGGTTTTCTTGAAGGAAATAGAATGTTTACAAGGGAGGAACTAGAAGGACTCCTCAGGTAGGCAACAGACAGATAAGGGTCATCTCAGATGTGGGAGTTACTTGTAGCAATGCACACTCCCTCCATATGCATACACATGCACATATACTTTTATGTATAGTTCTTCAAGGAAAAAGAGGGAGGTGAGATTTTACTGTTCTTTCCATTACATTTGCTTTCAAGATTCTATGCCAAACTAAAGAAGAAAGTAAGAGCACTTCAGAAAGAAACCAGCCCATAACCTTCTCAGCAATGAGAAAGGTAATTTGGTTGTGTTGCACCCATGTATTTTGCTGTACACAATCAAGAAATCTTGGAAGATAAGAAGAACATTATGCTATTGATTTTGGTGGTTTATGGGTGCTAGGCACAACAGAGGCAGTCTGCTCTGGAAGGGATCAGAGAAATGTAGCAGGCAGCAGGCACTAGAAGCGAGATTTTTCCCTTGAGGAACACGTCTGACACAATTGGCAGCTTATTTCTCCTGCTGTTGGATGTGAGCTGCTTCTGAATGCCTCCCTTGTGTTAGGGCTGGTACTGAGCTAAATGCAGGCCTGGTGCCAATGATTACAATTCCCATTAGCTGAACTATGCATTAACTTCAGAGATTATGGACCTCTCCAGCGAGGGAAAAGCCTGTTGTATGCATGCATTATTTTTCTGGAGGAAAAGGAGCTCTGTTGTTTGCCTGTTGTGCACTCACACAATCTGTTTGTTTGACTTTCTTTTGTTCGTTAGGAAACTGGCATTATTGAAAACAGTTTTTTAAAGACCCTGGGCCAGTTTTGTCACCACACTGTAGCATTTTAGGATGCCAAGCAACGTGGCACAGGATGGCTGTAAACTGCTGGGTATGAGAACATACTCAGCAAAAGGCCAACAGGATGGCCAGGAAGTTTGCATCTACTTCTGCCCCACCATTCATGTACAGACAAGGTGAGAGTATACCCTGTGAGCCTGAGCAAAAAGAAAGGGATCAAAGCTGGGAAGAATATCTCTTGAAATCTGTGATGGTTTATGAGATCTCTTTGGATGCCAGGACATTAGCTGTGGTTTACAGTGACCTTTGCTCCTTTATCCTTGAATGAATCCACCATCATGGACAGATTTTAGCTGTAAACTTGAACTGTTAAATCAATGAGCTGTTTATCCTTGTAAAGCCTAAGATACAGTCTAGGGCTTTAAGATGCTATTCAATTTACAGCTGTTTATCATAAAAAATCCTGATTCACAAATGGGAAAAGAGTGTGTTTAACAATCAACCAGCATTTCATGTGTTCAAGGTATGGATCACTACTCTAGTCAGTGTAGCCTAGAAGGTTTAATTGGCTCTGAACTCCTCTTCCTCTCTGGCTTGTGTGTTATTTTCTGTGCTATCAATATAACCGTGTGTATCAGCTCTTATCATTATGATCAGGTTGCTGTTTCACAAAAGGAAGCCAAGGAAAGGCCTGGTGAATTAAGGAGCTAGTGTCTGCTGCCACTCTTGGGTGTCCTCACACCCTCCCACCACTGAAACAGGTGTCTTGATTCTTAACTTGGTCATTTTTTCATCCCTTAAGGTTACTAAACATTGAGACATCCACCTATAGGGAAGTTTAGAAGGAGGATCCGGGGAACTACAGGCCTATCAGACTGACTTCAGTGCTAGGAAAGGAGCAGATCATCTTGAGTGACATTATGCAGCACATACAGGATAACCAGGTGATCAAGCCCAGTCAGCATGGGCTTATGAATAACAGGTCCTCATAGTAGACGAGGAAAAGCCTGTGGATATTGTCTGCCTAGATTTTAGAAAAGTCTTTGACACCATTTCCCACAACATTCTTCTGGACAAACTGGCCGATCATCATTTGGATAGACATACTCCACATCATATTAAAAACTGGCTGGATGGTTGGGCCCAGAGAGTTCTGGTGAATGGAGTTAAATCCAGTTGGTGGCTGGTCATAAGTGATGTTCTCCAAGGCTCAGTGTTGGGACCAGTTCTGTTTAATATCATTATCAATGATCTGGATGAGGGCATTGAATACACCCGTAGTAAGTTTGCAGATGACACCAAGTTGTGCAGGATGCTTGATCTGCTTGAGGGAAGGAAGGTGTTACAGAGAGATCTGAACAGGCTAGATCAATGGGCTGAGGTCAGCTCTACAGTATTCAACAATGCCAAAAGTCAGGTCCTGCACTCAGGCCACAACCACCCCATGCAATGCTAAAGACCTGGGGATAAATGACTGGAAAGATGCCCAGCAGAAAATGATCTGAGGGTGTTGGTCAATAGCTGGCTGCATATGAGCCAGCAGTGTGCCCTGGTGTCCAAGAAGGCCAATAGCATTCTGTCTGCCTCTCACAACATGAAAGACACTGAGGTGCTGGAGAGTGTTCTGAGAAGGGCAATGAAGCTGGTGAAGAGTCTGAAGTACAGGTCTCACAAGGAGTGGCTGAGGGAACTGGGGCTGCTTAGTCTGGACAAATGGAGGCTGAGGGGAGATCTTATTGCTCTCTACAACTGCCTGAAAGGGGGTTGTCACGAGGTGGATGTTGGTCTCTTCCCAAATAACAAGTTATTGGGCAAGAGGAAATGGTCTAAAGTTGTGCCAGGGGAAGTTTAGGCTAGATATTGGGAAATATCTCTTCACTGAAAAGTTTATCAAGCACTGGAACAGCCTGCCTAGGGAGGCAGTTGAGTCACCATCCATGGAGGAGTTTAAAAGACCTGTAGATGTGGTGCTTAGAAACGTAGCTTAGTGATGATCTTGGTGGTGTTAGGTTTAAAGTTGGACTCAATAACCTTAAGGGTCTCCTCTAACTTAAATCATTCTATGATTCTGTGATTCTGTAAATATCACTGCTGATTAAATTATTCAGGAATGAATCATGATTAGACCTGTTTGAAGAAAATAAGGTGAAAATTCTTTTCTTTCTTCCTTTGCCTTTGGGACTCACTACAACCCAGGGCTTCAGCAGAGGTGAAGGCTCATGTATGTTTGGTGTGGCACAGACCATAAAGATTTTATGGTCTAAAGAGATAAACAAATAAGGAACAAGAGCAGCATTGTCTAACCTTTTCTGCACACAGGGAACAAAAGCAGAGAAAAGTCAATGCTTTACTTGAAGTTTACCTTTTGCCTGAAGCCTGCATCACACTGAGAAAGAAATGGAAGAGCCCTTGAATTCCTCTTGAAGACCTTTGCCACAAAGTTGTTCTTATATTTGAAAACCTTGCTGCTTCAGAAAATGATTAATTGCTTCTCTGGAGGTCTGACAGCCAAGCATACTGGTAGCATGAAAATATAACTCTTGCATTTGTGAAGATCTGCTCATTCTCACTGGATCTGAGGTGGCAGGCGCATGTCAAGACTTCAATTTTTTTGAGGAAATTTTAAGTTCCAGCACCCTCTCTAGATGCAAGCTGGCTTAAAGGGCCTATTTGGGTACCTAGAAACTAGGAAAATGTTTTGCAGCAGAAATGCAATTGCTTTGCGTTTTCTCAACATAAAAAAAGGCCAATGGGAAGGAGAATGATCTTTTGCAGAGAGGAATGTTCATTCTAGGGTATTGTAAGGTCCTGGCAGCTTTGCAGGTTACCTGTTGCATCTCTCACTGCTTTACCCACATATCTGTTCAAGGAGAAAGGAAGAGCTGGACCACTCATCGGCTTCCATCTGGAGGGAATAAACTGAGTTGTCCTCTCACATCACTCCTTCTAAAAATCACCTCTACTCCCCCAAATAGCCCTTCCAGTGCTACACTGGAGTAAACAAATGGGAATATGAATGTGTTAAATTGCAGAAGCAGTAGGCAGAAGTTTTCATAGCAGAAGCAATTGAAATCTAACTTTCGTTTTGTGCTTCCCACTGACTCCAGTCTTATCTCAGATCTTTCTAGAAAGAGTTCAGCTCTGTTCAGTTCCTGTGCCTATATGATAATGCCATAACCTCATCTGCATTTGGTGTTCATTTTTAATCCCATTCCTGTCATCTTCATTGTATGATCCAGCCTCATCCAACTCCTCTTTTGCACTACATAATGCCACTGAATCACACTCTGCCTCTAATACTACCACCACATAATCTATCTTTTCTGTGTCACTAATTTTCAGTTTTATAATTATTTGCTAGAGACTTTGCCTTTCTTTTCACCCCAGGACAATTTCCTTTCACAGTTTCAACAAATTTATGAATCTAGGTTTATACTTTAAATTAAAACGCAAAATCTGTAGAAAGTTCTGGTCTGGCTGTTCTTGGTAATGATTTGTGGTAATGAGCTTATATTTATTATTTGGTTTTTCTCAGCTCCAGAGATGGCATCATTTATTCATGGTTTTGTATTGTCAGGATCTGATTTTGTTTCAGATTTAACATCTCCTAGCTGTATTTAATAAAGAGACTTTTTTTTCTGCTGTTCTGAGGATTTAATCATAAAACTTCCCCTATGAATGTTCACTGCTGGTGGAATTGACTTTCTAGGCTGAAAGGCAGGAAATTCTCTGCATAGCAGACCTTCCTTTATGATATTAGCAGTGATTTGCAACACAAAATTCTTGTCTGCTTCATTTCAGACCTCCTCCTACAGTAGCACTTCTATCAGCATTTTCTGTTGCTTAACTGCAAGTCATGGCCTTGGTGTTTGCATTGGCTTCATGCCACTGGAGCTTGCACTGACAGCCAACAGGTTGCAAAAAACCAGAACTGATGGAATCTTTAAAAAGTTTCATTTGCCAAAAGGGTTATGATGCATTAGCCAGCAAGAATTACATGCTCATAAGCTGGTATAAACCAGCACAGATTCTCTAAGGTAGGTGTAACTCTAGTGATTTACATCAGTAACTGCCCTAGCAGCCACAAGGAAAATTAACTGTCTATATTTTATAAGGTGCAACAAGAGAAAGAAGTCAGAATCACGTAAGTGGCTTTCCATGCTAGCTTCCACTGACTACTGTGTCACCGTGTTCCTCCCTCTGTGGGCTATTGTGAGCAGCACCACCTTGACTTGTGCCTGAGGAAATGAACAAAAAATCCCTTGTGTGTTGTCTTGACAATTTCAAGAAAAATAGGTGGCATCCATAATTTTTATGTAGTGCAACGCATATTTGACCCAAGCAGCCTTACTAGCACAATAGAATCATAGAATCACCAGGTTGGAAAAGATCCACTGGATCACTGAGTCCAACCAATCCCACCAATCTCTAAATCATGCCCCTCGGCACCTTTTCCACTGGTTTCTTAAACACCTCCAGGGAAGATGACTCAACCACCTCCCTGGGCAGACCATTCCATTGCCTAATGACCCTTTCTGTGAAGAATTTTTTCCTTATGTCCAGCCTGAACCTCCCCTGGCAGAGCTTGAGGCTATTTCCTCTTTTCCTGTCCCCTGTCACTTGGGAGAAAAGGCCAGCCCCCTCCTCTCCACAACCTCCCTTCGGGTAGTTGTAGAAAGCAATGAGGTCTCCCCTCAACCTCCTCTTCTCCAGGCTAAACAACCCTAGTTCTCTCAACTGTTCCTCATAAGGCCTGTTCTCCAGCCCTTTCATCAGCTTTGTTGCTCTTCTCTGGACTTATTCCAGAGCCTCAACATCCTTCTTGTGGTGAGGGGCCCAGAACTGCACACAGGATTCAAGGAGTGGTCTCACCAGTGCAGAGTACAGAGGGAGAATAACCTCCCTGGACCTGCTGGTCACACCGTTTCTGACACAGGCTAAGACGCCATTGGCCTTCTTGGCCACTTGGGCACAGTGCTGGTACCTAAGCTATCTGTACAGTGCCTGGGGAGAAAGCCTAATGTCTGATTCAAGTAATAGAGGCTGAAACATGGAAACTGTCTTAGCTAGTCCAGAGGAAATACCAAGAAAAAAGGAACATATTTTTTTTTTCCTCTTTGGAGCTTAAAACTAGCGGGAGTTATTTGTCTCTGCTTAGCTATTCATTGTAAATATGAATCCTCTCCTGACTTTCTATATCTAAAACAGGAGAGTGATCTCTTCGTAGCTAATTACTGTATTCAACTGCAATCCAAGAACCTGGGTTCAAATATCTCTTGTTTCTGAAATATCATGATCTTTCGTTTTTCATATGAACCTTGTGAATAATGAAATATCAGTGGAATATAACTTGCTTCAAATTATAAAGATAGGTCAGTAGTAAAACCTGCAGCTTGTATGAATGCTGTGATGATGGCAAGAGTCACTTTTGCATTCCTTCTCTCTGTCACAACAACTATTTAATTGCCTCCTGTAGATAGTAACAGATTTAGCAAAAGAGTTGAGAAGTTCTATCCCAGAAGATTCTGTAACTCAGGACTTAAAGTTATCTCTTATGGTACAGATCTCCTAAGGCAAAGAAAGGATCTGAGACAGGACATCTTATAAAGTAGGCAACTTCTCAAACAATCAAGTCACAGAATAAAATATGTGCACCATCTGCTTACTGATTATGTGGAAAAACCCTAAAATGTGCAACATGGAACTTGAGAAATCATATTTTTGTAAATATTAAGGAAAGTCTTGATATTTTGTTTGAAATGAAATCAGATGTGAGAAGCTCTGTATTTTCATGGTAGAAAAAAGGCATACAAGCATTTAAGGAGCTGCACAGGGGAAGCTTAGGCACATAAAGAATTCAGATATCTGCAAAGCTGCATGGACAGAATTTAAATTTTGGTTATTTAAATGTAGATCTGTAAAGTGTCAGCTCAGCATCTAAGTGAGCTCTTGCAAATGTGAACTTAGGCAGCTAGATCAAGGTAGCAAGGGATCTCTAGGACAGAAAGACAACTAAAAGATGCTTCAAGATCCCTTCTAACTTAGAATTCCATTGCACTATATGACCATGTAAGGTTTGTCCTCGCTCTTTGTTGCTTTGAGGGCTAGTGAGATCTACCACCCAGACTGTTGCTGGCAGGAAGCTGCAGCCTCAGCTGATGGGCTGGCAAGAGTCATCACGGATAACAAGGGTCAAGTGCCCCCAGTCTAACTTCAGTGGAACTTTTTTTCTTCTTCTGTGAGCTTATGTACAGCTAATTTTTTTCCTCTCTTTGTGCCCTTAGTTTTGAGGTACATATTAGTTTTTGTGGAAGCTACTCTCTCTTTTCGGTTAATGGCACTGGTGCTGTATGAAGGGCTGCAGTGCCAGAACAGGGCCTTATACTTTGGGTGGAGGAATGGATCAGCTCTTGGTTTCTAGCCCCAGCTCTACTGTCAATTCATTCAGTGAGTGAGTCACTGGAGACACTTTTTGTGTCTCCATTTATCCATGTCTATGGTGGGAAGAAGACCAGCGTCTGTGTCATGTACCTATATTTTTCCACTGTGCTGGCATCCTAGCAGGCAGATGGGCAGGGCTCTAGCTTGCACAGTTTCTAATTCAGAGGAACTTGCACCCTATTCACACTTTGTTTTGAAATTGAACCAGGAAAAATATATAAAAAATATCTGATAGAAGATTTGCAAAAAACTCTCACAGCAATTGAGAGATCAAGGCAGACTGGAGCCCTGCTTTGGGTTTGGTAGAAGCTCATCAAAGCAAAGCCAAACTGACATCATGAGCTGCTATTCTCCAGAGAAAAAGAGATTGTCTTTCTTGGAAGACAGACAGATCTTGGATCACCCACTGCGTTGTTTCTCCTATTCTCTTTTTAGATTATAAGTGATTTCCCACAGTGACCTACTAATGTGGACATAGAGGCACCTCACCTGAATTACTGGTCACTCCAGAGTATCTCCTGGGAAACACTGTTTCTATACTCCCAGCCTGTTGAAGTTGTCTTTTCACCAAGACAGCATCTGTGATAGGAAGGAAGGGCAGCTTTGGAGTACCATAACCAGCTCTCTGCTCTCACTGTATGAGGACAGGAGAAATACAGCTGGCAGCTTTCTGTTCCAGCTTCACCCACCCCTCTCCTCCCTGCTCCCTGCTAGGTTTCTTAAAAAGACTGTGTGGGAGTAGCACTGTGTACAGAAAGTCACTGACAGCATCAGGGTGGAGGTTGGAAAAGCTTTTCCCTTGGTATCTTGTCATATTACCAAGAGTAGAGTAAGTTTTTACTTCAAACTGCCTGCCAGAGGCAGCAGTCAGTCGTATCTTTCCTGTGCTTGAAAGGTCTTGCAGATACTGGGAGCACTGGAGGACTTGTAGCTCCAATACCTAAAGTTTTAAGAAGTGACAAAACATAAATATTCACCTTAACATAAGTGTGACAATGTCTAGCACTGCACTGATTTAAGACCTGAATATAGACCAGCAGAACAACTCTCATCACCTAGCTTCAGAGCATGATACTCTCTCCTACCAGATGCATTTTTTGGATGAATTCTTCACCATAAACCTCTTCTTCTTGATACTTCCAAAGTAATCTTGGACCATTTAATATTTATAAATATTGAGGATTTCTACTTTGCTTCAGCATTGATTATAGTTGCAGTGATTCAGACTTCCAGCACAGGCAGAAACTACCTCGAGCAGAAGATAAGCAGCTATATAATAAAATAGAGTCATGAGATGAATAGAAGCTGTATCATTGAAGTGCCGTGAGCATGCTTGAGAGATTTGTTTCCTGGCTTCATCTGGATGGCTTTTTAATAGGGAGGTTATGTACATACATTCATCCTTCTGAAAAAAAAAAATCTCATTTTAAGGGGGAAAAGGGGCATTTACACTTCTTGAGGAGATGCCAAAGGGAAAATATTCTTTATTCTACATGGACCTGTTATATTCACAGCTGCATTTCCTGTAAGAAAACAGATGTGAGTGCATCATTCACAGTCTTAAAGTCAAATTTGTCCTAGAGCTGTAGTGCATGCACAAAGGAAGTCAAAGCTGAAATGTCTAAAGACTGCACTGCGGGGCCTTGAACCACAGATGGAGAGAGTTTGTATCTAAGCTCAGGTATGGAAATAGCTGCTAGAGAAGATTCTGTAGCTGAACTCTAAGAAGTAATAATTTAAAGAACTGCATTCAACATAGCTTCAGATTAACATTTCCAGGGTATGAAAAGAGAGAGATCAGTTATCATTTTATACCCTTCTGTACCTTTGACCCGTATCCCAGTCTTATCACATATGTTTTCTGTTTCTCTCAGCCACTGCTCCTCTGTTGCTCCTAGGGTGCTTGATGCATATGCTGAAGATGGATGTGAAGTCAAGGGAAGGAAGTTCCTGGGATTCTTCTCCTGTTGCTTTCTTAGCTGGTTATATAAACCAGTGACAATGAATGAGCAGAAAGCAAAGCCATCCTGCAGGCCTCTTTCTGCAAATAGTTCCAATTCTGGTTTAGAGGAAAATGGAGCCTATCTGGCCACCTTCATCCTCTCTCACCAATTGCTATTTCCTTAAATGTAAAGAGTGAAATGATAAAGCACTCAAAAGAGCTTCCATCATGGAAAATGTGTTCCTTTGTCAGTTAAATTTAAATTTAAGTAAATTTAAAATTTTCTAATTGTCTTTAATTTTTCAGGGCTGCAATGCATATCCTATGTGCTGCTTCTCCTTTGCCTACCTCCCTTTGAAATATCTTGTTCACAGACCTTATCAACATTAAGGTTGTCATGCCACGGCAGCTAGGCTGATGTAGTTAAGTTAATGAAGCCATCTATATCCACTGTTTCTTCTTGCTAGAGGGCTTTCTCTAAAATGGATTACTAAATTAAAATGTACATCCTCAAGGCCTCCTTACTGCTTGACTTCTTTCCAGTAGGAGTTATACAACAATGTCTTCTCCTCTGCAGCTGACAGATGATGACCCCGTTACCATGGTGCAACTTGCACCTTCTTGATGCAAATCACCTTGATACATATCATGTCAGAACTGGCCATGCTGATGACTGGATCCACCTCCTTCAGAAAGCAACTCATATTGTCCTAAGTGACATACCTAAGCTAAGTAGGAATAACCATCCTCTTGTGACATCTGTCCTTCTCTTTCCCCCTCCCTAGGGAACCTAAAACTGGTTTACTCCAGCTCCACAACTTCTGGACAGATAAATATGAGCAAGCATACTTTAAGCTTGCATACACTTCCGTCCATAATAATTTATGTTAACAGGATGGGTATAAAATGAGAGAGATAGCTAACAAACCGCTGCTTGAATTATAACTTTTGTCATCCCTTGGCATGTGAAATACTTTCTTGCATTCATTGCTGTTCATGTGGGAGTAACCTGAAGCAGTCTGAGCATAGGAAAATCTGTACGTGTAGGAAAAGAAGTGGAGTCGCCTAAAGCAAGACAACCTTATTTGACCTTCCTTCTTCCTTTACAGCTGGTGTTACTTGAAGCTGGGACAGAGAAGAATGAGGGGACTGAAGCTAAGGCCAGACTTTGGCATAAGGCAGACAGGAGCTGAGCAGGTTTTCTCCATTCTTTGCTGCCAGTGTTTGTTAATCCTGAGCCACAGTGCCCTCTATCATTCCAGTATTTGGTACTTTGCCTTAATTCTTCTATTTATACCTTCTGAGCTTAAGTCTCCTTTCTTATGTGCCAGTTTTACACCAGTGTAAACTCATGGATATCTGTGAATTTGTTCCTGGCTTAGCTATAAAAGAGGGGAATTAAACTCATCATTTCTAGGCACCAAATGGAATAACTCCTATCCCTTGATTCTACTGTTCTACTAAATAGTCAGTGTAGTCCTATTTTTCATCAGCCTGTTCTAACACACAGCCACCTGTTGTTATCCCAGTGCTGTTTTCCCTCAAAGTACCCCTAATGCTACTGATGAAGCTGTACCAGGGATAGTACCTACCTGCAGCCTCCTCCGTGCTGGGTCACTCTGAGATACTCTGAGCTGTACCACTGTACTTCCAGTGTTGTCTTCCCTGTGGCAAGTACCAACAAGATGACTATCAGTAGCCATTTTGTTCAGCATCACCCCTCCACATTCAGCCTGACTACAGTAGATTTTCTGTAGGATTGCTTACTGTTCCTCACAGTACCATTGACGAGAGCCAGTTAAGGATTTGAACCTTCCTGATCTCTGCACCAGTCAAGCAGAATAAAAGGCCAGGACCTGTCTTGCAGAACTGAAGTCTAAGTGCAGCGTTATATGTTCTTAATAAAGGAGTGATTATATGAATCACAGTAGCAAAATGTTCTTGCAGAGCAGATGCCCCACTCCCTGACTTAAGTATCCAAGGGCAGCTGTACATCATTCCCAAGAAGGCTTTTGCCTTAGACATAGGATAGTGTATAGCCCACTGTGTTACAGAGGAGTAGGCACAGGGCTAAGATTCAAGATTCCTTAATGAAATTACTTGTGGCTGTTTATTGGACAAAAATAAATTCCAACTGGCGCATATAACAAATGAAACTCAGCTACAAAAATGTAATGATATTTATTCACACAGCTGCCAGAAAACTCACATGCACCATGAGTCATTCCAGATGTGGATAAAAACAAAGTCTGTCTGTGAAAGTAAGTTCCCTGATCCCGAAGAGACTTGGTTTGGGTGAGGAGCTGCACGCTGACTTCAGCTGTACTCAGAAGAAAAGGCAGGTTCTCCTTCAAAGGGGGAGGGGAGAGGAAAAGCCATTTATTTATTCCTGAAAAGAAAGGAGGTAGGAAATTGAAAAGCTAATATAGAGACATATTTATTTTAAAGAAAAGGATGCTTTGGAAGACTTTGCTGCTGCTGTTCTATTACAGTGCTCATGCCACTCTTACTCACAGATGGAGTAGAGGTAAGATTTAAACATGAAAAAATATTTCAGAGAAAACTTTGAGTTTATAGATTTGGTCTGAAATTATGTTCCATTATATATATACATATATATATACAGTTTGCCCCTCACACCTCTGGAATACTTTGTATCCATTAAATAGGAGGTTATCTAAATACTGATACAGATAAGTAGAAAAATACAAATATAGAAGTGCATAAAGGTAAAATTAAATATGTATTCTATTTTAATATATATGTGTGTGTCTGTATATGTGTGTATATATATAAATAGCCCAAGAAATGAAACTACTTTCTTTTCTCATATTTTTCATACTCTCTTCTTCTCCTTTTTCTCTTGCACTAACCAAAATTACAGGTCATGAAACCTTAAAGCAAAACTCTTTTCAGTCACAAGTGGCATAATCTTCTGCCCCATGAGGCAAATAGCTGGTTATACTAAACTCAACAATGCCTAGATTGTGCAAGGTGCCTAGGAATTCTTTCTATTCTACCCTGGCAGACGAGCACATACAAAGCCATCTGCTGTTTTACCAGTCTTCAGCTGCCAATATGACAATAGATAATTGTCATATATTTGCATTCAAGTGTGTTGCAATAATATATGAAATGGTTTGGGATTATTGGATAGCAAAAAAGCTGCTTGCTTAAAAGCTATTGATGATGTCCTTTCCCTTTTTTGTTTCATCCTCTCCTCTGGTATTTGGCATGGGTTTAGTAGCTGCTGGAATTGGAGAAAGGAAACACCTCTCAAAAGATTTCTTTGGTTCTGATAACTAAATTCACAGATATTTAAAGGAACCAGAGTCTATAAAAAAGCAGGCATTCAGGTGTTGCCCTCCCCACCCCAGTGTCCCATGTCACCCTCATTATACCTGATTCATTTTCTGATCTGTTCCTTGGGTTTGGTTTTGATTTGTAAGGGAGGCAATGGCTGAAAGAAGCAATGAGAAGCTATACAAGTATGCTAATGTTGTATGAATGTTTAATTGTTCCTTAGAGTTAGTGGGGTTCATTGACAAGACATAGACCTGGGACTCAAAATAGCAGGTTCTTTCCCCAGCTTTTCCATCATCTTGAACTATACTGGATGAATCATTATGCCTGCATGTTCCTTACTTTTCTCTTACTGTGTAATAAAACTAATAATACAAATTGTCATCATAAAAAACCCTTAATTCTATAGAAAATAATTTGTCTTTCCAGGAATGACAAATAGAAAGGTGAGGAAATTAGAACTAGATCTGCATATATGGAAAAAAACCAACCCTAAGATAGAGGTTCATTTCCATCAAATAATCACTATGCACATTAAAGTTGTTTTCACTTTTGCTAACACACTTATTTTAAATCAGAACCCCACAACAGAACCCTAAAATGAATCCACGCAATTATTAATGTCCTATTTTAATCACCATGAATATTTAAAGGGAAACATCAGAACTCTATTCTGCCTTTTGGGAAAGCAGATTGTTTCCAAACTGGAAGCACTAGAGCTTGTTTTTGGAGATCACAGAGGAAGGAAAGATTCATTCCTTGTTGGAATAAGGAGTTCACTTCTCACAAATACTCTATACAGAGATCTGCTGAGGAAGAACCCGGATTTCTTCTCCACAGCTTCTGGGGCTCTTCAGCTCCAAATATGTATTAAAAGCATGACTCCTTCAACAACAGCTAGTGCAGGGAACCTCCACTCCTCCAAATTATCAGCCCAAAAATCCCTATCTTAATCAGCAGTATTTAGAGAGCCAAAGCACTACCATATTTTTTTAATAGTTTAGAAACCTAAGAGGAAGTTTGCATACCAAGGCATGACACATCCTTCTGCACACTCACAGTTCTTTTCTCTCTCGACAAATGACAACTGACTCTTGTCTGGGTTAAACCTTAGTCCTTTAAGTCTTATACAACTCCTGATCTGAGTTTTCCAATGGAAAAGCAGAGACAGACCAGCATCTGTTCTGATGGAAATGAAAGACAGATCTGCATATCATCTCCATGTTGACCAGTAGTCCAGATTGTTTACAAAACAGTAGAACAAAGGGACTGTCTTTAATTACCAACAGTTGTTGTTTGCAATAGAAATGAACAGTCAGTATTGGATTAAAAAAAGGTATTTTAACCATTTTTTCACTAAAGGGCACTGGGGCAGTCTTGGATGCCCAGCCCTTGTAACCAAGTATTTAAGCTTTGGCTCAAGAAAAATGTCAGATGTGAGGAAAGATGAACATACTTGCGCTGACTGGTGAGTGGGAACTCAAAACTGCCACCTCCCTTTTCCCTTTACTTTTGAAAGAAGGAAGGAAGGAAGGAAGGAAGCAAGCAAGCAAGCAAGCAAGCAAGCAAGCTTGGTCTCTAGGATGGACATGTTCAGAATACTTAAGAGAGATTAGAGACAAAAATCATAGAATCATAGAATCATAGAATCATAGAATATTTTGGGTTGGAAGGGACCTTTAAGATCATGTAGTCCCAGCCCCCTGCCATGGGCAGGGACATCTCCCACTAGGTTAGGCTGCCCAAGGCCTCATCCAACCTGGACTTGAACACTTCCAGGGATGAGGCAGCCACAGCTTCCATGGGTAACCCACAGCACTGCCTCACCACTCTCATCATGAAGGAATTCCTCCATATACCTAGTCTAAATCTGCCCCTTATGTGATGGTAGAGGTGAGGTCATGTTAATTTCTAAAGGTTCCAAACGAAAATTCCATAACATAAGAGATGTTTTTACTGGAGATACCAAGGAATGAATGCTGTTCTTTGACATGAAAAATAAACAAAACAACTCCATGCGGTTGTGGCGAGCAGAGAGAGTGTCACTGCTTGCCATCCCATTGCTTTCATCAAACTACTCTGGTGAGTACTAATATATTGGAGAGCAAAAGTTAACTTTAGATCTACAAGAATTGCCTGTTTCCTGAGGAGACCCTCTAAGGCAATCCTTAATAGCATGTTTCATCTCAGCCGGCTGTAGTTTATTTGTTGTAAGGTCTTCCTGATGCAAATAAATGACATGCAAACAGTAGTGTGCTTGCAATAGGGTTGCTTAAGGAGTGAAGATGCAGTACAGTTTCTTGTGGTTGTGGCTTTTTGGACAGTAAAGCAGCAGCTGCAATGGTAAGTTAACTTCCTAGTGGAGGCTGGAAAAGAAGATGTTGTTGAAGAACAAAAAATAAGAAAGTAAAACTCGTTCCATCCTTCAGTGAGAAAAAGATGTATGAGCTATATTAGCATCACTGAAGTTTCATGCTTTTGAGGAATGGCTGCACTGTGCCTTCCAGAACTCAAAAGCAGTATCACAGTTGTATTCAGATCTATTCTGGTCTACCCGTATTATTTTGTACCCACTCTCTAGTGTTCAGAGAAAGACAAATCATAACACCAGGGGAGTGCTTTGCTCTCCTTAGAGGCTTTCTGCAGAAGGAATTACTTGGACAAACAGAAAACTCATCCTCCTTGATTTCCCTACAACAGTGCAAACTACTAGTATTTGCTCTAGCATTGTGACAGAGTTCATGAGTTTGATAGCTGCTATATGCAACTTCTGCAGGCTGCTTCTGCGTGTGGGCCTAGTTACAGTAGACTAGCAGCTCTCCCGCATCAGGCGATGGAAAACTATGTAGAAAAGAAAAAGAGACCGATTGTTGCTTAGAAAGTCAATCAATCCTTTTTTAAGGAAGCGGTGTTTAACATACTCTATACCATGTGATCATTTGCTGCATCTTGGATATTAGTAATCTTGACACGTGGGCAAAGGATGAGCATATTGGAGATCAGGGCATCCACTGCATCCTCATATCTTTTGACCATTTTTGTCTTTCATCCCCTCATCTCTTATCGCATCCTTACATCCAGGTACTCCCTTCTCCAGCAACTTCTGGGATTCTGTTGCCGATGGTAACACTTGTTTGACTTCTTTGGCTTAGACAGCATCATCAAAGGGAACATGGCCTGAACACAGCTTGCCACTACAACCTATATGGTCAAACACATTTACACATACATGCCCAGTGGGACCGAGTATACCAGGTTATGTTCCTGGGTTATCTAGGACATGCTGAGGTTTCCAACAGTCTGGTCCAAGGATAAAACAAAATTACACCACCTCGACTGGCTACTGGAACTTTTTGAAATGTAACATCTATTTAACTTCAATTTCCATAAAGCTATGGTTATTCAACTCTTAAAATATGTAGTGCACATGGAACAATGAAAAGCATGAAATGTTATGAAACAGTGCCAACTCTGTTTGTCTAAACCTGACTGCATAAAGAAAGTTTCTTCTTATGGAGAAAATGCAATATTTCCCTTTTCTCTTCCTCCCACATGATCACTTAGAAAACTGACTCAGCTGCCCTAACTTCACTGCTTGTTGGACCCTTCCGTTGACTTCACAGGAACTGTAAAAGACTTGATCAGTCAACTGCAAAGGTTTTTCCCACCAACCTGATTCCTCAAATGCTCAATTTGGGGCCAACTTAATTAACTGACCTGCATGGATGATCCCTGAATGAGAATTCACAGTGAATACCTGAAACTTAAAGATATACAAAGAATACTTAAAAAAAAAAAATTCAAAGCTTATGATCTCTTCTAGGGCAATGATGCTAAACTGTGATGAGATCAGAGGGAGGATAGATTATAGAAGCTTTCACATTTTAGTTTAGATCACAGGCAGATATTGTACTCTATAAAAGCAATCATGCTGTTAGCAAGGAAGGATCTAAGTGATTCTGAGCCTTTTTTTCACCGTGGGAAGCATCCAAAAAAGGCTAAAGCTTACAGCTCGTGCAGTTATAAACTGCTTGACAGAATCAAAAGTTAAAAAGACAAAGGAGCTAGCTAATTTTGAGGAAATGTGGGTAAGCAAAAAGAGGAAGACACATGAGGTAAAGCTGCTTTCTCTTTGATATGTGCTAGACTAAATGAGAACAGTGAGCTGAATTTACACCAGCAGAATCTTCTCAGTCATCCCAGCTCCATTCCAGTACTGAGGATTGGCAAGTCAGTAAGACATTTGCTGACATTTTGGTTATTTTTCCAGAATTCCTGCATGCTGAGTGTACCCATGTATTTGCCTCAGTCCCAAGTATAGAACTGTCTTGGGATCTGGATTAGTTTGCACAAAAGTCCTCATGTCCCAACCAAAATCCAGCTCAGAAGCACCTCCTGTGATTCAAATACCTCCTTATTCTTTCACATGGAAATAGGCACCTACACTTTAACTACTGCTTCCATGCTCTTAATACATGCTTTAAGTGAATGTTCTTTTCTACAAGCAAAGCGGTTCTCTTATAAATGAAACAACTCATGTACCCATGTAAAGACTGTACAGCACTCAGAGAGTCCTCTCTGATTATCCTCTACTCACCCACTGGGCATGGAAACCTCACAGGTACCTGGCATAATGCAAACACACAGATTAAAAAAAAAAAAAAAAAAAAAAAAGAAAAAATAAACCTCATTCCTTCTCCAAATAATTAAAGAATTTTCAGTGTAATTTACGAAAGGAAACATGAGCATCCTTTTGTTTGTGGTGTGGCACAGAGTAATTAAATCACTTATTCCAGATCTCTACAGTATGACAGTGTGCATGTAGCTATCTGTGTTGTTGATAGCGGTGGGTTTTTTTTCACTCTTTTTGAAGCAGAAAGTGTTTTTCCGGTTTTCTTGGGGTAGATCATGCCAGATTCAAGAGGAAGGTAATGACTTCTCAGGCAGAAAGTAATCTTGTCAGAACACTGAATGGTACAATGTCATTGAAAGGAAAGTCAGTAGGTCTTAATGAACATCATCAGGCTGCAGAGGCTCTGATGACTCAAATAGCGACAGGCAAGATGTAAATTGCTGAGTGGTAAAGCAATTAACTTTCCAGGCAGCATCTCTGCTTGGGTTTAAGGCAGGGCAGGACTCACAGTGCCAGCATAGTGTGAAGGAGACAAACATTAGTGCTTGCCTGCATGCACAGTCTGCACTCAGCTTGAATCAAGGCTCTGCAGGACCATGCACTCTCCCCTTGCACCCCGGTGGCTCTGCTGAGGGGAACTGAATCTATCCAAGATGCAGAGAAGCTAGCTGAGCATGTGGGCCAGGCTGCAGCAAAACAGGGAGCTGTGCGAGTGTCTTGGTTTGAAGTGAGCAAACCCGTCTGCTCCTTGCTTTGACTTTGAAAGCACTGAAATGTGCCTACGAGCACCCCTGAAGTCGACAGCAGTTTTGCCACTTGCAGAAAAGAGTCCACAATCTCAGTCATTATCTGGAATTTTCTTTCCTGTAGTAACCATGATTGTTAAAATCTTCCAGACTAAATGCATTATTTATTCATTCAAGTGTTTTTCAAACGAAATGGCAGTGGCATGAATGAATGGTGAAGCTGATGCATGCTACATGGATAACTGGCAGTGGGAAGCAGAAGAGGAAATGTATCAAAGCATCACAGAAAAAGGGGGGGGGGAAAGTGTGGCAAGGCATGCTCAGTGCTGGATCTGAGGCAAAGAATGTGAGGAGGGCAGGAGCCTTTTCCACAAACATTAATTTCTTCTGATGAAAGAGTACATGGGGCCTTTCCTGGCCCAGTTTGCCAGTTAGGTCTGGCAGCTGCCCAGTTCCCCTGAGAACAGCACACATACCACCCGTCCTCTGGAAATTCCTCCCCAGCCACAGGGAAACAGGTCACCAGCCAGGAGCCAGGCTCCAAACTCACTGAGTCTCTCTCTGCTCAGGAGGAGCCAGGTAGCTGAAAAGGGGGGGAAAATATGTTACTGAAAGCTCAGAGGCTATCTGGGAGGAAATGGGACAGTGGAAGGGCAATGTCACACTTCAGTCTCGTGTTGGAGATCCAAATGCAGAAGGCGTGCTGCAATGCTTAGCTGGCCCCCAACCCCTGGCATGGAACTGAAGGAGCAGAACACTTTGGTTAGGTTTTGCTGAGTTGTGAAGAGAGTAAACTACACCAGACTGGATGTGGACAACTGCTGCAAGCCAGAACATCAGAATTTCATCGTCTCCATCTATTTGGCAAGTGGTGGCATGCCCCAAACTGAGCCAGTGTTTCTAATCTCTTCTCTATCTTGGAAAGAAATAGAGATTTTCCATTCTAGTAGGGCTTATTTGAGCTGCAGAGAGGGAGACAAGAGAGGTAAGGGGAAAAGGCAGAGATACTGAGAAAGAATAGAGAAAAAGCAGGATGTAGAAGTGGCAAAAGGAAGGAACTAATAAGAATGAGAGGAAAAGAGGAAGTGAAAGGAAAAGTGTGTAGAGAGAGAAAATGTGATATATGCAGATGGGAAAGATTCAAAACAGACATTTAAGGTCAGGGTAGTATTCACCCCTGGTCAGGATAGTGTTATTCCCATTTGAGCCTACCCTTCAGAAGATGTTAATCTGTCACAGCTGGTCTCCATCTTATCCATCTGCTTCCCTGCGTTTCCTTGCAGCTCACACTGCCTATTTCTCATGTAAGCAGCATTCATATTTACTTCTGATCGCCACCAGCCTCTCAACACACCAGGATACTGAGATGCACTAATCTAGGAGTCTGAGCAATTGATCGCCAGTCCTAGTATTAAAGTTAAAGTTACTGCTGCTGAATCAGCAACATATTGAGGTCTTTATGCATCTCTTTCTCTCTCTCTTTTTTTTTCTTTGCCTCCCTTTGAGCTTTCATTCCATAGAAGCTGCAAGGAACTTGTTCTGCTACAGGGCTCTGGGGCTACAGCATTTGCCATTAGTGCCACTCAAGTTTTCCCATTAACACCAGTCATAACAGTGCCACAGCTGCACAAATCTGTTTCCCAGTATTAGTCCCTTGAGGAATGGATCAAGTTCTGCAAGCCCTCAGTTTCCTCCCTGATTTTCATAATGTTCATATCCATGACAGTATGTTTTTGTTTGTGCCTGGCTCTGAAGAAACACAAAGTAATTTCTTATTGAATTTATTTATTAAATGCAGATATTGTGTCTGAGGGAATTGTTCATATCTTAAGCCCTTTCCTTAAATAACAGCTATTTAAGGTATGACTCTTTTTTATTTACTGCAATTGTTTGTGGCTTGGCCCTGGACAAACTCCATTTCCAGTTAAATGCTACTTGTAGACATCCTAGTGTAGTACAGCATGTGTTAAATGAAATCACACATTTGTCACAGGTGCAGCAACTTCTGGATTTCTGGATTGCCATGCCAATTTGGAAGGGGCAGAATCAGCTCCCTCGACCTGCTGCTCACATTTCTTTTGATGCAGCCCAGGATACAACTGGCTTTCTGAGCTGCAAGGATACATTGATGGCTCATGTCAAGCTTCTCATAAATGGGCACACCCAAGTCCTTCTCCAAAGGGCTACTCTCAGTCCATTCTCTGCCCAGCCTGTAATTGTGCTTAGTAGAGCTCAGACCCAGGTTCAGGACTTTGTAGTTAGCCTCGTTGAACTTTATGAGGTTAGCACAGGCCCACCTCTCAAGTCTGTCAGAGGCCCTCTGGATGGCCTTTTGCTCCAGCAACTTGGAGTCCAAGCCACACAGCTTGGAATCATCAGCAAACTTGCTGAGGGTGCCCTCAATCATGCTCTCCATGTATCCAATGATGACATGGTCCTGACACAGAATGCTCCTTGAATCCTGTGTTTAGTTCTGGGCCCCTCACCACAAGAAGGATGTTGAGGCTCTGGAGAGAGTCCAGAGAAGAGCAATGAGGCTGGTGAGGGGTCTGGAGAACAGATCTTATGAGGAACGGCTGAGAGAGCTGGGGTTGTTTAGCCTGGAGAAGAGGAGGCTGAAAGGAGACCTCATTACTCTCTACAAGTACCTGAAAGGTGGTTGTGGAGAGGAGGGAGGTGGCCTCTTCTCCCAAGTGACAGGGGACAGGACAAGAGGGAATGGCCTCATGCTCCACCAGAGGAGATTTAGGCTAGAGATTAGGAGGAAGTTTTTCTTGGAAAGGATCATTGGGTATTGGAACAGGTTGCCCAGGGAGATGGTTGAGTCACCTTCCCTGAGGGTGTTTAAGGCACGGGTAGATAAGGTCCTGAGGGACATGGTTTAGTGTTTGATAGGAATGGTTGGACTTGATGATCTGATGGGTCTCTTCCAACCTGGTTGTTCTATGATTCTATGATTATCTAACCTTCCTGCCTTCCCATACCAAGTCCCTGTCTCTCGCTGTGCCTCATCCCTCCCTTAAGTCAAACCTGTTGCACAGAAGGAAGACAGCAGCCACTTGGCCGGGTTCTGGGCAGTGCTGTGTGTGGTGGATAGAAGGAATCCTCCAGGAATGCAGAGAGCTGAGAGGGAGATTTAGATGGGCAATGGGACTGAGAAAGATGAGTCATTCACAAGCTGGCAATTGTACAGATTGGGGATTTGTCTTGCCATAGTATTGTACTTCTCATGTTCACAGCAGGGAAATGGTGTGGGCTCCAGACGATGAAGTCGTCTATCTTTGGAGAGGCCACATGGTAAGTAACTAAGTGGCAGGAATTTCATAAGAAATTGTATTTCCCTGGAAAGACACTTCTTTTCTAACTAGAAATTGTATTTAGGGGACAGGCTATTGGACATATGCTGGGAATTTCTGGATGCCCTTCAAACACTGAATGACTAACTGCATGTGCCGCAGACCATCAATCCAGCACACATCTGGTTATATCAGCCCTAATCTCTGTGCATGCAGCTTACAACCAAAATGGTCCAGCTGAGGTGAACTCCAAAGCTGAACAACAGACGTACATATATATCCTCCGTAGGAGCATATAAGGACTATTAAGCAAAATATCACCATCAAGGCAAAGAGTTCAGTTTCTGCTTGAACAAATTTATAAGTGAGGTAGATATAATCAGCTCATCACGTCTTAAATACTATATAGCCCTCCCTTCTTTCTATTTACCTGATCAAAGATGAAAGTGTGTATCATGTCCAGCTGGCTTTTCAGACCCATCAATGATGACCTGCAGGATCTCTACACTCCTGATTGAATTCATGCTGTCAAACAAGATATAAACTGTCAAAAAAGCAAATGTATTTCCCCGATGTCTCTTTATATGAGTGTCGCTGAACCTGAGGCTGGACGTCAGCACCTCCCAAATGTCTACCTGTTGAGGTAGAGAAGAGCGGTAGGTCATCTTACTGTAATTCAGCTGGGAGCAGCTCTTCAACATATTGTAGTTGACTTATACATTTTCATAACCCAGTGCACTTCCTTTTCTTCACGAAGTAATGCATGCGTTATTTAAGTAAAGTTATAAATCACATTCTGAGTGTCCCTTTCACAGTAATCTGGAACACTCACACCAGCCTCTCTCCACAGCCCACTGCAACAAGTCACAGCTACTAATCCAGTGAGTCTGAGGAGCTCAGCCATGCAAGATAGTTTACATTCCGGTTCATCTTTAATATCTGTGCAGTAATCAGAGATCAAAATAACTTAAAGATTACTGGGGTCAGCATTTAAACTAATATGTACAGGAACATGTATTCTCTACCTCATTTTGTGTCCATGTCGGTTTCAGGAGCAACTGTCAGCAGTTAGTGCCTTTCAGGTCCCCCTCCTTAGAAAACAAGATATTTGGATTATTTTGTTGGCTGTAAGATTTCTGCAAGCCTGAATCTTCTCTTCCCTCTTATCCTAAGAGTGTCTTTTACAGCACAGAGCTTTCTGTGACCTGGTTGTTCACAGAGCAGCACCATGGGGCTGGTGGTACCAGCTCAGGTCATCTGAGGACCTCATCCACAGGCTCTGGTTGTCTTGAGTAGTTTGCAGTACTCAAGGTTCTGGCAAGGCATTCCATATTTAATGGTGAATCCAGCTGTACTTCACTCTCAGTGGATTATGAAACCTCAAAGATCTAGGAACAGTCAGATTTTTAGGAGAACAATCTACAACAAGGAACAGTGGAAAAGTGACATTTTTTGTAAAATGGCAATCCCATTTGTATGTTTGTGGAGTGGGGATGGTAGCTATTAAAAGAATCCATTTTGCAGTCATCCTTCAGATTTCTTTGCTGTGTTTCTAACAATATCACAAAAATTGTCTTGGCCCAGTATCGCATCTGCACACAATGAAATTCACTGATTAGATTTTATTGATGATTATATTTGAATGCCATTAATTTTAAATATTATTTTCATGCAGATTCAGAAATTAATATAATGGGGCCTAGACTTGCTCAACTGGCAAAACAGTTGTACCAGTCCAGTTCAGAAACATACCTGAATCCATCTTCCATTCTGAGTCACTTTTTCAGATTTCTTGCCTTTCTCATCATTGCTAGAAAACATACAATGTTTTGAAAAATCATTATTTTCAGTAATAACTCATGTCCTCCCAGAAAGAACCCAATATTGCCCTGTTTTTTGTTTCTTGGGCAAGGCTGATTCATACACTTTCACCATCCAGCACATATTTATATCATTAAGAAAACCATCAGTAGATGAACTGACATTTGGAACTCAATGAATAGCTGGAAAGGCAGCTGGAGTTTCCCTGGTTCTGAAGAACAAGGTAATCCCAGAGCAGGGAATCCTTATTTCATCTTGAATAAGGATTTGATGGAAAAGGGAAGGCAATTTTAGTGCTTTCTGATCCAAGGGAGAAATGATCCAAATAATCATAGAATCATAGAATCATTAGGTTGGAAAGGACCCACTGGATCATCAAGTCCAACTATTCCCATTAATCACTAAACCATGTCCCTCAGCACCTCATCCACCTGTCTTTTAAACACCTCCAGGGAAGGTGACTCAACCATCTCCCTGAGGAGCCTGTTCCAGTGCCCAATGACACTTTCTATGAAATATTTTTTCCTGATGTCAAGCCTGAAGCCTAACTAATGTTTATTCCTCCTCAGTTTTGAGCTACAATATTGATACTTAGCAAGTTTGAGGAATAGTTTGTTGTTTTGCATGTGTGCTACTGTATGAGGGTGAGCAGTTCTTACATTAATAAAATAGTAGTTTGTTATCAGTTCAATAAAAGTTTCCAGAGCCGACATCAAACATTTACATTTACTTTCTACTTGAATATATTCACAGATGGCTTAAGTGAATGACTCCAGGGTACCCTTAATTTATTCTGGTTTTCTTCACCTCAACTAGCAGCTTTATGATCTCACCAGTATAGTTCCCACAGGATAATTCAGCACAAGACAATTCCATCAGTAATAACAAGAAACAGTCATTATTTTTCTTAATCTGCGGATCATATGCCCACAGGTTTTCAAGTCAAAATGCCAATGTTTTTTTTTTCTAGTTTGTTCACCTGTACAGATTTTCATGCAGCACCCCTTTCAGCAGACTCAATGCATTATGTTTAATTAATGCATATTTTCTGAAAAGACAGATAGTTTAAACTGGAAGACATCATGAGATGGCAAGGTAATTTCAAAGACAACTCCTAAATCTACATAGTATAGGTTGTTTAGATAAAGCACATAGTATTGTTTCTACTATCTGAGTAGACATTTTATGGAACAGTTAATGACAACTGTTAATGACACCATTTCATACTTGGACTGAAGAATCTGAGCTGTCATTCATGATATTGAAATAAAATTTGTACTGCTCCCCAATAGGTCTATGGTTCAAGATCTATTTTGATTCCTTTCTTACCATCCAGTCTTGGAGTAAATTTTAGATATTCTTGGTGCCAGCTGAAGTTACTCTGTTTAAAGTTCAGGGGGATGTAAGCATAGAGGGGAAAGAATTGTTTGGCAGCTAATGGTACCACAGCCAATCTTTATCCCTAGCAGGAGCAACAGCTACACTAGTTGAGGTGGCCACGCATAGAAAGGAGCCCATGAACTTGGTGGCTAGATCAAGGATGTGTAGGGATTAGGAAAGGCTCTGCCTTTTCTAACCAGGGTTAATGTCTATCCTTACATCACCTGAGAATTGGAGTCATCGCTGAATGTCATAAGAGCAGGGAGACCATGCTTGCATTAGGAGTTTCTCACATGTAGGAGTGCTGCTGGCACAACAGCTGCAATGGGAAGCGAGGCAGCTAAAATCTACCGTTCTTTTTTTTGCTTTGCTTTATTCCCTTCATTCACCACCAGCCAGATTCCTGTCTTGGCTCACTGAGTAGCCACCCAAAGTGATGTTGGCACAAAGCAAAGGAGGGAGAGTATGACTTAGGGGCAGGAGGTTCGGACTCCCCCTTGCAAGCTGCAGCTGTGATTAGGTCAGCTTCAGCAATGCACTAGCTATTCAGTTGCCTTTTTCTGCCAGGAAACTAAGGAATCCCAACTGAAAAGAAAGCACTACAAAATGTAAAAAGGCCATTTTTAACTACTGGACACCTCTCCTCTGTGCTGAGTGTCTCAGCTCTGTATAAATACTTACCTGGGATGTAAGGTGGAGGGCTTGAGTGCATCCTTAGGCTAATATAAAAAAACACAGGAAGTGGTTTTCCCTTCAGAGCAGCAATATCATGACATATAGAACACTGGAACTGCTGCAGCTCTGGCTTTTCTCACGAAATAGAGCTCTAATTTCCATTGCTTTTGCTCTATTGTTCAGTAGGACAATCATCCACTTTGCTCTGCTCTTAGGGTCCTTCCCCACAACTCAGCACTGAAACACTAACACCTGGTTGTATTTTTTCACTTCCTCCCTTCTGTGCTTCTTCCTGGGAGAAATAGAGGTAGATTAGATCTTTATATCACTTCACTTCTTCATTTGTAAGAAGTATTTTCTAATGTGTTTAATTAAAATTGCTTTGTGTCTTCCCATTGCAAAAAGGCTGCTGTGAGGAATATGGATAAGGAACAAAAGGTGACCCTGCAATGAAAACAAGGGTACAAAGCACTGATTCATTTCCTACCTATGCCTGACATTTCCTGGTTAACAAAATTACTCATTGCCTCTGTGTTAAACCTGTGTAAGAAGGTTGATGTTTCCTTTCTGTATCACTGCCCTTGACTCATACAGTGTTCACTATAGCCTATCCTGAATTCCTTCTAATATGGCAGCAAACTGAAGGATAACAATACATTTCACAACTTTGTTCCTTCACTTTCTCTGTGTGCATTTTTTTTTCACCATACCATCTGTGGCAACTTTAATTCAGGGTGTTAAAGGCCTCTTTTGGCTGATGGCACCTTTTTTTTTTTGTAAGCATAAATAATTCCAGGTGGGGACCCCCTCCTTAAGACCTAGGCAAGAATACATAACACATCATACAATGATCCAGACTGATACCAGGTGAAAGTGCTGCATAATGGAAATTCCATCTGAGGGAATAAATTCTCAGACCATTTTAGTTGGTTGATGCTATTCATAACATAGAAACCATTTTACTTATAACATAAAAGAAAAAAATGTCCTCTGCTTCTCAAAATCACAGGCTCAGATGCATCATTTCCTTTTCTAGAAATATCTGTTTCTGTAAACATAATTTTTTTTTCGGTCTTTCTAATATACCTTTGAATTTCTTACTCATGCCAAGTACCTAGAAAGACTATTGTCACCGTAGTTTTATAGAAAAATTCTGTTGCTTGTTAATCTAGTCTAACATATCTCAGGATATTTATGAAGCACAGAAGTGTAGGTTGAAGTGGGTTCCTTTTTATGGACTAAGGCAGCTTTTTAGAATATGTCTTTTTCTTAAAAAGGAAATAAATCAGTAGAAAGTAACTTTGAAAAAAAAAAGATAAGTTGATGAACTAAAGAATCAAATATAATCTTTTATTTATTCTAGGTGGTTTAAATTGTTTTGATCTGGTTTGGGTTTTTTTTCTGAGAATAGTGTTACATTTTAATGACCTTTGTTGGGAGATGTACTTACTAAATCCTTGTTGACCAAATTGAGACTTTCAAGATGGAGCACTTTTCTTTTAGCCATTCTTTTTATAAATGAAGAAGAAAGAAATGTCTGTTCTCACTTTTAGCCAGCAGACAGATAAAGAGCCATCATTGCCACTATTAATTTTAGTCTTAGGAGCTAAGACAACTAAAAGTAAAAAGAGGCAAATTCTGTTAGTAGTTTCTTTTAAAAATGTACTAGTTCATGTTGGTTTGTAATAAAAATGTCTTCCCCGTCTCAGCGCTGTTTTCCTGAGGGACATTGGAATTTCATCTCCCAATAATGTAGATTTAAATGTATTAAAGTTGGGATGCACAAGCCTTTGCATTGCACATAATGTCATGAGAGCTACTCATGTGAATAACTGCAACTCCAGATAGAAGTTTCAGAAGCTAGTCTATAGCACTGTAGTGTTTTTTCCCTGTCTTTCTAGGTTTTTGCATGTGTTTCACTTTTTTTTTCCCTGTTATTGTTCCTTCAACTTCCTGCTTTCTCCATTTCTCCTAGGCTAGGTCAGTGTTCAATCACTTCTAATATAGCAGTTTTGATAAAGAAAAGCAAAAAGGTAGCATAGAGGACCTATGGGGGGGTCATGCTCCATCACAAGGCTGGTCAGCTGAAGCTCAGCTTCTGCCCTACAGGCTCAGAGCAGTATAAATGCCTTGCAGATTATGAATATGCATCCTTTTGGGGAGGACAAGAAGTGGAGAAACATGGATTTACGATGCATAAACCTTATTCATCATTTATTAAAACTGCACTTCTTGTGATTTATGTTCCTACTTTCACTGTCTACCACATACCTCTCACAGGACAATACCACCCTGGAGGAAGCAAGGCTTTTGGTGCTAAAATCTACTGCAGGCACAAAGCAGGTAGTTGCTCAGGACAGCAAAATATTTACTGACTTTGATTGCAGGATGGAAAAGACAGGTATTTCACAATTAGCTTGAGGTAGTAAAATAGTGAATTGTCACCCTAGCAATGAAGCAACTCAGCGTAAGTACCCACCAAAGAATCATCTACAGAAATAAAACTCTTTAAGTATAAAATATACTTCTGGTCTAATCATAAAACCTTATAGGCAAGGTGATTGAAGAGGGATATGAAAAAGCCTTTATCAAGAGCATGCAACTTTGAGATTTATGCCTCTTCTGCATTGCATGGTCAAGTTAAAAAGACTGACTTCAAAATAATGCTTCCCTTACACTGTTAAAGAAAATCTTCTTGTGAACATTTCAGGCATATTCCCTAAGATTCAAAGCAACAATGTCATCTATGAACTGCCCAGCAGTTTCTGCAAGAAAATAGGTTCAGCTAACCTAGATCACTCATAATTTTTGCAGGGCATTCTAACGGCTGCTGTGTCTGCATACACAACCACCTTGTGGACAGTGCTGTGTTCATTAGCTTTGGCTAATGATTGAATTCACATTGAATATTCATCGTCATCTTTCAATGAAATGCTAGTGAGAAAATCTGTTATGTTATCTACAAAAGAATTCTCTGGACAGAAGCCACTGGGTTGGCTGAGATCCATTTAATGCAAATTCTGAGCAGGTTAGAGAAAAATGTCATGACATAAGAAAAATTTCCAGTTAGCCAGTGGAACCACCATATGCTTCAGGCCAACGAACAGCAAGTTTTAAAGGCTTATGCATCTGACCACTGATTATTTTAATTGCTTTTCTAGCATGTTTTCTAGGCTAGGGAAAACCTTACACCAGTGGCGTATAATTCAAATGTTCTGTTAGGGCAGAAAAACAACAGTAACCAATGAATTTATAAAAAATAAATTTTGCATGCTTTACCCTGCCTTCATGTAAAATCACCTGTAAAGTTTTACATTTTAATTTCCTTTCATTAGGAGCCAATATGCATATATGTTCCCATGCACAAATGCGCTCACAGCACTGAACTGATTTGTGATAAACAGTTTCATTCCCTGTATTACCAATAAGATAAAGCCAAATAATGAGAAGTTGCTGTCATTAGAATTTTGGATGCATTAACTTCTAGGAGTCCTATCTTCAAAATCTTTAGTATGAAAGGGAAATTTTCACTGTAGGGAATCAAACTAAATGAAATGTGGCTGTGAGCTTGTAATAAATAGATGGTTGTGGAGGTCTGAGAGGATATGGTTTTGCAGAACCCTATTAATCTTTGTTACGACTATGGACAAATACATAAAGGAGATTCAGGCATCACTTGTCTTTTTTAGGTCCATCATTTAGCTGGTGAAGGGGCTGGAGAACAGGCCCCATGAGGAGCGGCTGAGAGAGCTGGGGTTGTTTAGCCTAGAGAAGAGGAGGCTGAGAGGAGACCTCATTACTCTCTACAACTACCTGAAAGGAGGTTGTAGAGAGGAGGGAGCTGGCCTCTTCTCCCAAGTGACAGGGGACAGGACAAGAGGGAATGAATGGTTCAAGCTCCACCAGAGGAGATTTAGGCTAGAGATTAGGAGGAAGTTTTTCACACAGAGAGTCACTGGGCATTGGAATAGGCTGCCCAGGGAGGTGGTTGGTTCACCTTCCCTGGAGGTGTTTAAGGCATGGATAGATGAGGTCCTGAGGGACATGGTTTAGTGTTTGATAGGAATGGCTGGACTCGATGATCCGATGGGTCTCTTCCAAACTGGTTGTTCTATGATTCTATGATCACTGAACAAGAACTGCTGCTCACTGCCTTGCATCCCCAAAAAGAGAGGGATGGTCCCAGGAAGTTGATGATATCCAAAGAAATATTTTTCATGAGTTTCTTTAGAGTCAGACCCTAGTAATATAAGATATGAGGACATGACTGGCAGTCTACTGAGTTAATTTGGCTTATAGCACAACTCCAGCCAGGCCACTGCTTTTCTGACAGGGGACTGCATTGTTTTGCTTGCAGGGAGTCAGGAGTTCTGGCCCTCAAGTCTTTCTTATTCCCCTTCTCCTCCCGTCCTTCATGAAAATGATCCTACTGAAGCAATGAGATAGCCCTTTTCCACGCTCTTGGCTTCATAACTTTTCATAGGAGAAGAAAAGGGCATGGATGATGCACAAATAGTTGACCCACTTGCATCTATGCTTCATAGTTATTCAGCAAACACATCACAGGCAGCATCTGGGAAATTGGGAGCGGGAGTTTGGGCTGGAAAGCAAGTCCAAACAGCTGTACCATCACCAGTGAAACTGCATGGAAGACCTGGGAGAGGATCACAAATTTTTATCATGTGGCTAATGAGGTCTAGAAAATTATGTCATAATCCTTAAAAAAGATGAAAGCATCATTAAAGTAAAAGTATTGTCAGACTCAGATGT
Organism: Coccyzus lansbergi; assembly: GCA_033558105.1. Lineage (NCBI taxonomy): Eukaryota > Metazoa > Chordata > Aves > Cuculiformes > Coccyzidae > Coccyzus > Coccyzus lansbergi. The sequence goes on along the minus strand of JAUMJK010000623.1, from coordinate 219,650 downwards.
GATGCTACATTTAAATGGTAAAGAAATTTCTAAGCTATCATGAGTTAAATACTTAGAAACAGACCAACAATTTGGCAAACACTTCTGCAACTTTTGTTTAAAAAACAGAGTAGTCCTTAAGGTGAAGTGGAATTGAGTCAACAGAGCCATAGGACACTGAACAGATACTTATAGTGAGAGGTGCAGAAAACAGGGACTCCTGCACCACATTTTGACAGGCACTTTTAGCCGCCCTCAGGACTAGGCTTGATGGCTGCTCACCATCTTAAGGCACAAGGAGCAGTGTGCACCAGGACACAGGATGAGGCCTTTCAGAGTCAGGCAGGTACCCTGGGAATGGGTGGCTGTGCTCAGACACACTATTCTCATCCACCTCCAGCCCTGAGGCCTCAATGGGCAGTGAGGGAGGTCAGATCAGCGAGCTCTTCTAATAGCCCCCTGAAGAAGGGATTTGAAAGAGGATAAGCCTGGTAAGAACTTTCTTCTTCCTACCTATCTCTGTGGATCATAAGCTTTTTGTTAGGTTTCTGTTCAGCCCTTACGACAGATGCACCCACATCTTAGTTGATATCTTGGCACATTTGCAAGAGAAGTGAAAACATTAAATAAATAAAAGTCTATTCTCTGACCTCAGAGATCACTTGGTGGGCTCTCTCTGACAATACTGATTAAGGATCTCTGTTTCTCAGACATTTATGGCTATTGCCGTTGAAAAATCTGGGCTGCAACATCACTGTTAAATGATGTACATTGATCTGCATCTTTCCCTGAAAAAAAACCAACTTGCTTGATAGCTTTACAGGGAATTTCCTTAGGAAGGAAATACTGAAGAGATAGTAAATCACAGTAATATTCCTCTGGTGTACTTAATACTGGCCAGCTAACTCATGTCAGAGATGTAAGTAAATGTAGGAAGAAGTAAAGTCAGCAGAAAAGTTTCAAGTACAATTTGCAATCACTAAATGTAGAAGGTGGCTGCATATCTTCCTCTATCTCAGCTTTTGTGCTTAACTTAAATGTATATTAAGTCAGTGTAATAAAAATCAGAGAATGCTCACACAATCTCAGAGGAACTCATGAAAAAGGATCATTGGGCACTGGAAAAGACTGCTCAGGGATGAGGTTGCGTCACCTCCCCTGGAAGTGTTTAAAGGATGGGTGCATGAGGTGCTGAGGGGCATGGTTTAGAGACTGATAGGAATGGTTGGACTTGATGATCCAGCAGGTCTTTTCCAACCTAGCGATTCTGTGATTCTGTGAATTCATGGAGAGGACTATAGAGGGTATGGTGGTGGAAGGATTTGACTGCTGTGCAGGAAGACAGAAAGGGAAGGACTGAAATAAAATGTGCATCAGGAAAATCAGAACACCAAGACAAACTTAAATGGGCTCTGAAAGAGTTTCTGAGTAGAGTCTCTAAGAATTGTAACAAAGTTTGATGTGTTTTGGGAACAAAGTAATGACACCAGGGAGTCAGAGTCAATGACACCTGGCCCCTACAGAGGATTGTATGTATCTGATATGCATACAAAGTCCTTTCTCACAACGTAGCAGCTCAGACTCCTGTCCTTTAGAATCTCCTAACCTAATCCATGTTTTTCTGGGAATAGTAGTAAAACCCAGCTGCTTTCTGAGGTGTTACCTGTGATTCAGTGAGCAGATCAGTACTAAAAAGATAATATGGCATTCATTTTAGTGTGAGTTCTTCATTGAGGTTTTTCTAGGTGAGTGGTGATGGGCTGAATCTGATGATTCCTTGAAAACTAAAAACAATTGTTGTGATCACAATAAGCTTGACAGCACTGACGCAAGATGCCACAAACACCTTTTCCATGGTTCAGAGAATATTTGAGATGTAAACCTTCTGCGAATGTGGAAGCACTTTGCACTCTGAAGGTATTTCCACTGAAAGAGCATCTAAAAGAGATAAAAATTATTTGTCATCATTATGGATTGGATTTCTGTCAGCTGCTTAGTAATTAGAGTTTTAATTGCCCAGTAATAAAAGTTTTAATCACTCAGCAATTAGTGCTTGAAATTTCAAGTGCTTCACATACACTCAATTGCATTCTTGAATTGCCAAGAGCAAAAGATGGAACAGCTCCAGCGCGTCTCAGCAAAGCTCTGAGTGAGAGGGGTGAACATCAGTGATGGAACAGCAGCAGAAAACAGGTATATCCCCTGTTGCCAGTGTTCAGCCAGGAAAACACTCTCACAGAGCAGAACCTGCAGGCATCTTGTGGCCATTCCCAAACTCACTACATCTTTGGCAGTGTGAGAGAAGATGCTTGGGTGGTAAAGGCATTATGCCAGGGAAAGGCTACTGCAGTGACCAAGTCCCTTTCAACACCTCTGCTCTTTTACTTGGTGCATTTCATTCTTTCAGGCTTTTAGTCTCATACCCTGCAAGTACTATTCAGTTATTTAAACAAGTTCTAATCTAAACTCATATGTATCCACTAGCTCTGAAGGTGTCTTACAAAATGCCTGAAACCTATCCCTGCAGAATGCATATGCAGCTAGTAGTACTTAGCTGCAGTATATTTATTGGAAATCAACAAGCTATTTTACCAATACTATTTTCCCTAGCTAATTCAAGGCCAAAATACCATTTGCCTGGTCAAGCATGAATTACTATATATGCAGTATTATTCCAAATAATTTTCCTTATGCTGTATAGTAAAGGTTGTAATTAGCACAACCTCTGAGGGCCTGGTTTCTTTCTCCTTGAATTACTAGAACTTAAATGTCTTTAACAAGTCAAACTACAGCAAAGTCGACAGTTGACAACAGCTCAGGAAACAGGACTTAATTTAAGCTATACAGTCTAGTAGGAACAGTATATTTATGATTTTCTTGAGTAATCAAAGATGAAAATTGTCTGAGGAAACATGTAGCCAGGGAGCAGGGACAACTTTTTTATAAAATACTTACAGTTGCTCCAGACTTTTTTTGTATGCCCAGCAGTGAGAGCTTTAAATAATGTTTGGATTTTCTACAGGCAGCATGCAAAATCTACCACAAGAATTCTAGCAAAATAAGACAAAATTTATCTATTTTTCATGGGAAAAAATTTGGTAGAGTGGGATGAAACTTTTCAGAAATTCAAAGTAAGCTGCATGTTCTATTAAATGTCACTCATAATTGAAAAACTGTAGATTTTGAGAGGGGTGTATATGCCTTTGAAAAGGTCTTTTCCCTTTTTAAAAAAATGTTTTCCAAATTTATCTGTAGGTAAACAATAGTTAAAGTTGAGAAGTGAAGTTTATAAAAAATTGCACTGATAATCACATTATCACAGCTTTAAAAAAATCCTTCCCTTGCCTGAGTATGAGAAAAAAATGCAACAAATCCAAACTAAGCTTACCTAAACATCAACAATGAAGTCGTATACACATAATAATAAACAAAAGAGAGGTTTTTTTCCCCTCTACTCTAGAAGGAACTTGTACCTTTTAGAGGTACCTATTTACCTGGTTAGTAATCTGGTTAGTAACTCAAAGCGTTGAAATTGTCTGTAAAAATAGCATCAGATGTATAGGTCATTCCTTCCAAACATGCTCTACCTCATTGCGATGCTCTGTTCACGGCCCATATATATATGTTGTCTGTCTCACTTCCTAAGATAGTATCTGTAGTACCCTTCACAATGGTAAATAAATACCTGATCATAGCAGATTTTGGTGTTTCTAGCTATAACACCGTGTAGTATTAAAGTCATGATTAATTTGGATTCATCTCATTGAATGTTGCTGTCTTGTCTAAGCTGGTAACAGGCTCAATGAATAGACACAGCCATCTCCAAAGGATGAGTCACTCCTTCCAGAAATATACGCCCAGGGCATATGAGGTGATCTACTCTCTAGAGGAGCTGTCTCTCTCAAGTAACAAGAGATCAGCTTTTAAACATCTCAAACCAGAACTGTAGAGTCTACAAAGTATAGCAGTAGAAGAATCGCCTGAAGGAAGGAGGCTTTGTTGGGGGTCAGTATTGTTGGGGGTCAGCTGGGGTTGTTTAGCCTGGAGAAGGGGAGGTTGAGAGGAGACCTCATTGCTCTCTATAACTACCTGAAAGGAGGTTGTAGAGAGGAGGGAGCTGGCCTCTTCTCCCAAGTGACAGGGGACAGGACAAGAGGGAATGGCCTCAAGCTCCACCAGGGGAGATTTAGGCTAGATATTAGGAAAAAAATTTCACATAAAGGGTCATTTGGAACTGGAACAGGCTGCCCAGGGAGGTGGTGGATTCACCTTCCCTGGAGGCATTTAAAGCACGGGTAGACGAGGTCCTGAGGGGCATAGTTTAGTGTTTGATAGGAACGGTTGGACTCGATGATCCAGTGGGTCTCTTCCAGCTTGGTTGTTCTATGATTCTATGATTTCCCAGCACAGAGCTAGAAGAACATATATTTCAGGCAATGTTGCTCTTGCAGTTATCATCATTATTCCTCACACTGTGGCTACACAGGAGAGGCCCAGGCTTGGATTATAAACTGCTCTATGTTGGATACTGTATAGATACAGGACAAGGAGCAGCTAACATCATTCCTTATTAGAGTATCGTCAAAGCGGTCCATGCTACCCATTTTAATTACAGTGAGAAGTCACACTGTACCTTAAGTCTTTGCAACAGGCAGTTATTTTGTTGGATCAGCTATTGAAAAGTGTTACTGCTTTTCAGTGTTTGCGGCTTCATGGAAACTCTCTCTTCCCATTATATTTTTCCAGCTATGCTTTTCCCAGCTGCTCAGCGATTCAAGAGGTCCTCAGCTACTGTCCTTAACCCAGTGCTACAAAACTCACTGGAAGATGTGATCCTGCTTTATGAGGTTGAGTATCTGGGAGCAGATGGTACCTTAAGCCTTAAAATGGGGGTTACTGTCCATACTGGGATTATCTGTCTTCATGTCATTTTTACTCACTCCAGCAGTAAACCCATTGCTGACTGTGTGATAGCTCACCAGAAGGGAAAGAACACACATACATATAACAAATTTAGCACTTTCAGCACTTAAGCAGGCAGCAGTTGCCTACAATACCTCAAATATGGGTTCTAACTCACTGATAGGTCAAGTGAAAAACAGAGCAAATGGCTTTCCACTGAAAGCAACTTTCTTCCAGAGCAGTTACATATTAAGAACGCAATGAATTTAAATTATTTGATCTATGTCTCAGCCTCAAATTATTTGTTTGAATCATTAAAGCCATGACTACCAGTCATTGCAAAGTAGTCCCAATGGCATGACTGTTTCACATTAAAATTAGTCAGATCCCCTCTGTGCACAGCAGTGCAGCCTGCTGATGCAATGCACAGTCCAGAATAGTGTCTTATGGTTAGCTAAAAGAAAGTGTCCCCCTCCCCAAAGAACATGCATGGGCCAAGCACATCTATCCCACACCTTGAGAAACTAGGATGAGACATCCAAACAGGAGACAGGCTGAGGAGCCACTGCTGTGCTCTCTGACACATAGCAAGGCCACCACTCCTATCCCTTCCTGGGTAAATGGCCTTTCCCAGCTATGCGGCTGTCTCCACATCTCTAATTCCCGTGTGACACCAGCAGCAACCAATACCTGTTTTGGACAACAGGAAATTATTTCCTTTTCCTCTCTCCTTTTCTAACCCATAGCCTATCCCTAATTCTTCCAGGTATTTAACACATAAGTCCAACATTCACACAGAGACTGGTGTGTTCTACCTCCAGCCAGTGCAATGAGACTTTTATGTCCATTTGACCTAAAGAGAAGACCTAAAGACAGGATATTAATTAGCATTTACTCTATGTAGAGTCTCTTGGAGAAGATAAATAGCTTTCTCTGTTCTGATTTTGTACCAGTTTCTTTTAGCTGAGCTTGACATTGACGAAGGTCAGAGGATTTCTATCAAAGACGAGGAGCTCTCTTCACTGAGGAAGGCTGCCGAGTTTGACATTGTCTGCAATGAGATTATCCCCAAGAGCATCACAGAGATCCGCAGGCTGAGTAGCAGGCTGTCTTCCTACCCACGTGTCCTCAAGAAAGAAGACTTTGAAAGGACAGTGCTGACCATGGTCTACACAGCCTACAGGGTTGCTCAGTCCCAGGGTCACCAGAAAGACATTTGGGCTGAATCCTTTGTCAATCTTTACAAAGCCTTGAAGCATGACTTGATGTACCCATACAATAAAAGGTCATCCGAGTGGGAGACTTGATGCGTAGCCAACTCAGCCCCCTCTTCTAGATGATGATGGACAAATGTGGCACGTCCACCGCTTAACAGTTTAAAAGCCTGCTTCATGAACGATTATTTGTTTTCTAGCTCCCTCTTGTGGAATACACTTTATAGTTCCATGTTAAATGGGAAAAACTGTTCATTTTAGGAATTTGTCTTTTTTGCTGGCTCAGAAGCACATTCTTTCACAAGCAAAGAAGGGATTCTGATGTACAACACAGCTAGATATATCCTTCTTTCGACCTGTGGGTTTGTTATAAATAATACATAAGTATACTAAGCCTATGCTTACGTACATATATGTATGTGCTGAAGAATGCTGCTTTCCTAGCTGTGGAAACAAGTGCATATTTTATCTGACCAGTAAAAGAACATTATAAAGAGACGCAAAGGTCTGCTGTCAAAGGAAGAGGATTCGTAACTGTCAGCCTTCAGAAACTATGTCAAATACATGAATTCCAAATGTTCTTTTAATTAAGCACAGTTTGATTTACTTCATTTGGCTAAGACAGTTTCTAATCACAATAACATTTGCAGAAGACAAAAAGGCATTGTCAACACGAGTAGCAAACAATGCCTGTGAACATATTTCCTGCTTTCCAGAGCTGCCTCTCCAAATAGGCTGCAGTGACTATTTTGTTATTTGCACATGACTCTGCCTCTGCTCCTACTCCTTGCTTTTTTGAAGGGAACATTGTGTTGTCCTCAGCAGTGTCAAAGGCAAGCCAAAAGCCCTGTTTAATTTAATGATGACACATTTTTCCTGGTTCTGTTACTTGAACATTGGTCATATAACCCTGTGCTTCACAATCCCTCGCCCTGAGGCAAAGAAGGAAGGTGCTGAATATCTGGTGCTGAATTCAGCAGTGTGGCTAATTATGTATATTTGTGTGTGTGTGTGTGTGTGTGTATGTTCATGCATGTATGTGCACATAAGTGCTGAGTGCATGGAAGAATCCTAAATTTTTCATTTCGGGGACAATTACATCCAGCCACTTAGTTGAAAAGTCCATTCACCAATGTAGTGGTGGGAATTACAACTTTGGAAGCAATACTTGCTTATGGCAAAAAAATCTTTTGTAGAAATAGTGCAACTAATTATTACAAACTGCAAAAAAGTAATTGAGAGAAAATGGAGATACATCTTGTCAGACAGACGATTAACAATGACAAGCCCAAACTCTTCTAAAGGAAATCTTCTAATTTTTGTGAACAAGTTATAGAGAATCTATTTATCTGTTGATATTAGAGGTGCTTCTACTTCCAGCACATGGGACAACACCTGAGCATTTATATAGTTCTTTCATACCAGCTCTCTCTATCTATCTGACGACTTCGGCTTCAGTTCTGAATCATGTTTAACTGCTTCTGCATCACCTGGGGGAAAGGAATAAACTCTTCTGTGTCCTTTAAGAGGGATCCTCCAAGGACTGGAGCTGAAAACACCCAGCACTAGGTTGCTACAGGAAAAAGGAAATAGTGCAAACAGTGAGAGCCTGCTGGGTTTGGCAATCATCCATGGGAATATGGAACCCACAGTATCCTTAGAGGCAGGCTGGTAATGGCATAAGCAGATGGGCAAAGAGTTTATAAAAGATAGATAGTCCTGGTTTTTTTTTCCAGAATTTTCTGTACATGTATGCAAGAGTGTGCATGTTAACCATGTGTGTGTAGGTGTACTTTTATGCCTGAAGATCTTGTTGGCTATCTTGAAAACCTGGAAGGCATGTGGCATACTGCAAAGGAAACTGAAAACCTCAACCACAAAGTTATGGGCCGCGAGTATCTCCATATTCTCTACTTGTACACACAGCTCAGTACCCACAAAGCAGGCTTGCATCCCAGTCCATATGATCTTTAAGCCATAAACACAAACGATCAGTTTGTGTTTTCTTCCCGCACCATATTTTGTAAACACGTGGAGGGGAAATGCCATGGAGCACACTTCTGTCTTTCCAGCTCTCTTTGGCTCCCTGAAGCACCACTTGCTGGAAGAGCCTGGCACCAGGGCAACTCGTAAGTCCCTTGTAGCTAGTGACTCCAAGTTTGGAAAAATAACAAGAAAGAGCACCACAGCAAGAATTAACTAGCAGCAGCAATTATCGAGAGAAATACCTCCCAGAGACTTTCTTCATTCCAGAACAGGATTGCCTAGCAGTCAGAGTTGACACATCAGTAAGTATCTCATAAAAAGAATTATAGACAATTTTGAATATTCAAACATTCCCCATGACATGCCTACCTTCCTGTATCTTACAAACTGGTAATCAAAACCTTTACTTCCCCAACAGAAAATAAAGTTTTTCTGTGTTTCTTTCTTTCCTCCCATTATTTGTTTAGTGTAGGAAAAGGGATTTATTCTTCCAGAATATGCTTGGATTGCCCAGTTTAATTTAACAGTTGTTGTCCATGTAATAATAAAAATATTCAACATAAAAAGATTTGATTTTGCAATTTATTGATATCATCAGCAGATTTACTATTCAGCAGCTTTGCAGCATGGATAATTGGTTCTCTTCCTCTTCATGAGAGCAGCAGTACAGAAGAGAAGGGAGAACAACCTTCCCCTCTAATGGACAGTGAGCAGTGATGAATAAGAGCAAGAGTATCTCCTCTTTCCAGAGTTCAGCTGGGAAGGAACACTCTGCCTCAGGTGCTTAGGGCAGCTTCCTTCCTTCAGTACGGCTTAAAGCACAGACACAGGGAAAAAAGACTGTTAGCTCTCCCTGGGACAGTTTGCATCTCATTAATTCAGATTGACTCATGCTTATAGGCAGTCCGTCTCTCATAGGTAAAGAGTCACTGCTTCTAAATGGCACATTGTATTAACCCTTTGACCTTATAGATCATACAAATAGATTAAATAAAGCATGGTGGGTTTTTTTAATATAACCCCCCATTTCTTTTATATTTCTTTTAGTATTTTAGACTGACAAAACAGATAAAAACTCACTGACTGTATTGGCCAACCAAAAATCTTCACATTAACTATGTTTTTGCTTCCAGAACTAATTGCTAAATTTTCCTGAAGGGTCTCAAGTTGCTGTTATTTACTGGAAGTTTCAAGGTATAGAAATGTTGCTCAATCTTAGATACAATTACTTATCTCAGGAAGAATTCATGCCACAAATGGAATTCTTCTGCATCCCAGTTCAGTCTGGGGAGCTCAGTTTGTGTTCGAGTAGCAGAGTGTGGTGAGATGATAGAAAAGTAACGTTTGGGAGCATGAAAAATGCTAGATATGTGGCTTCCTTTGAGATACAGGGCAAATGTTTGTCTGTTTGCAGGTCGTGCATGCAACCAGCCAATGGATTTAGTGCTAAATCTTCTGTACTTTCTGTCCCAGAAAAGCATTAATAATGGTAGAGTTGTAGAAATGTTTTTCCCTTAAAGAACTGCAGTAGAAAGGCTAAAAATTCTTTATTTGATTCTGGATCCTGCTGTTACTGAGGGCACATAAATCCGTAGAGAGTTCAGCCTGTGCCTTATAAGTGACGTTCATGGATCAGGGTAGCAGAAACCTGAAAGACAACATATACTGTTAGAAAACAATATTTATTTATTTATTTATTATCAGTACTTGGACCCTGAAACGGTTCAGCGAGTTAAAAAAAAGAGAGTTTGTGTTTGTGTGCATGTCAGACAGAGGAGGCTGCTGATTTTCTCAAGTGTTCTGACAGGGGTTTGGCTAATAGGTGGAGCAACTGCTACCTTCTGTAGTCCTCATTGGTGAATTAGAGTTGCATGAAGGTTTTTAACAAGTTTTTATCTCAAGATCAAGTATAATCTGTGTTGGAATTGCTGCCCTGTGAATTCCAAACTCAGGGCAAAAGTAGGGTAAAGGCAGCCTCAAAGTAGAAGCCAAAACTGTAGCAAAGATACAAAACTTGAAGGAGCTGCAGATGGAGTAAATTTTTTTTTTTTTTTTTTTTTTTTTTGGTAAGAAGTAATTCCTGCATTTTTGACCCTGTGCACTGAACAATGATTTGTTGCTTTCAATAATTTTCCAGCAAAAAAGAAACCCGTGTTTGAGACATTCAGACTATCAAACAGGAGAAAACGCAGCAGCCTTAAATATGTATTACCTGATTTATGAGAACAGGAATTACTTTGCTGGATGATGGAAGAAAAAGCTTTCCAGAACATGGGGATAAAGATACAATGCTACGTCTGTAATTCTGAATTAAAAAGAAAAAATGTCAAAAGATCACTATGCTCCAGCTTTCAAACCTCTGCATGTTATGATCTGACAATAATTTAGAGGTACCGATGAGCCCTACTTAAACTGTGTTTTTAATTGAAAATTCTTTTCAAAACATCAGACTGAAGAATAAATAAATTAAGAAATCTATTTTAGGTGGCTGGGTGGGGATGAGAAATGAGGCTGTGAGAGATCTGTGAAGGAAATCGAGACACAGGTGAAGGAAAACGTGGAGTGGAAGTTGGAGTACCTGAGGAATAAAAGAAGAAACTCAAGGAGAAGAAAGCTGTCAGAAAGTAAGAGTATGGCAATGATGAAGGAGATTCTCCCATCCAGAAATCTCTTGCTCGTTGTCCTCATTCCAATTCTGCTGCTTCCCCTGCCTCTCTTATATTCCAGCAGTGTAAGTACATTTTAATTTTCTTTTTAACAAAGTCTGAGTGCTGTAGGTGGTCATGATGGATAAGTCTGCAGTCTGCAAAAAGAAAGGTAAATACCTAAACAAGCTCAGCTGTTAGAAAAAACAAGAACTCATTTTTAAAGGGCTGGGAAGTGGTCACTGTAAGAACCTGAGATACCTTGAGTTGTCTCACAAGCAGAGCTGAGGAATGAGATGAGACTAATAAAGCACCAGTTTAAAGCAGAAATATTGCATCTCTTCTTTGTCGACAGAAATGTGTACATAGAAGGAGGAATAGAATGAACAAATACATAAAACTTTCTATAAAAAATATCTTTAAACTATCTAGTGTCATTACTTTTTAGTAATCACTATGTAGGGAGGAACTTTCATTTAGTGTGCATTTATAGGGTAACAATTCAACCAAGGCGGGAGCTAGGACTCTGAGACAGACAATTATGACCTAGCATGGCACTGACTAGTCTAAAGCAGGTGTGATTATCTCTGCTGAAACATTGGATCTCTGGCAGTAGCTCATAAGATGGTTCAGAGACATACACAACAATACAAAGGAGGGAATAGTACACGATTAACACACAGCCCACGTAATAGGAGTGAATGCAGCTGCACTCCTGACACTGGTTTTGAGCTACTGAGTACCCTTGTCCATATGGCTAAGTCTTCTCTATGCACATCTATGCAACTATAAACTATAAAATAACAGTGTTTTCCTAACTTATAGACAGTGATGCTTAACTTCTCAAAATTTGCAATGTATTAATAATCCTGCAGCTGGTGCTTCTATAGTCCTAGGCAGAAATCTGGCCAAACAATGCAGCAATTTCCATTCCTTCCTCTAGCCTACTAAAGATTAATTTTTCCTTCTAGTACTAGAATATTCATAAATACTACTATTTTATCAAATAGACATGCAAAGGATTAGAATTGTACAGCAGTTTTCAAAAATCAAACTGTAGTGTTTTGTTTGGAAAGAAAAAACAGAAAGGAAATGTTCCTGAATGACTGAACTTGATGTCGCACTTCAAATGAGTTTTCCTACCTGAGGGGAGGTTGTAGAGAGGAGGGTGCCAGTCTTTTCTCCCAAGTGACAGGGGACAGGACAAGAGGGAATGGCCTCAAGCTCTGCCAGGGGAGATTTAGCCTGGACATTAGGAAAAATTTTTTCACAGAAAGGGTCATTGGGCACTGGAACAGGCTACCCAGGGAGGTGGTTGAATCACCTTCCCTGGAGTTGTTTAAGGCGTGGATGGATGAGGTGCTTAGGGCCATGGTTTGATAGGAATGGTTGGACTCAATGATCTGGTGGGTCTCTTCCAACCTGGTTATTCTATGATTCTGTGATTCTATGATCCCTGCTCTGAACTCCAATGTATTTCTTGGCTGTGTCTTATAGCAGTTTCGCATCTCTGAGAGAGGTGATGAAAGACAGACAATTGCACTGTCTTCAGAGAACAGCAGGGTTCACAATTCCCACAGAACTTGTTTAATAAAAAGGTTTAATCTCTCCCAGTGTCACTGGAGGGGTGGCATAAGAACAGATACTCCTTGACGTGTCCATACCACACTGTAACTGCAGCATGCTGTATGCCCCTTGAGATCCTCTCCATGGGTATGTGACATTCATTGCACTAAAATTTGTCAGTCATGTTTGCTCCCTGTTGGATTCAGAGGCACAGGATGCAATAAGGAAATTCTTTAATATCCAAGGGAATGTAATAGCTTCCTTCAAATCTGTGCTGAAACAGAAGTTCACTGACAGCATTTCTGCAAGAATTGCTGTTTTACATTACAATCTCCTCTGCACTATTATTCTGCACCTCACGGTGTTGCTTTACAGCAAAGTGATATGAAAAGCTTTCAGATGACATTTTGCATGCATTTTATACAGACATGGGTGGCCACAGATGGTAAACTACTGTTGCGGATCTGACCCAGAGTTGGACAAATGTTTATAATGCTGTTAAGAAAACATCTAGACCAGATATTCAAATGGTTTAGTGTAGTAATCACTTTGTTACAAATCATTGACTATAATTACTTCTAAAACCAGAAGATTAAATTTGTTGCCTGAAGAATTACTTTTATTTGCATTTATCAGAAAATTATATTAATTTTCTGCCTTTCTTATAGAGATCAGAATTACCAGGTGGTTTATATTTGCATTTCTGCAAGGAATCAGTTTGCAGCTTCTTTGATGATACCAGCAGAAGTCTGGAAATGTCAAAGGAATGTTACATGGGTTAGTGGCAAGAGCAATCAAAGGCAACATAACTCAGGACTGTTTGTAGATATAGCTTACAAGGAATAATGTCCACAGCTTCCTTTCTTTTTTTTTGTGAGAAAAAAATGGTTGGGTACAAAATAAACCTGAGAAAATTTGTTTGATTTCTTCATGTCTTTCCAAAGTTTATATCTGCACTATGACTTTTACAGCAAGTTTGAGGCATGACTAAGTCCCTTTCAGGTCATTGTGCATACAGAAAAAAGCTTCATGTGCTTAATAAACCATGCGTCTCTTCAGCCCTGTCCTTATTTCCCTCATCACTAATAATGACACGTGAGCATTTTTACCTTTTTTTTTTTCCAAATTATCTTCCTTTTTTTGGTAAAGCCATCGGTGATACCATAAAGCATCTCACATGAATTCAATCAGTTGTGGACAAGATCTCCTGTGACCACTGATCCTGTGGCCACATTGAATCTAATCAAGGACACATGAATGAATCCTCGGAAGTCAGCAAGAGTTGCTGCAAGTTGTGAGACATGCAGCATCAGGTGACATTGACACATTGACATGCTAAATCAATAGAATGGACCCTAAAGCTCAGATCATGTTCTGAACAGCCACGGATGGCATACTTTCATTCACCTTTGATTTATTTAGAAAAGTTGATGGGAGAGAATTATAGTGTGATCACATCAGCTCAAAGATGATAGCACAGAGGCTAGACTACCTCTTTTTTTGCACAACTTAACTACGTGCCTACATGCAAGGTATTCAATGCACATCCGTAAGTGGGGGAACCTCCAACACAGGGTTTCTTATTCTCTTTTTATCACTCTGAGAACCTCAGATGTTTTAGTTACAAAAGCTGTAGGTGTGACCATTATTGTGGAATTTTTAGCCATGGCTTCCTTTCATATCCTCTTTTCTTTTCCCCTAAGGGGCTGACTGAAGATAGGTAGTAGTCTCTCCAGCCATTATATATTTTTGTGTTCCCTGCTTGAAGCCCTGAGGAGGGCTTAACGGTATCTTTCAACTGTACAACAAGAAGTGAGAAAGGTAAAAAACTTAAAATTTCACAGCCACTACTTCAGTCACGTACTTAGTATCTCTGGTAACATTTAATTAAATATACAACTTCAGTTCCATTAAATAGAAGAGATTGATATGGTTTCTCTTGGAAATGAGCTGATTTAAAACACTGAAAAAATAAATGAAGTTGGTAGACAAGCTGATTAAGTTTTTAGTGGAGATTATCAAACTTGTCTTTCACACTACTTGCCACTCAGCTTTATGCTATTTAAAAATGTACTTTATTTTTGGTTTGTTTGTAAACCTATTACAACCAGGTGTAGACTGATCAGCCACTTTGTGTACCGGAACCACAAAGACTCAGTGCCCATCCCAGCTATGTTTTGATAGAAGTACAATTTCCCTTTGTCCTATTCCATTTCCACTATCAGTCTAGTCTACTTTATTGCTACGCACAGAGATGTAGTAGAAAAGAGCAATCTATTCTCAAAGAAATTAATGAGAAGTATATTTTTGGAGGGAGAAAATAGTTTGGATTCAGACCACGATTATATTAATTTCATGAATTTTGGTAAAACTTATCTCTTGGATCTTTTGCCTGCGCTGCTTTAAAATAAAAGTTAATGCTTTTTCATTATAAGGCATTCTTCTCCTCAGACAACTGCTGGATGTCATACAGAGCCCATGCAAACAGATTAATTAGTTACCAGAAACTAATGAGTTAAAAACAAAAAAAATATCTCAAATAATTAGTCAATAGGTCACAAAAATGACCCTATGCTCTGCTCTCTGTGGAATATTAACCATGAAGCTTAATGTGGTTAGAAGTGACTGAGCAGCAAGATGGTTAATGTTTAAGAACCAATCCATCAGCTTCATGACTCACATCTCAAGTAGTTTTACCTTCCTAGCTGATGGTACTAAAACACTCTAATGCCTGTCATCTCACTTTTTAAATTGTTTCCATTTTTAAGTCAATATCATTTGTTTGGGTTTTTACTGAATAATCACTTGAAGTTATTACAAACCAAACATCAGTCTTTGGAGTTTCAAACAGCATAACAATTCCATTTTATAAAATACATGCTTCAGAATTCATGAATATTAAAAAAAACCTTTTATGTCATACATTCTAAACCAACCTTCTCTAGCCTCTCTTGTATTTTCCTTTTGGTAGCAATGAAGATACAATTACAACACAATTCTTTTCTCTTAATATTTTGCTGAAGGATCTGATCATAGATGACTAATGAAACCTGTACTGGAGAGTTTAATACCTTAAACCCTCTTCTATAACAGTTAAGGAAAACATATGCATATTTTTATGTGGTTCAAAGTACTTGTCCATCTATAAATAAACAATCTAGAATTAAATTTCTCCAATAACCTTTCAGATGCTCTTTATAGTCTCTAAAGTAATTGGAGTTTATCTGATTCAAGGAAATTCTTTTTCCTGGTAATCTTGCATCAGTTATTTCTGTGGCCTTGCTTCCTTGAATCAGAACAATATTACACTTTTCTGAAATAGGAGCCTGAGCAAGGTTTAACAGCTAATTCAAATCATAGCTTCTGAGTAAGCTTATCTGTAATTTTTAAGCAAGTAAAGGAAATGGTACATAGTTATCTATCTATCTATCTATCTTAATTTTTTCTCTGAGCAGTGTTCTGCCTGTTGTTACTATAAGCTGTACTAAAAAAAAAAAAGAAAGAGATGATTTTGACTTCTTGTTAGGGGTAATGTAAAAAAAAAACATGTTCAAACATGAATTTAAATACAATTTATTGTTTCATTCCATTGAATGCACATCCTTGTACGGTCTTACTTTCAACTTGACCACCTTGTCCACAAAAATTATTGCAAAAAAATAAAATGAAATACATATTCACTGACTTGCACAGAATCTATGGAAATTGCTTCTGTGACTGCTTGAAAGCTGCTGGATTAGGGAGTCATCCAGTCAGGAAACAAAATTAATGAAATTATATTTTAACATATTCAAATAGCATTTGTGAACAGTGAACATTCTAAACAATGGCCTTGTGAGCTGTAAATCTATACAACTTGATACATTGATACAGAATATCCAGTGAATAATGAAGAACAGGTAGATTTATAGCTGGTGTAAATCCATGCAGACCTACTAACTTCCATAAAACTGTCAGTTAGGCCCAATACAGCCGCTGTCTTCAAATTTGAGAAGAGGAAAGGAAAAATTTTCCTCAGGGTAGTTTTCCTGAGGGTAACTTCTGTAATTATTGCAGGAAATATCCCTCGGTTTCTAAGCATAGCAAACTGAATACAAGGAGAACTCCACTGAATGCCATAAATAAAGACATATCTATATGAAAAATGGACCAGAAGACTTCTGTGGGCTAGCTGTGTTTTCCTGTAAAAATATTCAGCAGATAGCATCTTTCTCCATCATATAGAAGCTCTCCATGGGTGCTCAGCAGAATGTTGATGCAACTTTCTCTACCAGAACCTTAGACAGCAACAAATCTGGTTGATTAACTCTGTTAACCCATCGCCTCTAAGATCTTCAGGTCTGTGGTCTTCTTCCAGTGGTCTTTGGGAATTACCTGAGAAAATAAAATCAACTGACAAAAAATGTAGGTTTGCACATTGTTTGAAATAAGCAGTCTTTCAGAGTATTTCCCAAAAGAGCCACAATACAGTTTTATCCATAGTCTGGCAAATATAAATGTTCTAATCTGATCCTGAAAAATGAGTTCTTGTCCTATATTGAAGAGAAAGTTGTGTAGAAATACCAGCTCCACAGGCCCAGTCTGAGGAGTCATGATTGAATGTTTGGTAAATATTGGATTATGTACATCAAACAAACATGTAAATGCATTTGGAACCATTATTTTGCTAATAAATGCATGTATCCCGATGTTTTGCCCTAGTTTGTATATGGAAACTTTCATTCGTATCATCTTCTAGAACTGTTTTTTTCAAATGGTAGCCTACATTTCAGAAGCAAACGGATGCATAGAATCATAGAATAGTAGAACAACCAGGTTGGAAGAGACCCACTGGATCATCAAGTCCAACCATTCCTATCAAACACTAAACCATGTCCCTCAGCACCTCGTCTACCTATGCCTTAAACAGGGAAGGTGAATCAACCACCTCCCTGAGCAGCCTGTTCCAGTGCCCAGTGACCCTTTATGTGAAAATTTTTTTCCTAATGTCTAGCCTAAATCTCATGTTATGAGATCCTTTCACAGTTCTTCTTGAGGGTTTTTTTTAATGCCCAGGCAATCTCGGACTGGTGAGTTGAATGAATGTGTTCACAAGGCTTCCACTGTGTGTCATTAAGATGTAACCTCTGTGCTTTCTTCCTACAGGAAGTCTCATGTGCTTATGTGCTGATAGTGACAGCTGTATACTGGGTCTCTGAAGCAGTACCTCTTGGTGCAGCAGCCTTAGTTCCTGCTTTCCTATACCCGCTTTTTGGAGTTATGAAGTCCAGTGAGGTCAGACAAGTGTGCACTATTTTATCATTTAATCTTCTTACTCACAGTTAATTATTTGAATATAGATAATCTTAGTGGACTGGAAAGATTAAGAGGTGTGGGAAGAAGACATGTACATCTTGAAATGTGTGACAAGCAGACCAGTTCTTTCTTCTGCTGAAGACAGATAAAGAAATGGCTGTATTAACCATACTGTGTCCAGTCTGCCAGCTACTGCATCACAAACAAGTCATAAAACCTATTGCATCAAAGGGTCCTAACAACAGTTATGGAATAAACTGTAAAGTTTCATTCTAATTATCTTTATTATAGATGATGTACAAAGTATGAGGCTATATATTCTAAAAACAGTTACAATTTACTCTATAAGACTAGATAATTCTGTTATGCAGGTGAATGTCTAGACTTTTTTTCCAAGCTTTAGTTCGTAATACTAAATCTAAGTACTGACTTATTGCCATGAGTTCTAAGGCATCATAGTAGCTGTACAAAAAAGGTTCTTTTATCAGTTCTGAATTTTCTTACTTTAGTTTTGGGTAATTTTTTTTTTTCTTTCACAATATGCCAAGAATTCATCTCATTTCACCTACAGCTTCTTTTTTCCTGATTTTTTCTGTCTTTTTTGAGGGGTAAGAGGGCATCACTCTTCATTTTTAGGGACTAGAAATACAGGTAACAACGCAGATCTATAGCAATCATAAAATTGTTGAATTTCTAGCACAGTCTGGTGCTGGGCATGTCCATAAATAGATGCAGCCAAGCACAAACCAAGAGCTTTATGACCTGCCTTATTTTTCCCAGTAGTCTAACAACTGTGTAATATAATCAGGTACATTTCCATACCAACACAGTTAAATATTTTCAGTAATTTTTTTCCTACCATAAAGGTAAAGTAGTTATGCATTTTCATTACAAAATTCTGCAGCATACCGGCGAAGGAAAATTTAATGGCAGCCTGTCAGAAATTCAGTGTAATATCAAATTAAATGACAGTGTGACTACTGCAGAGAGCATATTATTTACTTTAGGAACAGAAATAAAACTCTGTCTTTTAAAATAAACAATTGTGGTGATGCTGCAATATTTCCAGTCTGCTGTTCTGGAATGCCATAGAAACTGAGGACTCTTGCCTAGCAGTTTACACTACAAATGTCTCACGGGGGCTTAAGAACATGAGCCAGGGTCTTCTATATGTGTACATGTGTAATAAGAACATTAGGATTTGCTTGTTTCTTCACAATGACTGTGAAATGGATAAAGGAAAACAGCAGATTGTTTGTGCTATGGGGTTGATGGATTCAAGATCCTTTTTAACAAGGCAGCAGGAAAATAAGGAAAGTTAATGAGAAAGAATGTGGTGGAAGAAAGCCAAAAATGTGATATTTAAATGTTCTAGCACACAACTGTGACGGCCAAGCCTATTTAGGTCACTGTGTGGATTTGTTAAATACGTATAATTAAATATGTAACTTGCTACAGCTTTCACAATATATGATTAGTGTCATCCTTGCGCATTTATGGAGGAGCGTCAGTATAACTGAGGACAATAGAAAAAATACTGCTTCTGATGATTTTAATTGTTTTAAAATGCTGGCATCTATATTTGATTAGAGGAATAGTTTTAAAGTGAAGTAACTATGTCTTGGGAAAAATATTCCAACAACAACTTGGGAAGTTTTGCATCAGAACAAAGTGAAAATTTTAAGTAGATTCCAAGCATCTGTTCATAACTTTCATTTTCTCCCACTTTGTTTGATTTCACGCCCACACAAGAGATTGTTTTGATTTGCTTCATTATTATTTTTGCAGTCACTTCACAGAACACATTCTCATATCTTAGCAAGCCACGCATTCAAGAAAGCTACTTTAGGGGACCCATTTGATGAATTTTTCTGATCCTCCTTTAAATTAAGTTTTCTTTTTTGAAGCTTTGCCCTATTTTCCTGATACAATGGAGATGGGTTTCCATTGTGAAAGGAAAGGATACACAGCCTTTGTGAATCATCACAACAATAACCCAACCTTTCTTTATTGCAAGCAGAGAATGTGTCTCTAAATCTTTTCCTGAAGAGGCTGTCACATTTTGCCCAACAATTGAAAAAGACAAAATAAATACAAACAAGAGAGACAGTGGCGTCTCTAGAATGAAAAAGCAGGTGACGAACATGAATTAGCTGCCTTCAGTGCAGACGTTTGTCTGGGGCTGTTTCAGTTTGGGCCTAACTGAATATGATTAACTGTAGGCAGTGAACATCTTCCTCAAAGAAGTAAAATTTCTCTTGATCTCTTCAAAGCTCAGAAATCTATTAACAACTAGGTTGTTTGTAAGCATAACATTGGAGAGATTAAAAATAACATTCTGACTTATGATTTCTTAATTTTCTCCAGCTCCCTGTCATTGTTTCCCTGGAGGGGTGGAGAAATCAATACCATACTACCTCTCATTCAGCTTGCGTTCTGCATATGGTAGTTACTACATTTTTAACTAGCAAATTTCCCCTTGCCCTTAATGTAGGTGGCTGCTGAATACTTCAAGAATACAACTTTGCTCCTG
This sequence comes from Coccyzus lansbergi, assembly GCA_033558105.1. Lineage (NCBI taxonomy): Eukaryota > Metazoa > Chordata > Aves > Cuculiformes > Coccyzidae > Coccyzus > Coccyzus lansbergi. The sequence goes on along the minus strand of JAUMJK010000623.1, from coordinate 199,530 downwards.
ATGGGTGTGATTTGTGTGGCAGCTTCTGTAGAAAAATGGAATCTCCACAAGCGAATTGCCCTGCGTATGGTCATGATGGCTGGAGCAAAGCCAGGCATGTGAGTGAACCTTTGACTTCAGGGTAGTCTGAGGCTGACAGCAGCAGCTTAAATACACAAATAACAACTGCTGCTTTTCTATCCATGGGGAAAAACTCTTTTTCCTACTCACTTTTCCTTTCAGAGTTTGAAAGCTCACAAATTTTCTCATCATCCTCTTTCTGCCACCTACTTCTTGACTTGTTGTCTCTTTGCTTTCTGTTTTTTACTGATACTGATTTTAATCTTTCTGGTCCTTCTTTGCTTGTTATTTAGCAAACACAAAAAGATGCTTGAATCCAGGATATGCTTAAAATCCCTGTTTCTCATGTCACATGCTAAGTTCCACATAGGAGAACCAATGGTTTCCAATTATACATAATCTTACAACAGTTCTCAGCACAAGGCAGAATTTTATTTACACACACAACAAGATATTTTGGCAGACACAAACAGAAAAAGACCCTATGTAGTTCTCAGTTGTCTAACAAAAATGCCAGGCATGGAGTCTTTAATATTTCTGAAAGTGCCTCAAGAAGGTTTCCCTGTGTTGTACTCCAGGTTGCTTCTTTGCTTTATGTGTTGCACCACGGTGCTCTCCATGTGGCTTTCCAACACATCCACCACAGCCATGGTGATGCCAATCGTGGAGGCAGTGCTCCAGGAACTAGTGAACGCTGAGGAAGAGCATGAGGTCATCAGTACTGCAGGCAGCACCATTATTGAAGAAAAGGAGGCAATAGGTATTTGTCAATATTGGCCATTCTTCTCTCATTTGTTCATAAGTATGCAAACTCGTTGATATAAATTTTTCAAATTCTATCAAGGTCAGAACTGTCTGAGCTCTGACACCAGGGACACTAATTCATACTCTTTATTTTGTACTGTGATATTTCTTTAAAAAATAAAGTAAAATTTCAAAATATAATGGGAGAACTGGAGTAGGGAAACTATTTATGTTGAATTAGGGCGCATACTTGAGTTTGTGTGCTATAAAATCTTAAGTTATAGGATTTTACAGAGTTGGAAGGAAACCTCTGAGGAGAAAACCAACAAAATGTGGAAGAAATGCAAAAGTGTGCTCTATGACAATCCCATACTTGCCCGTTCTAACCCTGCCCTTCCAGACTGCTCAGGTCAGAGCAGGAGTCACAAAAAAAATATAAGGACACTAAGGTTAATTTCATTTATTCCTTCTCAGAAAGAAAGGATTTGGGAAGAAAATAATCTCTTTTCTTCCAGTTCAGATTCCAGGCTGAAAATGATGCCCTCTAACTTTGCCTATTATGCATAGGTATGGTAGTCTTATAATTGACAGAGGCGTGTGATCGGAACAATATGACGCAATGAAATGCTGCATGAGGCTCAGTGGATTTAGACAAGATTTTGTTTGCAGTAGATTCTCCAAATTTAGTGCTGTGGCCCAAGGGCTCAACTCAGTTCTTACCCCAAGGGCTACTTTCTCTTCCTTCATTTCAGGTCTCAGCGAAAAGCATGGCCAACCTTCACTGGAGCTTATCTTCATCAATGAGGAGTAAGAATGAACCCTGTACATCACAACTGGAGATTTGAGCCCTGTTGCAATGAGATGAACCCAGGAATAGAGCCAGGAATAGAGCCAGGAAGGGCAAGCAGAAGCTTGCAAGTGAATGTTTTAAATGTGACCGACAAGGAAGGCTTATATGAGAGATAAGATTAATGTAATGGTCTAGATCCCACTAAGGTTTCTTAGGATTCATTTACTTTTTAATACTACGACCATTTTAGAGAGAAGAAAAATGTTTCTCATGGTTTGAAAGATCTTCTTTTGAACTCTGTGTTTGTGCTATATAAGAGACAACAGTCCACAGATTTTGATTTCTGTTTCCCTGAAGGAACAGTGATGGAGAGGATCCAAGTGCCCACAAGCCATATCTAGGGGGGAAACTCTTATAGAGGATTCCTAAGGAAAGACTGAAGGGTCAAGAGCATTCAAAAGAGAGTTGGGGGACACACAACCAACAAACCCCACCTCTCCTCCCCCTAAAAAACCCTATAAAGTTCTTCAGAAGTTTGAAACACTAGTGGTTTCAATGAGGTCTCCATTTGGGGTAAAATCTAGTAAGGTGAAAAGGGTAAATCAAGTAAATTACTGATTTATTTGTCAAATTATCAAATTACAAGATACTCAGCAGAACACACAAAATCATTGTCCTCAAACTATGTTATAGGCTAAATCCTGAGGAGCATCTTCTTATAAAGTGTGAGAATAAACTGCACAATGCCTTCATGAGATCCCTCTATTATGTTCACAATTGTTCAAAATGAAAGAGAGAAAAGATCTTGTTATACCTTTAATAATTACTTTAAAACAAACAGTGTCATTCAAAAAGCACAAGTTCATGACTTTACACTAGTATGCAAGATCTAAATAATTTTCTCATTAATCTGGAGATTAATGGGTTCTTAAATATCCCTTCTGCTGTTATCTATTTTTATCCCAGCCATATTTTCTGTGCAACATAGAAAGAAATTTTCAGTATGGCATTGTACCATTAAGCCCTTTAAGCCCTATTGAAGAGTGTGCATTGGATATTTCATAGCAGAACTACTGTTAAAATACTATCACTTGAAATAAGAACTTTAAATTTAATGATAAAGGTAGGGCATTCAGTGGATTGTTAATATGGTCCCCATGTCACACAGGACAGATTTTGTGAAGGTTTTAATGTGGCACATTTAGATGCTCACAAGTTTCATTGGAGAGGTTGGAAGACAAAGCAATTGAGTAAGACAAGACAGCACTAACAGTGATTCACTACACTGTGAATAGAGTCTATTCCTAAAATGCAATACATACTACCTGAAATATATATATTTTTTTTTTTCTTTCATTAAATTGGAACCCTACTGCTACTCAGCTAAAGATAGAGCTGTGAAACTTAATGGTGACTCTCATGTTTCTGGCCAAGATACCACATAAGAGTCACTAATAAATGGTATTCTTCACCATTTCAGTAGGTAGTAGCAATCCCACACATGTTGTCCCTTCTACCAGAGATGTAGTCCTTCTGAGGGAGCTGGATGTACAGGCATTTTTAAAGTATATTTTCCTTTCTTTGTTTTTAGCACTACTACTACTGACTTCAGCTCCTTGATGCAATCAAAGGTATTGTCATAGGAAGTATCCTCTGAGCTACACTGTCTTCTAATGCAGGAAACATCATAGCAGAGTCCACACAGCTCTGCAACAAACTGTGGCTTCCCTTATTTCAAACAAGTAGTGGTTCTTGGCAGAGAGCACGTATTGCAGAATGTTCTGCTTTGTATTTAACCTGTCAGCCCACATCAAATTGGGGAATATTAGCACTGTAGTGTTTTTTGTACTTACTGCTGGAGATCCTGAGATCCAGTCAGCAAACTAACAATTCCCTTAGGCTCCTAGAAAGCCCAGATATGACCTCCAGGTATTGCCAGCTTCTGCAGCTGAGACACCTTAGTTACTAGAGCAACCTACACATATTACAAAGTCATAGGTTAGATTCTCCTACATGGCAGATGGAAAAGACCTAAATGTCATAATTTGACTTTTAATATCACTTTAAAATAAAATCAGGTTGTTGCTTTTTCTTAATTTTTTTTTAACTGATGTAAAGTTTGTGACTGAAATTTTAGGGCTTTTGGTTGGTTGGTTGGGTTTTGTTTGTTTCTTTTCCCCAAATCCTACTACCTGTAACATTTACAAAGCATCATCACTTCTAATCTAAGTGCTCCTAGGAACAAAAAGGCTAATCCAAAGGCATTTGCCTCCCTACAGAATATGAATGGTGTGCACATGATAGCCAGTCCTATTGGAACAATGAATTCCAAGAGCAGTCGGCAGCACCTACCTCAGGTAAGGAGATGCTAAACCCCAAGGGTGAGAGAAAAGGCAGATGTGAACATGCCCTGCTCTGCACTGTTTCATATTTTGTTCCTTGCAAGCTATGTTACATAGAATCAATCTTCATCATCCTACAGCAGTCATGGCTTGACACTTTACAAGTTCTCACTCCCATTTAGATGCCCCCAGCACAGGTATTTTCAGAAGATCCACTTCCGGTGGGTAGTACAATTCATTTAGTATTACATTCAGTAATGTGATCACAAGTTTCCCTTCTTATTTGGATGTTCAATCCAATTTTTGCAAAACCTCCTTGGAAAATGGCCCCACTCAAAAAGAACAATCCCTGATGCACAACATCTTATTCAAAACTAAACCAGCAGCAGGCATGGACCATTCATCTCTTCAGTCACTTCATTAGGCACTCTTAGCATCCACCTCCTTTTAGTCTTACCAAATATTCACCTTCGAAATCTTCCATTACATCAGTCCATTCCAGTATTTCTACTTAAGTGGATACAAAAACCGATTGCTCTTTGGATTACAATTACATAGTATCTCAATGGCATAAGATGATGCCCAGGAAAGATTAGACTAAAATCAACAAATGAATTTGCATTCACATTCATAAGAATTTGAGTGTGTGTTTCCAAAGAAAAAAAGCTAATAGGCTGCTCCTTTCTTCTTATGCCCTTTCCCATACACATGCAGTGGTTATTTTGTAAGAAAATTACTCACTTCACTTTTAACCTACAGGGATTTTAGCCAGCGTACCCTCGGGATGATGACTAATTTTACTACGTAAACCCAAATCAATAAATTTGTTTATCAGAACCACTTGCTGCCTTTTTCCTGATCCCAAATTACGTCCTTGAGTTGCAAGTGAAGAACTTCAAAGTACTGTAGTTTTTCCTCCTGTACAACAACTTCACTTATGAACATGGAGACTTTCTTGTCACTACTAAGAAAACTTCTTTTGGAACAATAGTTTACTGCAGCTTTTTCTTCCATATTGCCCAGCCTTTTTCATGTAATTTTTGAGATGCCTAGCACTCCATTGCTAATTAGAGGCCTTGAGCCAGTATAAGTGCAAAAAGTCCATCAAGCATTTGTCTGGTGGCTGCTCATAAGCCTCAAGGATTATGAATTCTTACTGCTGCAGTACTGGCATCCAGCCCCTGTAGCCCACAAAGGCTTTTGGTATCCCGTTGAGATTCCAGTCAGAACTGGAGCTAGCTGAAACCGTAGACAGAAGTCCGATTACTGTTTGTCCTACATTTCTGCTACAGACCAGGCAATTTCAGGTCCCTGGACAAGTTTCTAGTTCTGATCTCAGTTAATCCTTGTGAAGAAAAAACTTCTTCCTCTTACGCAAACCTGTTGTTTCTCTGAGACCAGTACTACTGTGGCATTAGAACAAGCTGAACTGCTATTCTGATCACCTGCTTTCTCTGTCTAATTTATCCCCTCACAGGCTCAGATACTTGTCCTGCCTCCTAAGTCCACAGAACTGGGTATGAGCCCTAAGTATCGGTATCAGACCACACATGACCACATGGTCTGTAAATGCCTCTCACTGAGTATCTCCTACGCAGCAACTATTGGTGGACTGACAACCATCATAGGTACTTCCACTAGCCTCATATTCTTAGAGCACTTCAACAAGTAAGTGATATTGTGATTGTGGGAGAGTGGTGGTTGAGTCATTATCATCTCCATGGCTTTTCCTGTGGGTTATTTACTACCCCAGTGCACTCTTATAAGACAGTATCCTGTCTTACAGGATCCTTCCTGAAGGAAATTTTGCCTCCTCCTCCACTCCAATGTTATTACTACTGGTTAATGGTTGCAAAGGGGAGCTTAAATTAATATATATCCATGTCTTTCTCCTATGCAAAATAAAAATTTGTTAGTATGTGGTAAGAATTCATTTTCTTCAGAAACTTCTTTTGATTTTACAAGTGGATTATCATGAAGGAAGCAGCCACCTTGGAAAAGTAAATAATAAAGACCTAAAGAAGAAATGTTATCAAATCAAGTTCAAGTTGTTCTATGGGTTCTTAGAAAATGAGTTCTTACAGTAAACCTAGAGGCATCACTAGTAGTACTTGGGACTGTTAGGCCTTGCTGTTACAACAGTTCCAGTAATTATCCATACCATACATCTTTGTCAGAGCCCAGCAGACTTTATTTGTTTGGCCTACAATAAGTATACAAAGAGAGTCTGTGTGAAATTGTTCTTAAGTCTGCTGGCCCTAAAAGGAGCTTTAATAATAGAATTTCACTCCTGGTATTTCTAAGGGGTTTGGAAGCTGGCTAGGCAATGTGGAACATCTGGTCTTAATTCTGCTATATGGCTCATCAATTGTTCAGGCATGATGAACAATCAGAATTCTTTGGTAATTGATTTCACCATGCACATGCAATGCAGCTTTTGCAAATATATACTGATGCAATTTTTCTATAATACCATGAAAATATATGTACAGGTACATGTGTGTACATCTATGCACATTGGCAGGGCCCATCCTTTTACTATTCTAACCTCATGTGCATCCTTTTTTATTCTCTACAGCCACTACCCAAATGCTGAAGTGGTGAATTTTGGAACCTGGTTTTTATTCAGTTTCCCCATCTCCCTCATCATGTTGGTCCTGACTTGGTTCTGGATGCATTGGTTGTTCTTGGGTTGCAAGTGAGTGCAGATTCTTAAATATGCATGGATTACAAAAGCAAGGCAGCTGTGGTCTCTCTAAAACATTTCTCATAAAGAAGTTTGCAGTTGCAAATGACAAAAACTAAGGCACAACTTTCCTCTTTCCACAACAGCTAGTGGAGGAAATTTTATTGCTTAGCTGCACTGTACAGACAGTAGTGGTATTGCTGCTTGAGAGTGAAGTCTTGCTGATGGAAATTCTTCCTGTGCATTTAACTGATTTTTTTACTCTGATGACCATGAGGATCTCATTGTGGACCAAAAATTTTGTTATAAGTCCTTTCAGAAAAGTACAGCTTAAAAGATGAAGACACAAATAACTGCAAGTGAACAAGTTACTTCTCAGATCTGCCCCTCACTTAATGAAATTAATGTAAGATCACTTAAAATTAAACGTAAACAGGTTCCATACATATTTTTCTTTAAAGTGGAAAGGACTTACAGCCTAAGATATGAATATCTTTTGATACCAGTAAGTCCTTCAGCCCCAAAATAAGAGCAAGGCTCAGTCTCCTAGTTCATTTGTACCACGTAGTCTCTTTGCAGAGACACTCAGCAGAGTTAATGAAAATTGACTAAATGTGCACATTTAGAGTGGATTAGTTGATCTGCATTAAATTGTGTTGCAGACATATTTATTCAGAATTAAAGTGACCTTAATTTGATTTAGTTTACTCTTAAAAGTAAGCTGAACTGACAGCACCTATTTATTTCACATAAGACAATGAATAAAATGTTGGTTTTTGCTTGTTGCTGACTTTGACTAGATCTGAAGATATAATTTTGAGGTGAATAGCAACATGGTCCTCTCTCAGTCAGTCTCCTGAGTCTTGTAATTCCAAATTAAAAGGCTAAAATAAGTACTTCTATATATTTCTTTTAATATTGAGAGGGAAAAGGCTCAAACATGGCCCCTAATGACTTTTTTTTTAAAGAAAATAAATATAATTGAAATTCCACAGTGCATCCAAGACCTCATGTTGATTAATGTTGTTCTAAATAATACCAGAGACTGAAGAATTATTGACTTTTTGAGAAGTAATCACTTGATTTCAAGCCTCCTTAATCTCTGACTCCTGTTCACTGCAGTTCATTAAATAACATTATGTTAGGAGCTTGGCTAAAATTCTCTCCCTTCACATTCTCCTAAGCCTAGAAACACTTAAACACATTGAAAGGGCTGCCTAGTGCCAGTGCATAAATACTTACTGGATTCCCATAATGTTCTTTTCCTGGGAACACCAGTGTCATCAATCTATTCTTATTTAGCCTTGCTGGAACAATATGTCAGACTCATTTTTTAGCTCTAAACTAGTTCAAAGGGGAAGGATAATGGACTCACCAAATTATTTTTTCCAGCAAAGCGGAGATAAGGGTAGAATAGTTACTATAGAACTGCCCAAGAACTACTATAACCCATATAGCACTGCTCTTCCTGCAGCTGCATTTCTGCTGGCAGATTTTATTGGAGTCTAACAGCAAGGCTTGCAAAGAAATTTGAATTCCTATAGATGCTAAGTGCACTAAAACCAAGTATCACATAGATGCCTATTTATATGTGAAATGAAAAGCCTGTTTAAGATGTTTTGCTAACCATACGGGGCCTGCCTGCACCTTGACATATGCAAATTCCTTTGAGAATCTGGTTTTAACCAGATACATGGAAAGAGATGGTTTGGCCAGTGCAATGGCATGGATCTTTAGTGGGGTACCAAATCAGATATTAAAGTAGTAGGGACTACAAAAGCAGGCCACTGTGTTCCCACAGTACTTCAGGCACTGATGTCCTTGCTGCTGCAGACTGTTTTAGGTTGGCTTAGCTAGAGAGGTTTCTTAACCCACCCGGTGCACCTCTGTGTGACAGAGGGTACGGCTGGAGTGGAAAAGCAGAAATCCATGCTCCAAGCACAAAGCATGACAAAGAAAAGAAAACTAGAAAGAATAAAAGGAAAAGGTTAACATAAGCTTGAAAATACCTTGAATTCAATTAGGAATATCCAGGCTTCACTACAGTATAGAGGCAATCTGAACGAACTAAGGACTTCACCTAATTTTCATATACATTTATAGCATGTTTAAATGTATTCAGATATGAAATGTGCTTGTGCTTCTATGTCCCTGGCAGAAGTACAGGCACTTTTAACCTCTTGGACTCTGTGGCAGAGGCATCGTTGTTACACCAATTGTGTCTGGTTTAGAAGCGTCTAGCATTAGTAGAAGCAGACAGGTTATAAAAACTATTGGGATCCTCAGCACAGCTTTCCCCCTTTGTTTACAGTGAATCCTGAACATTCAAGTAAAAACTGGGCCCAAAAGCCTCATATGTTTTGGCTCTCCCAGATCCAACTGGGAAATATTCAGTTATCCCATTGAAAAAAAATCTGTCAAAAGCTGGCCTCTGCCATTGTCTTTCTATGTGATGACAGAAATTAGCCACAGCCTTTAGAAATTAGCCATGGCCACAACCAGCTCTTTGAGGAAGTTTACACAAAAGGTGTCCTGGTTTGTAATGGTTCAGTGAAACCAGTCAGTAGTAGTCTGCGCACCCCATGGACTTTCCTACTCTGCCTAGGATTGATTCCCAGAACATCTAGAAACTAGGCTATGCAAAGATTATACACAATAATTTCCCTTCCAATTGCCATCAGTCTTTGCCTCAATCACATCTCCCAACAGCCATCTGGCAACTGGAATTTTCAGTTTGCATAATTGTTGTTATTTTTTTATAACTTTTTTTTCATTTGATGATCTTGTCTAATTTTACTGTACTACTTTCCTCAGTTTTAAGGAGACCTGTTCTGTAAGCAAAAAGAAGAAAACCAAACGGGAAGAAATGTCAGAGAGAAGAATTCAAGAAGAATATAGGAAACTGGGTAATATTAGGTAAAACAGACTGGCCTTCCCCAAGAATTTTACTCTTTAAGGAGGACTGTTCTCTCACACTGCCCTCAATGTTGCCTTTGGCTCATGTAAATTATTATTAAATTTTCTCCTCATCCTTGTTTCCAGGATAGAAATAGACTAAATGCAAAAAAGAACTAATATCAAAGTATTTTTTACAAGCATGCATTTATTTACTCATTTATTTATTTCTAAAGAAAAAGGAAATAAAAGGAAAGATTCAGGTTTACACTGTCTAAGGGTCATCTCAGTTAAGGCTTGAACTTAATCAGCAAAGGAGCCCCTTTTCCCAATTCAGGCACGTACTTATTTTGGTGGTTGGGAGTTTACTATTAGCAAAGGCTCTGTAGCAATCACCCATGCCACGAGATGTCCAGCCCTCTTTGTTGACCATAATGTCCATCCATGGTGCCAAGGAATGTTTCTTATAAAAGATAATTTTGCAAGAGTTTCATTTTTCAGAAGTTATGATACCTCATAAAATCCATTCTTTCCAAAACATTTTTTTTTCCAGCTGAAATGTTGACAAATCAACCTGTTGAATACAATCAACTCTGAATCTGGATTATTGTTCAGACTGTGCGTAAACATGAAAACATACCTAATTTAAATCTGTCCAAAATGAAAACTCAGTATCCTCAAGTCACCTTATATTTATTCAACGTGTTTAAAATCTGTGCTAATTTACACTTCCATTTGCTCTTTCACTTTTGACTCTTAAAAAATGCAATAGAAAGTGTTTACAGTGGAATAGTAACACGAGCTTTACCTTCTTAACACATTTAATCAGATAATAATGCAAATACAAAGCAAGCATTTATAAATATTTTCCTTCAAGTCTTGCCCATGAATGACTGAATTGAAAATACAGATGGATATTTTTAGCCTTTTTTTTTTTACACAAGGTTTAGATGGTTCTCAGCTGGAAGCCAAATGTTGAATTCTTTAATTCAAGCTAATCTTCTCTTCTATTCTCCACATGGGGTTTTTTTATCCCTTTTTTTGGAACCAATTTCTATTTTCTTGTTTCTGGAATTTGCTCTTGAGATTTTAGACAGACTTCGGATTTAATTTCAGGCTTTTTTTTTTCCTTTTCTGTCTTTTTATTTCTAGCTATCCTGAGATGGTAACTGCATTTTTCTTCATTCTGATGACCTTGCTTTGGTTTACTCGTGAGCCTGGCTTTGTACCAGGATGGTCATCATTTTTTGAGAAGTAAGTGAAATTCTGTAAACAACTACAAAGAAAGGGTCACTGGGCACTGGAACATGCTGCCCAGGGAGGTGGTTGATTCACCTTCCCTGGAGGTGTTTAAGGCACAGGTGGACGAGGTGGTAAGGATCATGGTTTAGTGTTTGATAGGAATGGTTGGACTCGATGATCCAATGGGTCTCTTCCAACCTGATTATTCTATGATTCTATGAAATATGGCCTTCCATTTTCTGACTTTGTGCAATAATTTTTAGCTTTAAAACATCTACAGCCACATTTAACAATGTGGTAAAAAATGAAGTATTTATTAAAAAACTAGGATTTTTGCTTTTAAACGACATCTGTTCTCATGCTGGCAAATGGTATTATTTCTTAGTAAGCAGAGTGAAGCAAGTAGAGACAGTAAAATAAACATTCTAAATGTTAAAATATAGAGATGGATTCTTCAGTTAAAACATTTTAGTGCATTCATAGAGAAGCTGTCCAATTTTACTTTGAACTAATAATTTCTGACAAAATCTGTACTTTTTCTGAAGATTAATTTCATTGGGAAAATATCCATTTCAATTAAATATTGCAAATAATGGTGTCTAAATAATTTTTCTTTTATTTCAAAAAATGCTGAAACAAATTATATTAGCAGTAGTCACAACTCACAATGCATATCAAAGAATAAGTAATTTGAACTTAAATTTTCTTTACATTTCTACTGCATAAAATTATCTCAGTTTTTCATCCTAATTTTGACAGAGAAATCCAATTTATCATACTGAAATTTCGTGAGGATCTCTAGATTTTGTCACTTCTCAAATTACTTTCTTTATTTTTCAGAACATTTAATGAAACATTTAAACATTTAATTTAAAATCCATCCACAGTTCATCTCCAAGGGATCACTGGGGTATGGATTTTCCCTAGAATATGTTTTCTGTTTCTTGCTTCTAACAAACACACTTTTTCTGTACCTCTGAGTTAATAGATTTGCAAACCAAAAGGGATTTCTTTATTTTTCACTAGAATGTTAAAAATTGTTTAGCAGTGATTGAAATTGTTTACAGGAGTAACTTTAATAAATGGGGAAAAAATCCAATTTATATCCTTGATGCAGATGCATTTTCCTAATGGGCTGTTCATAAGACTTCAGATGAAGAAACGAAACTTCACCTGCACCCGCAACACTTTGCTTGGAGCCATATATCTTGTTTGGGAATGTTTCTGATTGATAGTGTCTTTTTATGACAACCCCACTATTTCTTCCCCAGGAAAGGATACCGAACTGATGCCACTGTCTCTGTATTTCTTGGATTTCTCCTTTTCCTGATTCCAGCAAAAAAGCCATGTTTTGGAAGAAGGGAAAAAGGTGAGGAGGGTGCAGCTAGAAAAAGATCTTAAATATTTTTCCAGTGGCTTTAATGACATTTTTCTGTTCTCTATAAAGTGCTCCAAGAGAGAATTTTTTTTTTTTTTTTTTTTTTTTGTGAAAGGTCAGGATTCAGTTCCTCCTCTGTTAGCAACATCAACGCCCTTTTTATTTTGTTGTTTAAAGGATTATTGTCTCATTCACATTACAAATAGATTTTTATCTGAGGCCACTACCTCTTCAGTTTACAGAGTTACCAGAATTTAGGACTGTTCTAGGAAAGGTTCAGATGGAGTTCCATACAGAGAAATGTAATGCAGATGTTTGCAGAACTGAATGAAGACAAATTCTAGTAAAGAATTTGGTCATGACTTACACAGCAGAAATTATTGATAATTTCATAAAATAAGCATAAAAGATGCCTGTAAATATCAAACAAGGATCCAATTTTGCACAATGAGTCTTTCACAGTCTTCTTAATAATAATGCAAATTATTTTACCTTCATGTTTCAGTAGCACTCAGTGGTGTTGAACAGTTTGCTGTGCTAGGCTTTCATCAGTCCTGTATGAAAACAGAATTGCCTGCACAGAATCTTATGCAGAGATTACAAATGTATATGTATATGTTATTTTTCATCCTGACATATATTATGAGGCTTTTAGGGAAAATGTCGCTCTCTGGCTCCTACCTCAGACATCTAAAAATATAGTGTCCTTAGATAAAATATAGGGGCATAAAATGCTATTTACCAAGTTTCATGGCCTAATGGAGAGGCAAAATGCCTCTTTTATTGAGAAAATAATCCCATTGCAACTCCATCTTTACAGTCTATAGATAATTTGTGATCGCATATACACAACAGAGAACAGTCCCTCAAAAAGCTGTAGAATGAAACACAAGGGTTTATAAATACATTGACAGAGCAGTCAAGAAGGAGTTAGGGCATTTAATATTAATATGCTGCATTTTCTAAAGCCGAAATAATCAGAGAAATAGGTTATACGCTTCTTCATCTCTCAGATAGTTCTCAAGAAAGCTCCTGTGGGTATTACACTATTCTTATTGTTATGAAAAAATGTGAAGATCTTTGCAAAATGCCAATGGAATGGTCATGTACTTGCTTTATTTTGGTATAGGGGATGGTGAGAAGTCAACAGACATTAAAACACTGGATCCCATCATTACCTGGAAGGACTTCCAGAAGACCATGCCCTGGGAGATTGTAGTGTTGGTTGGAGGAGGTTACGCCTTAGCAGCTGGATGCAAGGTGTTCATTTATATTTTTATTCTCCTTCCCATCAATCACTAAACCACGCCCCTCAGCACATCATCCACCCATCCCTTAAACACCTCCAGGGAAGTGGACTCAACCACCTCCCTGGGCAGCCTGTTCCAGTGCCCAATGACCCTTTCTGTGAAATATTTTTTCCTCGTGTCAAGCCTGAATCTCCCCTGGTGGAGCTTGAGGCCATTCCCTCTTGTCCTGTTTTGGACAAGAGCTTGGATTTACAATGTGGTTACTTTCAGGTTTGCACATAACCTAGTCCCTACTCCCTGCAGTCAACAGATGGCTATTTAGCTAGCAAAAGATGGTTAGGGCTCAAGTCAATTGTGTAAACATCTGTGATTTCAGGTGCTTTAGGATATCTAGATATTTCTGTAAGGTTGGCAGATATGACACAGGATCTGAAGGAGACCTCACAGGTTCTCAACTAGCTAAACAGACACAGAGGGAACCTCTCAGCTGCCACCGGATATTCCTCTTTAGGCAACTGAATCAAGCTCTTGCTCAATAAATCATACTATGGGCTCTACTGACTGCTGTGAAATCCAGTTTAGTGAACAAAGGGAAGGGCAGGAAGCATTGACACTGTTTATTTGGTAGTGGGATTCTCTGACACACTAAGTATTTAGTCATTCTTGTGCTTCTGTCCTGTCTCCAGACCTCTGGCCTTTCTACATGGATTGGTCGGCAAATGCTCTCCCTGAGTAGCCTTCCCTGCTGGGCTGTAACTCTTCTGGCCTGCATTTTGGTGTCCCTGGTAACAGAGTTTGTTAGTAATCCAGCAACCATAACCATCTTTCTGCCTATTTTATGTAGTATGGTGAGTGAAAACGACATTTTATTCTGTTGTTTCATGACAGGATTGTGGGAATGTCTCAGGGCATGGGGTATTGGCACTCTGGTCATGTGAAACCTAGCCTTAGTTCCCAGGATAGATTTCTGCTTTGGGTTTAGGAAAATTAATAAACTTAGACAGCCAAAAGCACATTCTAGCATCAAGAAATTTATTCAAAATAGTAGTGATCCACTCACTGTGGAAATGTCATCTGAAATGATAAACAGAGATGTTTCTAAGGGACAGAAAACATCAGGAGACTGGTGACAAAGGCAGAGGGTAGAGATACAAAAAGCATTCTACATTAGAATAACAATTACAGAAAGTGGTGTTATTTCTTTTTTTTTTTTTAAGTAATGTGAAGCTTCTCTTATCAAGTATGCAGACCATTAATTGTTTTCCCCTATTATAATAGTTTTATGGAATTGTACCAAAGTACGTTATGTGAACAGCTCTAAGGTAATGTGACGATATGGTTGGATGGAAATAAGTAATTATGTTTTTACGGTTCATGAGTTCGACTTTACTTCTGCTACATGCAGAAAGAGACTTTGCTAAGGAGAAATTAAGAGCAGTAATCTACTTTTAGTAGTCTGAACTTCCATCGTATAGCAGTCCCTTTTTTGACTGTAGAGGTAGCCTGGACTTGCTTCCCTCTCCAAAATGAAGTTAGTCCTGTAAATATCCTTCCCTTTCCCTCTGACATAAAACTAGGCCATAGCAACACAAACAAATATGCAAAATTTCACTACCACTGAAGGCTACAATGGAAGAATAGTTATATAGACCACTGTAAAGAATATTCTATCATCTTCTGCCAATCTTGTCATGCGTGTTTGGATCACAAAAAAACTTGCTTTCTTACAGGAAGACTTTGCTAAATGATCTTAGCATCTTCAGCAACTGAAGGAAGTAAGTTCTTTGTGCCAACCTGTTGTCACTTTTCTTGGATGAAGTTTGAAGTGGTAGTCATTGTCAAGGCCCAGAAGACACAGCACAGAGAACAAGTGGGAGGAAAGGATAAAGAGGGCCTAATAGTAGCAATTTCCACCCTCACCCAGTGTGAAACGGCTGAAGAGAAATCCCTGGAGCCTGATCAACTCCTGATTATAGCACTACCCTACACTAAAAGCCAACTAACCAAAAACAATTCCACACTTAGATTTAGAAACCAGGGAGGAAGATTCACAGAATCTCATTTTCTTCATGTAAAGCAGAGATGGTCCTTTCATTCCAACCTTGACCAGTGACCTTTGTTGATTAAGTAAAATTTCTCCTCTTCTCTCCTCCAGTCAGAAACCCTGCTTATCAACCCTTTATACACCTTGATTCCTGTCACCATGTGCATCTCATTTGCGGTGATGCTACCAGTAGGCAATCCTCCAAATGCCATTATCTTCAGTTACGGGCACTGCCAGATTAAAGATATGGTAAGTTTTGAGACTGAGTATGCTTAAGCAACCTCCACGCCTTGTCCTAATCACATCCAGAAGCCAATAATAATGATGATATTGGTGCTAATGTAAAGTCATATTGATCTGGCCTGCTGTTGTGTGATTGAGCTGCAGGTTAAGAACATCTACACATCTATTGTTAGGATATCTACAATTCTTAGCTTTATTTTTTCATTAATATAATGGTCCAAGCAGGTATGAAAGAATAGAAATACACAATCTTTTGCATTGACCTGTTAAGACAAGCACGGGAGAGCTTGAAAGATTAGTTATCACATAGCTACACATTAAGTCATGTAGTTACCAGCCTGTTATATGTGGTATAACGCCCCATTATGATTATCTGATTGAGGAGTTCAAGTGACAAATTGAGTAGTTCTCCAATGAGCTGCATCAAATATTGTATATCACTCCTTAATACTCTCACAATACTGTGATTTTTTTGACTGTATAAATCAGTACACACATTTTATCACTGTATATATAAGTCTGTATACATACACCCTAAAGCCCTTGTTCTTCCATGTTAACCATTTTTGATCAAGTTGTCATTGATCGTTCTCTGATGCATTTTGCTTTTGCAGGTGAAAGCTGGCCTGGGTGTAAACCTGATTGGCCTGGCTGTTGTCATGGTGGCAATAAATACTTGGGGAATTAGACTCTTCCAGCTGAACACTTTCCCAGACTGGGCAGCCGTCAGCAACATCACTAGCCAAACATAATACCAATGAAAAAGATAAAGCAAAGGAAAAGTGCAAGACCAAAGCTAGTTGAGACAAAATATTAAACCTACTTTGCACACATGAAAGAAAGGAGAAAATTTGTGTATACATAGAACCAGGATCCATAGCAAAACCATGAAGAAAATCTACAGGGAGGTCTTCTGCATAAGGTTTTCAGTTCTGAAAATCTGTGTGAGTTAAAAGGAGAGACTAGATTTGCACTGTTGTTGCTTTCCCTGTAATGCCATAACTCTGAAAGAAACTTCACCTCCAAACTCTCTGTCTATGGCTTTGCCCTAGAACAATTATGCAGGACTCATAAAACAGGGGATACAAGACTCCAATGACAGAAGACAAGTATACATACATGGACGTACCCAGAAGCAGGATACTTGGTCCTACCTTTGACTCCTACTGTGAATGATGTGTGAGTCTTATTCCCAAACCCAGACTTTTATAAGTCTACTTCTTTTAAGGACAAATTATTATTCTTCTTTTGAGGTGAGTCATCACTATGGTGGAAAAAAAACCCACTTCAACAGCGAATGCGTATGGCCTGAAAGGAAATACAGCTACAAACTACCAGCTACAGCACTTCAAAGGGATAATAGAAAACACTAAACAGTTAGGAAGTAGAAGTCTCCAGAGAAGAAGAAAATTTTTTTTCCACAGCAATAGCATAAAATTTTCAGTACTGCAGTGCTTGCAATCTCTTCTTTGGAAGGAATAGTTTCAGAATCAGAAATTTTTGGTCAATACTTTCTTTTCTCTATCGTTCTACTGCTGTAGCAGCTTTTTCAAACACAAAAAACTGTGACCAGCAAAATCTCACCAAGCTAGCAAACTTTTTCCTCTCCTTTCCTTTTGGCTGCTGTTTAAATAGTTATGCTAACAATTCCCCTGACAGAAAAAGTACAATCTCATCCAAGATGGCACTCAGTGCTGCTCTGTGAGTAAGAAGGGAGAGGGCTGAAGCGGAGTGGTGCTGTGGTATCTCCTCATCTTATGGATTTGCTTGAACATTACACCCACCTGCTCTCTAGCAGCCCAGAGAATAGGAACTTCAAATGTAGGAAACTGTGACATAAAGCCAATAACTACTAGACCAAAAAGCCAGTTTCTTTATCATCTGGAAAGTGAGTGCCCTGTTTTTCTGACTGGATCTCTGTGATACTCAGCAAAACTTCTCTTGTATTATGTGATATTTTAATCATTTCTTTAATACCAATGAATTTAAGCTTTATGTTAGAATGATTTGGTCTCATGTAATCACACTCTTTATATATATATTTAATGGATTTTTATTCTTTCCACTTCTAGTCTAGACTCTAGATGTTAGTATGAATGTCTATTCTGCAAAAATAAAATGTCAATAAAATAAATTATTCACTACTGCATATTCTGGTGCTCAGTGAGATTATAAATAGGATATATTTCCTCTCATATGCTATCAGGCCCTTAGGGAAGTATTGTGGAGATGGCAGGAGGTGTTGGTTTACTGCTTCTGTCAAAACAGGGTGATCCCAGAGACCTGCCTTAGAAATAAACATATGCAGTAGGAGGTCATAGGTTGGCGGAAGAGGAACAATCCCCATACCCTCCTAATCCATGAAACAAGACCTCAACCTCAATTTTAACTCTTCACACCTCCTCAATTCACAGAAATTTAATTGTTTCTCCTGTCATGGGTTTGCTGCTCTATTGCACTACAGCATACATAACTCATGTCTTCCTTTGGAATCCAGATCCCCCTCACCACTTCAGTTCCCCTCCATATGTGTCTTCCTGCTTACCATTAAGTGGCTGCTGCTGGGCAAAAACCCTGATGTGGTGGGTACCCACCCTCCTTTCTGGCACAAGCTGCAGTCCACAAGCAAGGTGCATCCAGTACCAAACACTCTGTAGCAGGAGAGAGAGGCTGCCAACATGGGCAACTTTCTCCAGGAACCAGCACTTCAGTGGGTGGAGGTGTCCGCAGTGCCAAGGGTCCATGTCCCCATGCACAATAAGAACATCTCTTTATTCACAGTCCTCAAAGTTAGTTTCAATCATTCTTCCCCTGGCAATAAACTCTCTTTCTTGCTTTTTCTCTTCCCAAGGCTTTAGTTGCTCTGCACTTTTTACTACAAAGTCATATTCTAATCCTTTTCACTTCACGCTTCATTCAATGACATCTCCAAATTGCCTAACTGCTCGGCAACAAACCACTCTCTACTCTCCTAATACTTATTTCTGGCTCAGCTCAGCTTCCATCAGGCCTTCTTATCCCACACCTTCCCCAGGGGATATGAACATGGGATATTCTCATTTACAAGAGAGAGGAGCAGCTGGTATGTCAATCAGCTTTAGGGAGATCTAGGATTTCTCACAAATCAAATAGGATGACCATCAATAACATCACCCACATGGAAACTGCTTCAGGTTGTGCTGCATGCCTTTATCAATATTTTCCTCAAAACCACTTCCATGAGTCTCTCTCTGGCATAGTTTTTGTCTCATGAGACTGTTGAAGAAAAAATTGGAGCAGACTTGGACAAGGAGTTTCCCCAGCAGTCTCCTCTTCTGTATTGATGCTCCTCAGCACACCTCCAGGTCCACAGCTACTGGCACCTGGCACCAGGTATTTGCAGGAAGGTAGTGTACTGTATTGGTCCTTTTTCCACATCAGATCAGTCAGTGCATGTGCCACAACCAGCTTCTGCCTTTAGACATGCATGTATGATTTCATTTCATTGAAAACATAAGAAAGTACATGAGAAAGTATTTAATGGCAGAGTCTGAACATCACAAAGGGAAACAGTAGCAGGTGAACAACAAGCTTAGAGTTGGGCAAGTTGCCTAACTGTGTATCACAGCATGACAGCAATGGGTGCTGATTGCTGGGGGGTTTGGCTTTGGGGTTTTTTTTTGTTGATATTTTGTTTGTTTGTTTATTTAAACAAAAGGCAAGTGGACAAAGAAGTGTGAAATTTTTCACTGGCAATTTATGGCATACTTCCACTCAGCTTCAGATTTGTCTCTACCAATAACCAAAGCTGAAGGCATATCTTCAGAGGAGAGATAAGCCCGATTTCAAATTCGGTGATTTCCGGATGCGTTCAACATTTGGCACATACATCATGTCCTAAAAACAAAAGTTGTTCTTTCAGCCCAGAAATCATGATTTGTATCAAAATGTATAATTACATTAACTAGTAGCAGTATAATATTTTATACTATAGCAGTTTTATACTAAGGAATATACTTATAGTCTATATTAAGGTTATATATATCTATATATATATCCACAGCGCTATAAAACCTGAAAAAAATTCACTGAAGTAAATGTAGGTGGTTTATGCTAAGCAATTTTTCATTCTCTAGCTGATAATGTTTTACCTCTCAGGGGAAAAAAAGGCAGAGGATAACTGAATTTAATGATTATACATAGGTTGTTCAATTCTGTCTGGTTTGCAGAAAATGTGAACAATAGGATTTAAAACAGGCCCTCATATTCTTTTTTTATACATTGATTAGTATCTTAGCACTTGGGTTATATTTTGAACCCAAAGATGCAGTTGTCAGACACAGGCTGTAAAAAATGTAAAAGAAGTGTATATAATCCCTGTTTTTGCATAGAAAATTCATAGCATGCTCTACTTTAGTGTCTGAGCTCACAGTTTTGGAAAGTTACTAGTGTGGTTATGGTTTGAGCTGGTGATTTACAGGAATGGGGTATTTAGGTGTTTTCCAGATGTGTTAAAGACTAAATCGAGAACTAACTTTGGCAGGGAAATCTACTCTGAAGACAATGCATGGCATTTGTTTTATTTGCCAAGAAAGCAAACTTGACCATCTATGATTAACATCTATTTCAGATGAAAAATACCCTCCACAGTTATTTTATCTCAGTACAAATCCAGTAAAATTACCTTGGCTTGGGACTTTGTGAAGTAAAAGTTATCACAAGCCACTGAGAAGTAAAACAAATGTACCTGAGTACCTCTTTCTTGCTCCTCTGAGGCAAAACTAAAAAGAGCTGTATGGAAAATTTCTCTATGGAATTTACCAGTTATGATACACTCTAATATCCGCTATCACTTCCTAATAGTCAAAATAATTCTGCATCACATACATCAGATATTTATTTTTACATATGAATATCAATTCATAATTACATTTCTGTAAACACAAACATAATCTAAGATTATGAAGCAAACTCTTTATGAATTTTGAAAATTCCTATTTCTTCCTTAGCAACATTTCAATTTCATTGGTAACTAAACGCAATCTGCAATCTGGGCCAACAGTAGTCTGAGTCCTTCAAAACACATGTCCAGATGCTCAGCATGTATAACAAACCTCCCCAAGAAATCATGCATAGAGGAGTCCTAACAGCTGGCAGTGCACAAGCTTCTGGCACCACAGGAGTGATACCACAATTCATAGCAACACTACTGGGAAATGTCCAGTGCTACCAGATCACCAATATGTTACTTTATTAATGAGAAATTACTCTGAGTTAATCCTGAATACAGGAGTCACCTATCTTTCACTGAATTAATAATAAAATCTTCTCTTGTAAATGGTGCTACCTAATGTAAAAACATAAAGAAAAAGAGTTGGCTTCATTAAACTTTTCTCTATCCTTGAGTAATTTTTCTGCAGTGTAATCCATTTTCACAGAAGGTAGCTGGAGGTACTAATGATTTAACTGACTTGTATGGTGTTAGGAAAGCCAATACCAGGGCCCTGTGTCTCTTAACAGCCCTGATTAGACTCATCTTGGAGGCTTATAGAGGACTTTTTTGTTATAAAATCAGGAGGCAAGGGCCTTCTTTCAAACGAAATGCTGAGAGAGGTAGTCAATGTCATTGTGAGGCCACTCTCTGTTGTCTTTGAAAGGTTATAGTCATACGAGGAGGCTTTTGATGACTGGAAGAAAGCAAATGTCAATCCTATCTTCAGGAAGGAAGATTTGGGGAACTACAGGCTGGTCAGTCACACATCAGTCCTTGGGAAGATACTAGAGCAAATCCTCCTGGGAGCTGTTTCCAAACATGTGAAGGAGAAGAAAATGACTGTGAGTAATCAGTGTGAATTTAGGATGGGAAAAAGATGCTGACCAGCTAGGCACTCATACAACAAAATTGCTAGCTTGGTGGATGAGGAAAAAGGAATGGGTGTTGTTTGGCAAGGGTTTTGATGTAGCCTTCCAGAACAACCTCACAGACAAACTGAGGAAGTGTGGACAAGACAAGCAAATGGTAAAGTGGATTAAAAACTGGCTCACTTAAAATGGTTGTGGTCAGCACCAAAAAGTCCAGCTGGAGGCCATACCCTAGCTGTATCCTCCAGAGGAAAATATTTGAGTCAATACTGAATTTTTGAACACTGGCATACTTATTAATGGCCTGTAGAGCAGAACACAGTGCACTCTCTGCAAGTAGGTAGACAATACACACTTGGTAAGAGTGGTTGATGCTCAAAGATGGTTGTGCTGTCATTCAGAAAGACGTTCAAAGGCCAAAGAAATGGGCTGACATGAATCTCTTGAAGTTCAACAAAGGGAAATGAGAAGTCCTGTGTGTAGGGGAGAATGATCTCACACATCAGCACAAGCTGGAGTCAACTAGGAGGAAATAAATTTTGATAGACAGGTTGAGCCTGAATCAGCAATGTGCCCTTGAGCAAAGGCCAACAGCACCCTGAGCTGCACCATGCAGAGTATCATCCACAGGTTGAGGGAGGAGGTGTTCATTTCCCTCTTAACCTTGGTAAAACACACCTGAACCAGTATATTCAGTTCTGGGCTCCCCAATGCAAGAGCAACATGGCCATACTGTAGCACACATTAATGGAGTAAGTGCTGCGGTTCTATTACATAAAATCGCACCACTGAGCATTCCTGTTAGAGATGCTCTGTATGGTAAATCTACCATCTTTATTTGAGCTCTGGTAACCAGTAAGCTAATAATCAGCTTTGCTATCTAGCATTTTGTGTATTTTCAGTATTAACTCTACTGCATTCAATGGAAAACAGTCATAAAGGGCTCTAGGGCAGTAATTTCCATCACAAGATAACAGCTTGTGGACTGCCTGCTCTCTGAAATATAACATTAACTTTTAGTATCACCTAGGATAGCCTCAGTCCAATCAGTTAGGGAAAATGTGTTACAAAGTAGTGGCAAAGTCCACCAGCACCGTGTTATAATGTTATCCATCTCTCCAGCTTACTAGGCGGAACAAAAGAACAGCTTGAGCTAAAATGGAAATTGTTGCACACAGTGTGAAACACTTTACAAAGTCTTGTGTTTAGTATTAAGGAGCATATATCGCTTCTACAGTTGTAACTGGTTCACTTCATATCTGATAGCAAAAAGAAATAAATCCTAACATCTGCTTGGAATTCTCAGCTGAAAGTTTCAGCCCTAAATTAAACTTTCAGAGTAACACAGTCATGTTTGGCAACAAATACAGAGATTTTGAGTATTATTTCCCTTCTAATCTCACTGTAAAGAAAGGGAAGAACATAAAGAAATAATCCAGTTTTAAACACTAACATAATTTTATATGGCAAAGAAATATTATTGGGTCAGAGCCAGTATTTCTCAATGATCTGCTCAAGTATAGCAAAGAAAGAACAGGACAGAGATTGGGGGGGAAGAGTATGAAACCAAAAAAAAAAGCCAAAGGGAAGCTGGAGGAAACTAGGCTCATCATATTCATGAAAGCATTAAAACAGCTACACAGTGCTGCCATTCTCTATGGAATTTTTTTTTTTTGGTGTGGAAGACAGTTCCTTCAGTCTGGTTTGAAATCTGTGAAAGCCAATGGCAAACCCCTTTCAAAGACCAGACCCTACACTACTATTCAGAAATAGCTAAACATTGCTGTGTTTTATTTGTGAATTCCATTCACCAAGTGTATTCTTGGCCTCTTCAAAACACATTGTTACCATAAGGTTTCTGATAACTTATGCTAGCTGGTCAAAATTCACCTTTGTGTTTTTTCAGTGTGTGCTATAGAAAGAGTTGGTTGCACAGCTACTAACATTGGCTACGTTTATCTCAAGCAGTACAGTTCACTGAGTCTACAAAGAGAAATAGTCCATATCCAAAGCTTGAGACATTTTCCTTCTAAATGTCTCTAGGCCTGTCTCATGCACTAAACACCCACTAGAGATCAAAGCACATCTTCTGGTTTAGTCTCTTCTGAAAGGAATCTAGTCCATGTGCTCTATAGTTTTTCTCTGATGAGAACGAAAGTATGGTATAAGAACTATTCACTTTTAAGTCACGCTCCTTATCTTAACTAAAACCCTGATGGAGAAACACTCCTGGTAAGCTTTAATCAAAAGCCTGAAGGAGTACTTCTTTGTGCTTGTTCCTCCTACTTGTCTGTAACAGTCAATAACCAGGCATTGTTACTAAAAGCAAGGAGAATATCTTTCTGGTACCTATCCTCAAAATTAGAAATTAAAAGAGGGAGAGTAATCCAATTTCAGTAAAGCAGGTGAAAGCAGAGTCCATTTTAATTTTAGTGTGAGTGGCATACAAAGTTGTGAAGATAGAATTTTTTTTTCACGTTCTGCTAAAGACTGTCAAGAAGACTCAGTGATTTAAGTCACCTTACAGATTTGATAGAATCATAGAACAGTGCTGCAGTATGATGTGCATTTCCTCACACAGTAGAGTTTTTAGTGGTAGCAATGTGTGAAAAGCAGTATAGTGGACAGACAATAAGGGGTAGAGCATACAAGTGGTTCTAATCCTAAGAGAACATATGGTAGACAACTGAACTAAATACAGAGGCAATGGCCTGAAGACAATGCACAGGAATGAGGAAGCAGCGGGAATACTAGACATATTTGATATAAATGCTGAAATCTAGTCCTTGCTCCACACCATGAAGCATAAAAAAGCATACTTAGAACAATGTTTTAGATTATTAACATAAACTGCTGACCTCCATGTGCTCTAGTTGTCACTGGAAGATAACTCTTCTCTTTCCCACCCTCCCCATCACTTGAGATATCCTTAAGCAACCAAGCAGATTTAAAGAAGAGGAAATAGTACAAGAAACAATGATTTTGAAACATGGGTTAAAGTTAATGGCCTTTTGCAGTTTTTGAAATCAGCCATGTTTGTGCAAAGTCTACACTGCTGGTAGCAAACATTTAACACAGTGGAAACAGCAGGAGTTCCTCCCTTCACCCCAGGTTCAGTTTGATAAGTGAAACTTCCCATCTCCAATAATCGAATACAGTTCTCAAGGACGGTGAAGTACTGCTGTTCACAATACATGACAAGAAATCCTGAAAGTTACTTCTTGACGCATTTAATTTCTTTTGCGATATTCCAAGAAGTAGGGTATTACAAAGTGTGAGGTACGCATAGTAACAGGGCTAACAGGACTCCAGTTGGATCACATAAAAATGGGTTACAAAATACTAGGAAAAGCAATAACAAAAAATACAAATGACCTTATCCAGCCACATATCAGCTGCAAATCCAAATCTGAAACCCTTGAAAGCCCACCCCAGAAAAAGTTCATGGCTGTTCTTTCAGAAGAAAGACATTCCAGTTCTAGGAGACTAAAGGTGGAGGAATCTCCCATGCCAACCCTCTACTTGATCTTTGTTGCCTGAAAGGTAAATTGCATCCTTGATGCGCACACAGAGGTGACCTGGATAACATTGCTTTCTTAGGACTTGTCACTTGGAGGTTTCTTCTTAGCTTCCACATCCTTCTTAAAATCTTCAAGCTTCTTTGCAATGTTAGGAATCTTTAAAGACAAAACAAAAAGGATTCAAACAAAACACAGACAAATTAAAAAAAAAAAAAAAATCCTGAGCAACATGAGCCTCAGTAGGAATGACAATACCATAAACACAGCAAGAAATTCTATGAAGTTTAACTGATTTCTAAAAAACACATTGCTTCCAGGATCTGTTACCACACACAGAGGTTAAAAACTAACACCACCAAGCAAACAGCAGATGAAAAACACCTCACATGAGGTTTCAGGAAATACTTCAAATCATTAAGACTAAAAGTCAGCCAGTGGTAATGGGAACAGGAGGGAAGAAAAAAGATAATTTCACAGGACATTTAGTAACACCAGTCTTGCTTCCTCACTGAAAGACGACAAACTGCTAAGAATAAGGCTATTTAAGCACTGATGCACAGACTTTAATAATGACTTTTGGAGGGAAAACTAGATTGCACTATACTGGTCACAAACCCAGAGAAAAAGAGATGTTCAAAAGTGACAAATGTGTTCTCCAGAAATTTACGAAGAAATATTTCTCCCAGTCCATTTTGTGGGATCCAAAACTCCCTACTGGGGAACTACTGCATTGCAAATTGGCAACCTTTTGCAGTTTTATACTTGAATGGAAACTCAACTTATTGCTTGTGAACTTCAAAACCTCAGCTTTCTCTTGCAAATAAATGCATTATGATAAAGCAATCCAACAGTAAAATTTTGACAACTTAAAAAAACAAATAAACAAACAAGTCATCACGAAGAATCTTTTAAGGGCAGGAAATAGATTACCTCTAGACTCTAGGTAAAACTAGGAATTGACAACACTGGAGTTTAACTGATGAAATTGCAAGTAAAGTGAAGTTCTCACTGAGAGCTGTGAGAAAAATCACAGGTTTATTTTATTTGTAACCTGATGACAGAGCAGAAGAAAAGTTAATAAAACAGACTGCAGTTCTCCCATTGGATGGTTTGAGGCTGATACTACAGGTAATGTCATATGTTTCTATCTTACCTTCCCTTTCAAAATTAAGCTCTGTTTGCATAAATGAAATTAAGAGCCTGACATTTATGCTTAACTAAAAGGAACTTCACTGTTGTCAGTAGAACTCTCTGTGTGATTATAACTAAGCATATGTGCATACACCTGCAGAATTATGACCTCATTACGACAATCTTAGCTCAGATGTCATCTAAAACAAATGATCTTCAATACCAGCCATAAAATTACCATATTCATCCTGCAAGCCAGTGTTACATTGCTTGGGAACAATTTCCTGCAAATTGAAAGTCTAAGTCCCCCTCTTGTGGTAATAATTTATTAGTGCTGCCAGAATAAAACTCAAACACTATACCATGCTTACAACACATACTAATACACCCAAATACACCAAATGTTTTTATGACTACATTTTCATAACACTTCAAAACATATTGGAAAGAAACCCCAGCCTTATATTGGTAATCTTGCTGAAGCGACTGGACAGGAAGTATCACAAAAGTTTGTGCATGAGCAAGGAGCAAAATAAGAATTCTGCAAGCAAGATGACTTCAACAGTGAAGATGAGAAGAAATAAAAACTTAAACGTTATCAGAGATTTGAGCTTCATCAGCTTTTTCCCTTAAGCTAGGATAAGATAAATTGCACAAGAAAGGAAAATAAAAATTATCTTAAAATTTCATTAACTCCTTTAGCCTATAAAAAGCTAAGTGCTTTTACATCTACAAGGGATTCTGCTGACCACATAGAAATTAAAAAGTTCGTATTGAAGACTCAGCTATAAATCGTCTACTCTAACTCTCATAGTAAAGAGTCTCCATTCACTGTGGCAACTGAGGAAAAGTTCACTTTCTTTTCTTACTGTGCGAAGAAAAGAAAGACTGTAGGTTGATATACTGTTTGAAATATGAGCAGGTACTGAATTTTTAAAAAAATCTGGCAAAACTAATTTTCATTATTGGTACAGAAGACACAGATTTCAGATGCTGTGAAGGATTTTAATATCATACAGGTCTTTTCCAACCTAAATAAATCTATGATTCTCTGATTTTTAAATAACAAATAAGTGTACAAAGTGGAGAACACTCTAAGCAGATAGGTGATCAGAGCCAGGAAACCAGTATGTTAGTGCCAGTACAATCGATGAGCTGCTACCAGACTTTTTCTTTCCCTTGTCTCTATGTATGTAGATGCCTGTTTATTATACGTGTGCTCTAGAGCCCCATCAATATTTAAGGCTCTAAGCATTACTCTATCACAAAGAAGGTGTCAGAAGTAGATGTTTTGGTCCTATTTACATTTGAGTTCATCTGTAACTAAACTCAGTACAATTTGCATTCTATTTAAATAAAATAAATCAACAAAATAAAGACTGTTCCAGTTAAAACAAAACAGCCTTATATTTTCAGTTCAGAACAGGTTTAACTCTGAGAACAGAAGGATACTCACTTCATAGTTCTGAGCCAGATACATCCCAACCACATTGCCAAGAGTAAAACCAAGCTAAAAAGTAAGAAAGAGATAAAAGAATAGTTAACATCTTTCCATCAAAAGCATATTGGCTGAAAAAAAGCAATATTACAAGTTGTGTGAATACTAAAGAGTTTCAATTCCACTCCTACTTAATTTCTCATCTTTCTTTCAGAGAGGTGCAGTTTTACCCATCTTCCTCACCAGAAAAACATCACCATAATTTCCAAAATACTGTACAGTTGTGTTTTCAGTAAACATCTCCAATTCTGTTTGGATCATGCTATGGTCATCTCTGTAAAGTTCTTTGCACATCCACAAAGGCAGTAACTCCTATAAAAACAGGGGAAATAGCAGCAGGGACCTACATATCACAGAGATCTTGATCCCTGCCTGGTAATCCTAGAGCAACACTGCACTAAAAATACACACAGTGCTGGAGAGGTGGACACATATACAAAAACATAACACAGTAATATACAGGAAAAAAATAAGGTTCAAAAGCTTGAAAATCAGAACAAAGGTTCTGCCTGCAGAAAGATCCCGGTGTCTCCTTAAAAGGTAGAGTAGAGCTCCTCCATCAACTTAAACAGGTGCAAACCTGCTACTTGTCTTCAGTAACGACTATCAACTGTACACGTTCCAGACCCCTTTGACCCCAAGTGGTAAGTTTTCAGCCAAAGGCACTCTGGGGCTCCTCTAAGGCAGGAAAACACAGTTGACTGGAAGCAGGGCACAACCTCTTTTGACAACAGTGCAAACACATGGCTACTGAAGGGTGTCTGTGAAAATGCACCCTGGAAGAACAGTGAGAGCAAAACAGAAGTGCAGTTCCCGGCCCAGACCCTGTTTGCCAGTTGAGGAAAATTCTCAACCATAACAACACTTTTGGAGTGAAAGAAATCCCTCTCTTCAGAGGCAGGTGATGAGATTTTCTTTCAGCAGCTCCCCAAGATTCTAGGTTTTTTATTGTTGCATTTCATAATCAGTATATCCTATACTGTGAAAGCTCATTTGACTATTTTGAAAGGGGACACTAATAACATTATATAAAATCATTTAGATTTGGAAAGACTTTTAAGATCATTGAGTCCAACTGTAAATCTAACACTGCCACGTTCACCACTAAACCACGTCCGTAAGTGCCACATTTACACATCTCTTAAATACCTCCAGGGATGGTGACTCAACCACTTTGCTGGGCAGCCTGTTCCAGAGCTTGGCAACCCTTCCTGCAAAGAAGTTTCTCCTAATATCCAATCTAAACCTCCTTCACACAACTTGAGGCCATTTCCTCTCATCCTAGCCCCTGAAGAAAAAACAACATCTACCTCACTACAGCCTCATTTCAGGCAGTTGTAGAGAGCAGTAAGTTATCCCCCTCAGCCTTCTCTTCTCCAGACTAAACAACTCCAGTTCCCTCAGCCACTCTTCATATCACTTGTGCTCCAGGCCCTTCACCAGCTTTGTTGTCCTTCTTTGAAAAGCTCCAGCACTTCAATGTCTTTCTTGTAGCGAGAGACCCAAAATGGAATATGAGTTTTAAGGTGTAGCCGCACTTGTGCCAAGTGCAGAAGGACAATAATTTCCCTAGTTCTGCCAAACACACTATTTCTGATACAAGCCAGGATACTATTGGCCTTTTTGCCACCTGGGCATGCTGCTGGCTCATATTTAGTCAGCTGCTGACCAACACCTCCAGGTCCTTTTCTTCTGGACAGCTTTCCAGTCATTCATCCTCACATGAGAGCTGGGGCCAGTTCTATTTAAGAAAATTGTTATTGTTTATGGTCACAGCTGTCAAAGTAAGATTATTTTAACTGTCAACAACAACAGTTTTACCATCATATACTGACTATGTATCTTTTCCATGCCCAATGCAGGATCCAGTGCAGCTCAAGTCTTCACTGACTCAGACTCTGTGTGCATCACTGGTGAAAAGCTAGCTACAGAAAACTAAACTTGGTTGAAATCTACCAAATGAACCATGTCTGCCAATTACTTCAATGTTTTCTTAAAAAGACTTTTGGTCTTATTCTTTGTTTATTATTACTTTACGGAGCTTAGGTTTAACAATCTAAGAAAAAGTACAGTTCTTTTTGTGTCTAGTGCACTGGTTATCATTTGCTCTTGTGGTTTTAATTATCTTAAAGAAGTACTCTGGGAGATATTAACAAATATTGCACTGATGTAAACCAGCTCTGTGATTCCTCTTAATACAGAGCATCATTGTAGCAGAGAAGAATTTTCTGAATTTTTAGCACTGTCTGAGAATTCACTTGAAAATACAAACACAGTCCTTGTTTATTAGTAGTTTTCTAGGCTATCACCCTAGCATATTTCCAGACACGGGACAAGTATCATATCCTGATATATGATAAGACTTATTCAGTACAAATAGTACTGACATCAGTACTCCCTTTAAGTGTACTTCATTATTGATAACTCTAGCACTTCATTCAACAGCAATCCACCCAGTTACATTTACTTTTATAGCTCACAGCCCAGAAGGCCAACCATACCCTGGGCTGCACCAAAAGTGGCCAGTAGGTTGAGAGAAGTGATTCTGCCCATCTATTCCTCTCTTGTGAGACCTCATCTGCAGTACTGTCCAGTTCTGGGATTCCCAATATAAGAAACTATTGGAACGGGTACAGAGGAGGGCTACAAAGATGATCAGAGGGCTGGAGCACCTCTCATATGAGGACAGGCTGAGAGAGTTGGGGTTCATCCACCTGGAGAAGAGAAGACTCCAAGGAGACATTATAGCGCCCTTCCAATACTTGAAGAGGTTCTGCAAGAAAGCTGGGGAGGGACTGTTTACAAAGGCTTGTAGTGATAGGACTAGGGGGAATGGCTACATTTTGGAGAGAGGAAGATTTAGACCAGACATAAGGAGGAATTTCTTCACAATGAGGGTGGTGAGGCACTGGAACAGGTTGTGGCTGCCCCATCCCTGGAGGTGTTTCAAGGCCAGGTTGGGTGGGGCCTTAAGCAGCCTGATCTAGTGGGAGATGTCCCTGCCCACGTCAGGGGAGTTAGAACTAGTTGATCTTTAAGGTCCCTTCCAACCCAAACAATTCTATGATTCAATGAAACTTTTACAGCTGACAATTCAAGCAGAGAAACATTTCACTGTTTAGACTTCAATTACATAGAAAGCAAAACATAAAGCCAATTAAATTTTGCATGTTAGCTAAGGACAGTAGAGATGATGAGAATTCAGTCTTCCAATTTCTATCCAGCATTTCGAGTTGCATTTAAAATAAATGTTTATTTTATGCTTAACTGTGGGCAGCAAATATACATGGTTTGCAAGATTATCCCTTTATCTCTCTTTTACAGCCCTAACAAGGGAGGGCCAGTGTCAAATACCCAATCTACACACACAGGGAAGAAACCCAGAACTAGTGTATTTTTTTCTAACTTTCAAATGCTATTCAAGAAGTTATAATTAAAAAGAGGTTTTCGTGCAGCAACTGCAACAAAAAAATCCCCAACATTAGCAGCAAGGAATAGAGTTGGAACACACAGAAACTTTGAGTGGCTAAGCATATTTACTCAGTATTCTCAGTGGAGCGGAGAGATCTTGTTTTTAAAAGACAGCTACAGAAATGACTGAGGTATTCATATTTGTTATTGCATTTTATTTTGAAGCTGAGATAAGAAATAGGCTTTATTTACTCATTTCATAAAAACATACGAGCCTTGCAACTTACAATACATCATCTCAACACATGGCATGAAACTTACTAGCCAGCTAAATTACCCTGCCCTCAATAAAAGAATATCACTTACTGTTTGTACTTACTGGGATATATATGAACACAACTAAATCCCTAGAGTCATCCTCATGTCACTAAAATGACAAGTGCAGGACTGTTTCCACCCTTTGCTACAGCAGAAACCAGCATCTTTTTTTGGTCAAGTCACTTATTTTCAAATACCCGCACTGATCAAGTATAGAATCATAGAATCATAGAATCACCAGGTTGGAAGAGACCCACCGGATCATCGAGTCCAACCATTCCTATCAAACATTAACCCATGTCCCTCAGCGCCTCGTCCACTCATGCCTTAAACACCTCCAGGGAAGGGGAATCAACCACCTCCCTGGGCAGCCTCTGCCAGTGAGTTGTAGAGAGCAATGAGGTCCTAATTTCAGACGCCCAGAAGGGTTTAGGGTAACATACAAACCAGAATATTTAAAGGAGAAAAGTATAAAAACATTTGGTTATTCATTCTTCTGTGGTTAGGGGGATTTAATGGAAGGCAGTAGTGAAACACGACCCCTTGCCTTAGCTTCTATATATAAAATCCCGTATCTCCACAGATAAATTTTTAAAAGTGCACAAAATAGCAACGATTGAACCCCCCTGCTCTCACAGAAGGAGGGTGGCATGCTAACACAAAGAAATTTGAGCACCATCACTGTGAGCAAGCAAAATCTACTGAATCCTCAAGGTAAATTTAGGGCATAACTAACAGCCTAGAGAAGGCTCCGGGGAGACATAACAGGCTTCCAGTACTTCAACGGAGCCTCCAGGAAAGCTGGGCAGGGGCTGTTTATCAGGGAGCGCAGGGGTGGGATGAGGGGTAATGGCTTTAAGGTGAAAGAGGGGAGATTTTGATTAGATACTAGGAAAAATTTTCTATTGTTAGACTGAGTCCAGAGGAGAGCCATAAAGATGACCAGAGCACTGAAGCCCCTTCTATAGGAGGACAGGCATAAAGATGATCAGAGCACTGGAGCCCCTTCTATATGAGGACAGGCATAAAGATGATCAGAGCACTGGAGCCCCTTCTATATGAGGACAGGCATAAAGATGATCAGAGCACTGGAGCCCCTTCTATATGAGGACAGGCATAAAGATGATCAGAACACTGGAGCCCCTTCTATATGAGGACAGGCTGAGAGTTGAGGTTGCTCAGCCTGGAGAAAAGGAGGCTCTGGGGACACCTTATAAGCAGCCTTCCAGTACTTTAAGGGGACCCACAGGAAAGCTGGGGAGCGGCTCTTTATCAAGAAGTGCAGGGATAGGACGAGGAGCAATGGTTTTAAACTGCAAGAGATTTAGATGAGATCTTCGGAACAAAAATTTTAACGTGAGGGTAGAAGGGGCATTGGCACAGGATGCCTTGGAGGTGTTCAAGGCCAGGATAGATGAGGCTTTGAGCAGCCTGGTCCCGTGGGAGGTGTCCCTGTCCGAGGCAGGGGGCGGTTAGATCTTTAAGGTCCCTTCCAACCCAAACCATTCTCTGACTTGGGAGTTAAAAAAACCCAAGGCATTAACTCCGAGCAATTTGCAGGCGCTGCTCTGCGGGGAGAGGCGACAAACCCGGCCGCCCAGGGCGCCGGGCAGCCAGCAAGCGGGGCCAGCCGAGTGGAAGGGGTTGTGGGGCGGGTTCGGAGGAGCAGGAGAAGGGAACCCGCAGCGGGACGGCCCCGCGGAGCCTCACCAGGAACTGCAGCATGGCGCCGGGATCCCTGCCTCCCTGCCTGCCGGGGAACTCAGCAGGGCGGGGCCGCCTCCTCTTCCGGGTGGCGCACCGCCCTCAGCGCCATCATCACCATCATCATCATCATCATCACCATCACCATCATCATCATCAGCGCGGGGCGGTCCCTCTGCCGCCCCTTCCCGGCCATCGCGGGGCGGCAGAGGGAGCGCCGGGCGCTTGGGTGAGAGCTCCGACGTAGACTCCACGGGTGATTTCAGACCGGGATCTACAGGACTCTCTCTCCAAGGCTCGTTCTGGAGTTTTGGAAAGCGAGAGCTCGTTATCAGGCCTCGGCAACAGGAGGCGATGATCTCTACCGATCGTGGTGCTGGTCCAGGGAGGTTATTCTCCCTCTGTACTTAGAACTGGTGAGACCGCTCCTTGAATCGTGTGTTCAGTTCTGGGCCCCTCACCACAAGAATCATAGAACAACCAGGTTGGAAGAGACCCATCGGGTCATCGAGTCCAACCATTCCTATCAAAATATCTTCTAGTCCAACCACCCTGTCCAAAACAGGGTCAGCTGCAGCAGGTCACTTGTGTGAGAGATGCTCTGTTTGAGGCTCTGGAGTGAGTCCAGAGAAGAGCGACAAAGCTGGTGATGGGCCTGGAGAACAGACCTTATGAGAAATGGCTGAGAGAGCTGGGGTTGTTTAGCCTGGAGAAGAGGAGACTGAGGGGAGACCTCATTGCTCTCCACAACTACCTGAAAGGAGGTTGTAGAGAGGAAGGAGCTGGCCTCTTCTGCCAAGTGACAGGGGACAGGACAAGAAGAAATGGCCTCAAGCTGTGCCAGGGGAGATTTAGGCTGGACATTAAGAAAAAAAAAATCACAGAAAGGGTCATTGGGCACTGGAACAGGCTACCCAGGGAGGTGGTTGTTTCACCTTCCCTGGAGGTGTTTAAGGCACGGGTGGACGGGGTGCTAAGCGACATGGTTTAGTGTTTGTTAGGAATGATTGGACTCGATGATCCAGTGGGTCTCTTCCAACCTGGTCATTGTATGATTCTGTGAGACAAGGGGCTGGGGACAGAACAGATATCCCACTTACATACATATGTAAACATTTTCCCAGAAATTTTATGCATGTTCTGTCACTTTCCAAGGTCTAATCTTAGTGTTATTAGGAAACTTTGCAACAGCCTTGCTAATTTGGAGCTGACTCCAGCTCTTTGCCTGACCTTGCCTTTAAAATTGGAAATAGTGCAAACAAGGGTGATTACGGAAGAAGAGACTTTTGTTTAATGCAAATCATACTGAACACAAGGCATTATCATCTTCAGGTAACAAACAGTGTCTGGAAAAATACTGTCTAAAGGAAAACGTGCCATCAGAGGGAAAAGAGGGACATTCTGTCTAACTTTCAAAAGACGCAAGTACCTAGATGGAACTTAACTCTACTTTAGCTTAAATCAAAATATTCCACCTTCTGTAACAGTAACTACTTCTTGTATCTAAGAACGGGTAAAGGGAACTAAATATCCAGATGTGGGTGAAATCTTTTATGATTTGGGCAAAATCCTGCGTGATTTTTCATAGAATCATAGAATCACCAGGTTAGAAGAGACCCATTGGATCATCGAGTCCAACCATTCCTATCAAACACTAAACCAGGTCCCTCAGGACCTCGTCCACCCGTGCCTTAAACACCTCCAGGGAAGGTGAAACAACCACCTCCCTGGGTAGCCTGTTCCAGTGCCCAATGACCCTTTCTGTGACAGTTTTTTTCCTAATGTCCAGCCTAAACCTCTCCTGGCACAGCTTGAGGCCATTTCTTCTTGTCCTGTCCCCTGTCACTTGGGAGAAGAGCCCAGCTCCCTCCTCTCTACAACCTCCTTTCAGGTAGTTGTAGAGAGTAATGAGGTCTCCTCTCAGCCTCCTCTTCTCTAGGCTAAACAACCCCAGCTCTCTCAGCCGTTCCTCATAAGGTCTGTTCTCCAGCCCCTTCACCAGCTTTGTTGCTCTTCTCTGGACTTGCTCCAGAGCCTCAACATCCTTCTTGTGCTGAGGGGCCCAGAACTGGACACAGTATTCAAGGAGAGGTCTCCAGTGCTGAGTACAGAGGGAGAATCACCTCCCTGGATCTGCTGGTCACACCGTTTCTGATACAAGCCAGGATGCCATTGGCCTTCTTGGCCACCTGGGCACACTGCTGGCTCATGTTCAGTCAGCTGTCAACCAACACCTCTAGGTCCCTCTCCTCCAGGCAACTCTCTAGACAGATTTCTCCAAGTCTGTAGTTCTGTATAGGGTTGTTGTGCCCCAAGTGCAGGACCCGGCATTTGGCCATGTTAAACCTCATGCCGTTGGACACTACCCAGTGGTCCAGCCTGTTCAGATCCCTTTGCAGAGCCTTCCTACCCACCAGCAGATCGACACTTCCACCCAGTTTAGTGTCATCTGCAAACTTGCTAAGGTTACACCCAATGCCTTCATCCAGGTCATTGATGAAGACATGTGTCCCTGCCTCATGCTTTGGATCCAATTCTCAGCCTCCAGGGCAGGAGTAGGCTGAAAGGAGTTTTCCTTCTCCTCTCCTGCAGTTCCCCACCCCCACCCTTTCCCACTCAGTACTTGCTAACCACATCTAGAGTACCCATGGTCAGATTTTGGGCCCGAGTATAGGAAAGGCTTGGATGAGTTCATCAGAGAGCTCTGGTGCTGATCTGTGCTAGAGGACTCGCTGGGAGGGGCTGCTGAAGGAGCTAGGCCTGTTCAGTTGCATGCAGGGACATAAAATCAACATCCCAGGGCCTGTGAGGTGGCTATTGGTCAAGTGGAGCCAAATCCTTTGTGTTTGTGCAGGATGGAAGAATAAGAGACCACAGAGACAACATGAAATGAGAGAGGACTGGGCTGTATTTAGGGACAGACTGTTTCATCACTGACAGAAAACAGCCATGGAGTTGGCCTAGACTGCCCAGAGAGAGGGTGCAGTATCCACCTTTGGAGGTTTTCAAGATCCAGCTGGGTTAAGCCCTGAACAACATGCCCTAAGCTCAGAGCTGACCCTGCCCTGAGTAGGAGGTTGGTCTAGGGACTTCCTGGGGCTTCCTTCCATCTGAATCATCTTAGAATCCTACAAGAGCTTTCAAAAAAACTGTGTTCCCTTTTGCTTTGTTTTTTTAGCACAATTAGAAAATGAAGAGTAGTTGTCCTTTGTGAAACACTCTGGGTTTAGATTCTTTTAATGGCTACATGTAATTAATTGGGGGTTTTGCAGTAAATATCAGTTAGAGAGATTTCTCCTGCTGAAAGTAAGAGATCAGAGACTTTATTGCAATGTGTTATAAATTTTTTACATACTGTTTCAGATTTCAAAAGAAAACAAAACAAAAAATGGAATATAACTGTCATCGAACTATTATGCAATTATACTCTGAAACCAAGTTAACTCAAATGAGCCGCTCTTCCCAGAAAGGTCGAATGCTCCATCTAACAGGAAACAAGTAGCTTCCTGCCTTTCTGGGGCCAGTGATTTGGTGAAGAAGTATCTTTTACCCATTTTAGGGAAGGAAGCAATAGAAAGATACTAAGTAACTTCTTTTTTATCCTCTTGTTACTACAGTGAGGACCTGGAGTTGAGATGACTTTCTCCTGAATTTCAGACTATCCAAAGCTACTGTGTTGTGCTTCCCTCCCTGGGCCAGAGCTGACATCTGGAAATATCATGAAGATATTTGGATGGATGTGGCACAGATTCCAGGGTTGGGATTCCTTGCCATCTGGAATGATGCTCCCAGGAGCCTTGGAAATTAGCTTAGTTCTGAAAACAGAAAAAAAAATCACCTGGTAATAACAGTTTTCCTAATGCTGAGGCTTTCTAGACATGTGTAGGATCAATGTGCTGAGATAGTACTAGACTCCAGCCTGGGCACATCAAAAATCAGAAGCAAGAAACAAGACTATTATTGATAATAATGTATCCACAGTATCACCATAAGGAGATAAGGCTTTTCCTGTTTTCTGCTCATTAAAAATGCCGTTATTGTGCTTAGACTATAATGAGTACATCTTCTGTTAGACAGACTTGGCTCAGTGGTACTGTACACAGTTGTTTTCCTACACACCATGAGTTTCCTCTGTGACATTTAATAGGCAGCCAAAAATAATTTTTTTTTCTTTAAAGTAAATCCATTCTATTTGCATGAGGCAACACTGAATCATTTTGAGTAAGAGACTGTAGAGGGTGGGTATGGTGGGTCACATATGTTATTGGAAGGAAGAGCTCAATCTGGCAGCTATAAATGCAACTGTTGTGCTTTTATAGCTTGAGGGAAGGAGGATTAGAAAAAGAAACAACCATTCTGGTTTTGAGCTTCCCCCAAATATGCCTTTACCTCAGATGAGAAAATCTCATATGCAGGCAGTACTTACTTCAACTTGGGTACTGGCTGTAACTTGGTTGAAATGCTTTCATTTAATCTTGAAGAAGGAAACAGGAAGATCCACACAAGACTCTACATCTCCAACACCATTGATGCTATTGTAGGCAATGTTCAGGGCAAGGAAGGAGCCCATCACACTACATGGCACTGGTTTTGTTTTGCCCACTTGGGGGTGAGTTGGTTACATGGCACGCTTTTCATCTGCTTCATTTTCCTTCATTCCCTGCTTGTCCTGCCAGATGATGGTACAAGTCATAACCCTTATTAGACGAGCGGCTAAAGGCTTTCTGGGTCTTCTTTAAGGCAGCTCTTGCAGATTCTCTTGTAGCTTCCAGCTGTTACTGATTGATAACAGCAAGGGGAGAATAAGGATGGGATGAGGAACAGAAGCCCGAAATGGGAGCCACGACAGCACTGAGGGCTGCTGCCTGCAGGGGTGGCTGCTGCCTGCAGGAGTGTCTGGACAGGGGTGGGGAGTTTACTGTGGTGTCCCAAAGAGGGGTAGGGCCACCAGCTTGCATGCAGCTAAAGGTCCTTCAAGCCTATGCTCTAATTTCAGAACACAGGTAATACCATACAAACCCTTTATGAAGGAAAGGACCAAGAGTAGTAGCAGCATGGCTGTTTTGATGCTTTGATTCCAGAAACTAGGCCAAATAATAAGATGAGCCCTAATGAAAGAAACAAAGCATCCCACTAATCATTCTTCACAGCTTGTTCCTACAGTCAATAGTTTGGAGAAAAGATTTCTTGTAGTTTGTACCACTCTGTGGGAAGATTTTATGGGGAAAAAGGTCTGGATGCCGTGAGACAGCTTGATACTGAACAATGTCTTCATCAATGACCTGGATGAGGGCATTGAGGGTACCCTTAGCAAGTTTGCAGATGACACAAAGCTGTGTGCAAGTGTCGATCTGCTGGAGGGTAGGGAGGCTTTGCAAAGGGACCTAAACAGGCTGGACTGCTGGGCAGTGTCCAACGGCATGAGGTTTAACACGGCCAAATGCCGGGTCCTGCACTTGGGGCACAACAACCCTATCCAGAACTACAGACTGGGAGAAGCCTGGCTGGAAAACTGCCAGGAAGAGAGGGACCTGGGGGTGTTGGTCGACAGCCGACTGAACATGAGCCAGCAGTGTGCCCAGGTGGCCAAGAAGGCCAATGGCATCTTGACTTGTATCAGAAACGGTGTGACCAGCAGGTCCAGGGAGGTGATTCTCCCTCTGTATTCAGCACTGGTGAGGCTGCTCCTTGAATATTGTGTCCAGTTCTGGGCCCCTCAGCACAAGAAGGATGTTGAGGCTCTGGAACAAGTCCAGAGAAGAGCAACGAGGCTGGTGAAGGGGCCTGGAGAACAGACCCTATGAGGAGCAACTGAGAGAGCTGGGGTTGTTTAGCCTGGAGAAGAGGAGGCTGAGAGGAGACCTCATTACTCTCTACAACTACATGAAAGGAGGTTGTAGAGAGCAGGGAGCTGGCCTCTTCTCCCAAGTGACAGGGGACAGGACGAGAGGGAATGGCCTCAAGCTCCGCCAGGGGAAATTTAGGCTGGAGATTAGGAGGAAGTTTTTCACACAGAGGGTCATTGGGCATTGGAATAGGCTGCCCAGGGAAGTGGTTGATTCACCTTCCCTGGAGGTGTTTAAGGCAAGGGTGGATGAGGTCTTGAGGGACTTGGTTTAGTGTTAGATAGGAATGGTTGGACTAGAAGATCCGATGGGTCCCTTCCAACCTGGTTGTTCTGTGATTCTGTGATTCTGTGAACAACTAACAAGACCTTGAAGCAGAGAGCCAAAAGATAAACACAGGCCAGCTGGGGGGAACCCAGTAGCTAGTTCGGTGGGAGCCAGTACCAGCTGAAAGGAAAACTATGGACATGAACTGTCAACATAGCTAACTTTAGTAAAACCTTTTTTCTTAGCATGCGCAATAGTTTAGCCAATAATATGTTAGTAATAGCTTTATGGACTGCTACCTTTAACCAATAATACACTGTAGTCACCCTTGTGGGCACACAGTGATGTAACTGAATGGGGGATGAAAGGAAACAGCTAAGCTCAATAAATCAAACACTTACTTACTAATCATATTGATCTCTGCATCTGTTTCCAACACCACTCCATCCAAATGATGACTGTCCCCGCCTCACCAGATTCCCAAGATTAAATCTTCACAATTTGCAGGGAGTTGCATGTGCACTGCTATTAGCAGTCTTCCAATACAGCTCCTAAATAAAAACACAAAGACTTGTGACACAGCAGCACTTAATAAATGTTGTTATTGAATGGTTGAATTGTCCCCCATGTCCTGAGCATAATGATCTGACATCATAGTCCTTAATTCATCAATGTCCTTTTGTAACTGACAAACATCCAAGAACTTCTTTGAAAGGCTTTCTGTGCTGTAGTAATTTTCATTCTCTTCAGGCAAACAGCTCAGTGATCAGATTCCCAGCAATAAGGAAAGATTTGGCTTCTCACCCTGAGCTCTCTGAGTCAGAATAGTGCACAGTGCTTTCAAGTCAAATAAGCAATGGGACATTTCCTTGAACAACTGGTCTGCTACAGGCATCTTCTCAGATACTGTCTGCCTGGACTGTTCCACCTGCTGCATCTGCTCTTTCAGAGTAGCATTCTCTTCCATCAGTCTTTGGTTTTCAGAGAAAACTGTTTAACTGGTCTATTTTCCTTTCTTCAAGTTCATTTGTCATCTTCTCAACTATCTGCCTTTCTTGTAAAAGCTTCTCTTGCACAGACTGCATGTCTAAAATCAGTGCAGCTATCTGATTTTGTTGATTTTCTATGACCTTACAAGCTTTCTCATTCTTCTCTTTGAGACATTCATTCTCACTCTGAAGCTGGTTTTTTGTCCAACAGGGGAAAGCGAATACTATTTTCCAGGCATTTTTCCACTCTCTGTTGTAAACTCTGTACCGTTGTGACCAGCTCTTTTTCTTTTTCCTTCTGACACACAAGTTGCAACTCTCTCTCTCTGCACTGTGATTGGACCTCTCGGAGCTTTGTTTCTAACTCTGTCGTAGTTTCCCGAAGTTACTTGTTCTTCTCTTCTAAAATTTGTTGCTGTTTTGGCTGCCTTCTTATATCATACAGTGTTTGTAGATCAGGCAGATATTTCAATAAGGTTTCAATTTGTCTTTGTTTTTCTTTGCATTGCTCAGACATCTTCAGGCATTTCTTTTTCAGGCTATTAATATATTGGTTTCTAGTTTTAAGTTTCTCCTCCATCTTCTTTTTCTTTTCACAAGATTCATTTGAAATCTGTTTTATAAGTTCATAGAGTTGTAGTTCCTTCTTTTCAGCTGCTGCAAACTGTCCCAGAGTTGCATAGCTCTGTCCAAAAGCTTCACAGCTGGCTGCCATAGGTGTGCTTTCTTTTTTACCACTACCATGTAGTTCCGAAATAAATTGCGAGCATGATCTGTCTCTGCCTTCTGGAATAATCCCATTGTCCAGCTTATCATTGGAAGGCACAGATTCCTTCTGTGTAATTTAAAAGAGATACGTGAGCACTGGCTCTTTCTCAACCCATTACTACGCACAAAGCTCCCTCTTTTAAAAAATGCATAAAATGTTAGAGGTGAGGGATAGAAGAGAGAAATACCAAGAGCATCTTGGGCATTTCTGTTGAGTAGGGCTTTCTAAAGGGGCTTAAGTACACCAGCACAAGATGCACAGGGGATAGGTAAAGCAGCTGTTTGTCTAGACTGTGGGTCCTATGGGCAATCATTTGCACTGATGGGATCTGAAAGAGAGCTGAGTGCTGGAAAGCCATTTCTTCTAGCAGCAGCAGCCACCTAGGTTTTCAGAGGACTCTAAGTGGCAGGAGGCTTAACTGCATTGGTCCTCTACTAGAAATCAAGCTCAGAGGCAAGCTGCTAGGAGACCCATGTCATTAGATTGCCCTAACATTGTGGAAGGGCACCATGAAGGCCAGAATACCTGTAGAAATGTTTTTTAATTACAGTGGCACATTGGTACTGTATGTACCATACAAAGTCAGATTTCACACTCTCAACCATTCTGGAGAATGTATTTTCAAAAAAACATTCATGAGGTGAACATAAAAGATCTTTCAAGGAATGACCTTCAGCATGTAACATTAACGTAACAGTAAAAAAGTCTTTTATTGACAAAAACTTGTGCTGGAGGGGGTCTTTATGTAACACAATGTATTGCATTTTCTCAAGCCTTTCTTGAAGTGGAATTTGAAACTACCTATAGAACAAGGAAACTTGGAAAATTATATATGCATTATCATTAACAATTCACCACAGCTTAGGGTGAAAGGGCATATTCAGAACTGAAGAATGATCAACTCTAGCAACTGCAAATAGAATTCATTGAATAGTTCTTGGTAGTCAAATAGTGACCATTTTAGAACTGCCTTTTTTGCCTATTTCAAAAAATAATTCTAGATTTAAGCCAATGAGATGACCATATGCCTATTGAAGTCAGTGGTAAACGATTGCCTGAGATCACAGATTTGAGGGTCTCACTCAAAGGAGGCAGAATGAAAAAGAATGCTTTATACAGATACACTCTTCTTTTAAAGTAGCTTTTGTATGAAGAAAGGGGGTACTTGAAGAACTGCTCCTGTACTGATGTTGTATCCTTGAGAGAACCAATAGTTGATGATGTTAAAATTTAATCACTAGAAGTGCTGAATAAACAGAAAGTGGTTGTTTTGGGGAGTGTTCTTTTGATTAAGGTGGAACATGCCACTCACAATTTAATGAGGCTGAAAAAGAGACAGCTCCTGCTGCTGTCTTGAAAATCACCCCAGTAATAAAGCCTCCCTTTGACCTCAGTGCTCTGGGAAAAAAAGTGAGCTTGTTTGCTTTGTAAAGCAGCTGAATTAGCAGCAGCTGACTTGTGGCATTTCCAGCTAAAAGAGCTTTCAGGTGTGTGTGTTTCTCAGAAAGAGAACTTGAGCCAGTATTTTGAAGTCAGGGGTTTCATCGCAGCAGCTTTTGATTTACTACCTCTGTCTTTGAGTCTGAGTAACATAAAAGCATTGAAATGGTATTTTTTCTGGTGGGATTAAGCTTACCTTGTTTACTAGAAGTTCTACATAAAGCTGTAATTAAAACCTGTATTCCTTATTTCACAATTTGCCTGTGGCAATTTAACCTGATTTAATGGAATGTGTCCCAGCCCATGGCAGCGGGGCTGAAACTGCATGATCTTTAAGGTGCCTTCCAACCCGAATCATTCATTTATAGGCTCAGTTTTTATTATCAAGAAGTAGGATTTAGTATTTTCTGTAAGCAATTTTAGACTTCCTTGTGTGGTTTCCAGTGTCGTGCACCTACTGTATGATGCACAAACGTAACTGAAATTACGATAAACTTACACTGTATTTATTCCTCTTGGACACCCTAGCGAGGTGTATCAATGATTATGCAAGTGGGATGGGGCTTCCACTGAAACCTGTTTTAAAGCTCATTTTGAACAGGGGAGATCTTGCTAGAAGGGCATACTATGGGAAACAGCCTGTCCCTTGAAAGAAGTGCAAGAGACTACACTGATTTCCATGAATTTCAATCCAGCTATCACAAGTAAAACTCAAAAACCCTGAAGTGTTCATTGTTTTTTACACTGAGGGGTTTTTATAAGTCACTAATGACCAACAGGCACATGCCTTGTTCAGTGAGGTTACAGCACAGCCTTTTCCTGATCTCTGGAAGCTTTATATGAGGCATGGGAAGAGGCAGGGGGAGGGCAAAGACATGAATCTCGGGTGCATCATTGGCTGCTGCCATACCAATGTGAAGTATAAATGTGTGTATTGGTTTTTTTTTTCTTATGTCTTGGAATTTTTAACACAGTTTGGTTTTGAAGCTGTTGTGATCCAAACAAGTAAGACACACTGGAACTATATATTTTCTTCCTCTATGGATCAAGCAATTCTTCTCCTGCTTTTATTAAAATATTTATTTAAGGTAAGAAAAGCACTCAGTTTTTTGGAGGTCGATTGGTACTCTAATTGAAAGATGATTTTTTTTATTTTTTTTTTTGGCATTCTAGCAGTCACAAGGAGGTCTCAATTATTGCTACTTCTG
Source organism: Coccyzus lansbergi (assembly GCA_033558105.1). Lineage (NCBI taxonomy): Eukaryota > Metazoa > Chordata > Aves > Cuculiformes > Coccyzidae > Coccyzus > Coccyzus lansbergi. The sequence goes on along the minus strand of JAUMJK010000623.1, from coordinate 155,913 downwards.
TCTAAATTGTTGGAAGCTTTCTTGATATCCTTAATCTGCACTATTGCTTGCTGCTACTGGTTTAATAGGAACAGACCCCAGTATCTTTTAAGTCCTCAAATAGCTCATATTGCTGTGTAAATTGTTGCCTTTTGAACACTGTGGAGAGATGCATGGTGATGCTGGAAATTCAGGGCCATTGGAGCACTCTGGCTATGCCTTTAGGATGTCTGCTTGTTCAGGAAGTACTTTACTTTCTGATCCAAAGCTGCCATTTGTGGGTTAGTCCTTTGTGTTTAATTTGACTGTTATTGAAGGAACCAAATGCTTAGGAACCACATGTATCTTTCTACTTAATTTTCTAGTACACTTTGCAATAATCTTGTCTGCATTTATCTATATCTAGGTTTTGTATGTATAACCTTTATTTTTACACTTAGCTTAACGTGCTTTGCAGCAAAGGGGATTTCAAAGCTCTGTCAATTACTTCTACTCCCTTCCTTTGTAGAAAGTGCTGTGCATTCAGAGTGATGAAATGCTGCTGTGGTACTCAACCTCCTGGTATATTCCTTGAGAATATTCAGATAGGTTCTGTTTGTGCTGGCCAATTTTGAGCTTAGAAGAGTTACTTTTTGTGGAAGCCATTGTGTAGCTGTGTGTCATCTGCATTAATCAGGGAGGTTTCCTGACAGTTGCAGAGTAGTTAAGTGTGCCTGGCTTTTAAGTATTAGTGGTAAGAGGAGAAATAAAAACTTAATTGAATTTGGTGTCATATTTGCAGCAGTGAGATAAAGCAGATGCTTGGGAAGGACTATTAAGAACAGCATAATATGAACGCATGTCAGTTTCCCACTAACAGCTTAAGGGCTTCTTGAGACAGATGTAGTTGCAGTGCATGTTGTGAACTTCAGTGTAGCCTCCTATGAAGCCCATCAAAACTTTTAGCACTTGTTTTAACCTTTGTCAGATAAAAAATTTTGTGAATAATTGCCTCTTTCTATTTGCTTTGAATCTGGAGCATACCAGCTACATTTCATCCCTCAGAGTTCTTATACTTGAAGAGAAAATGAAAAATCAATATCTGCTCACTTCTTCTGGCTGCTTAACATTTTATAGACCTCTACTGTATTTTCCCTTAAGTGTCTCTTTTTTTTAGGCTGAGTAACTTACTTGAGTCATATGTTGAGAGACAGTTGCTAGCAGAGGTCAATATGTGTTTATTTTTAAAGTCTCATAGCTGGTATGTATCTTCGCTGAAGATAGATTTGAAGTGTAGCTCTCTGGTCAGTTTAAATTGTTTGTTTATTTATATTTTTTTTATTTAATTTCTGCAGTCTTTGGATAAGGGCCTAAAAAGTACTGGCAAGATGCGGGCAGAAAAAATGGACATTCTTAATACCTCCCATTAGATACAATAAATTTTCTGTGTGCATTTGCAAATTTCCTTCTTAGTTTTAGGTCTAGGAGTATGGATTTATGTACAGTAAAATGGCATACAATATTCATAATTAAATTATTGGCAAATTTACATGTTTCCTTACATTTATTTATTTATTTTATTTATTTTCCTACTCTTTGGATTGTTTCAGCTAGATTGTTCTCAGGGAAAGCAGGCAAGCTGTGCACCTATTAATTAAAAGCCTGCTGCTTTTCTGGGAAATGTCATTATCCTTAAACAAACACTATTGTATATGCCATCAGTTTTATCTAGTATGCCATTTTGGGGGCTTGCAAGAGGTGATATGTACCCTTTTATAAAGGATCCATAGTGATTAAAGGCATTGTAGACTTTAGAAAGTGTGATCTAAACTCTAAAGATCTTGATAGATTTACAGTTATGTTAGTTTGTCATTAGTTAAAAATGTTACCTTACATCAGACTGAGTCCAAGAGTATCTTATGTTAACGAATAGTGAAGACTTGGTGCTTTGTATTTTTATGGTTTGGGGTTTTTTTGCATGTGTGTGTTTAGTTGTTTGCTTTACCGAGCGACACAACATAATATAATAATAAAAATCCTAACTTTTAGCTTAGTGTACCGGGTTTCCTATTCATTATTTGATATTTGCTTTGGTTTTTTTTGAATGACATTGTGAGTTAATTGCATTGCTAAATGATGGCATTGACTTCTCAATAGACAAAGAAAATAAAAATGAAATCTAAAAGACAGAACTGCAATCTTCTAGTAAATGTTATGTGATAGGAATTGTAATCACGTTCCCAAACTTTTCTGAATTTTAGAGACGTGATTCAACTTTATATCTTGTTAAATAGAATTATCCCATAAGTTTCTGGTTCCAAATGTGATTTGAATATAGTACTAATCTGCTTCTCCAAACAGCTAAATTGAAGATCCTCAAAGGCAGGTACAGTTATTGAAAAGGTAGCATCAAAAATGCAGAAGACTTATGTCTAGAGTGAGTTGACCTTTGTAAGCAGATGAAACGATGAGCAAAGTTTGTACTGCCATGCCTAAACTGGATTGAGAGGGAGATGTTTAATAAATTATTTCTTTAGCACTTGAACATGGCTGTTTCTTATTCTGAGATATTTGGAAGTGTGGAAATGATGCCGTTGTAGTCTTTACCATGTAATGTGAGAACAGGACTGAGACCTCCAGCTCCTGACTGACTGCTGACTGTGACTGCAATATGTATATTGCAAGTGAAATCTCTAACTTTGTTTCTAATATGATGGCAGATTTATCTTTTCCTAGTAGGGCATGTTTGGCTCAGCTAACAAAGTTTGGCCACCTCTGAAGAGAGAGGGAAAAATTGAACCTGCTGAACTGGTAAAAAACTACGAAGACTGTGTTAAACAGTATAGCTGGTAATACTGGTCCATCCAAAAGCCTTTACTAGGTAAAAGTAGTAAAAACTGACAGAATCCAATGATGTAGATAGAGGTACAGTTTCTGCTAAATTGTATTCATGTATATGTCCATTACAGGGTTCGGAGAGTCTTGACTGTGACCAAGTGAAAAAGCCTGCTAGACTAGTTTTGATGAAGTGGACTGAATTCCCCAAAGGAGAGGATCCAGACTATTATATTGTAACATACCAGTGTGCAGATGCTCTCAATCAAAAGGTAAATTTCGTTGATCTGAGCAATGTGTAGTTCCAAACGTATTTAAGCTGTACATAGCAGTAGTTAATAGCATTGTCTGTTTGAAGAAATAACAATGTAAAAAAAGCAAATAAAGAGAAAGTTTTAAAAAATTGTACTGAAATCTGTAATTCACATAATTCACATGCACTCTTACAAAGGCCTATTGAAGCCGGTGGGACTTAAAAGACCCGTGGGTGCCTTGGTTGAATAAGGATAGATAGGCATATGTTCACAGGTAACAATATGCTAGTTCTTCAAGGTCCTGTGATTTGAAGGAGTTGCCTAACTTCTCCAGGGGAAGCACAGACCCTACCCTCCACATCTCTGTATGAGGGCATTCTGGAACTTACAGAAAATAAGAGGATTTTAGCATGAAGGTGTTTGTGAACAGTTTGATTTCTAAAGCATTCTGTTTTAAGTGTATTAGGTATTTTGCAATAGAACTGCAGCTTTAAATTTGATATACTGCAGTATAAGCTACCCTTTTAAATACTTCATGGATCATTTACAAATTATATTTTTATTCCTTTCACTATATCCATATTTACTTTTATCTTGCAGAATGTAAGAAATGTTTCTAGAATTGAACAGAAACCTGTCAATACTACAATTCTTCTTGAGGAAAATAAAAACTATGACATTACAGTAGAATCCCTAAAAAATGGCCAAATCAAAAGTGTAAAATCATTTAAGACACGTAAGTACTGTAGCACAAAAATATTTAGGTATCCTTATAGTTAGTCTAATATTGAAGATTGAAGAAGTAGGAGTTGAAATCCTGACCTTATTTACTTAGAAAGTTTGCATTTATGTATGTTTTCAGGCATGAAGTATAGAAGGAATAATTTTATGTAACTCGTTTGGTTAGTGTAACAATTTTGCAGTATGGGACTGATGTGAAATTTTGGGGGATTTTTAAATGTTACAGGCATTGCTATACAGTAACTCTAGGAGGAGAGTTTTATAGAAGAGAGCCATTGAGAAAGTTATTTGCAGCCTGGTGATTTCATGTCAGCATAGGGTTACATAAATTAGATATATTGGTTAAATATTAAATATTTTTCCTCTTTATGACAGTCCCTCTTTAGAAAGGGTTAATGAGTCACTTGAAGATCTTAGTGTTGTGGTTAAATGGGATAGACTATCAGTATAACAATTGGTGGTGAGTCTAGCCACTGAACTTAGAGAAAAAAAATCACTTATAGCTGTGAAATTGTAAAGAACCACAAGAGCCACCAATTACTGGAATGAAAGCACTTCCTAATCTTAACTTTGTTACTTGCTTTAAAATAGCTTATAGAATTATTCAATTGTGGTGAAGGCAATATTTATTTTTTTCTTGGTCTACTAGGTGGAATTTCAGAAAAAGATATAAAAATATTTGTGACAACTACTACAGTGTCTTTTAATTGGAGTACAGTGTCCAAAGAATTTTCAGTTTCAGTTTCACTGAATGGTACTTCTCAACCTATAAAAAACCCCAGTGGATTCTTTGTATGGAATAATTTGACACCTGCCACATTACATACATTTAAGTTTGTATTTGAACAATCGCACCTGGAATTCATAAATATGTCTCAATCACTGGATATTCAAGCTGAAACAGGTACATATTAGAGTTCGTTGTAGTCACAGCAAATGGAACAAAACACTGCATATTTTCTGGAAGAGTTGCTTCTGTCTTGAAAAGCCTGTATTCCATTTTACGATATTCAATAGGTGTGGACTGAATCATTTCTAGAAAGCTGAAAGAACTTGTATGTTAATGGCATAGAAAGGCTATTTCTAATTAAATTTTCTTGGTATTTTTAGGAGCAAGTATTCAAATTTGCATGTGGAATAATTTTAAGCTAATCATACCTCTTTTAGTCTAAAATAGTAAAGTGAATATTAGCATTTGGCATTGTAATTACTTGAGTTTATGAATTGAATTTGGTATAAAGCTTTATTGAAAAGGCAAGGAACATCCTGAATTTGGTATGGACTTGAAAAACGTTTTGCCAGCCTTCAGAGGCTGTTCTGCTAAATGGCTAACCATAGTATGATATTGTCTTCAAAGTAATTTGAAGGAGGCAGGATTATGAGGATGTCATGGCTTGATAGAGAGTAACTTCCTTGCTTTAAATGTGCTACTCTAATAATGCAATTTAAAATCTTTAAAATTGGAAGCACAAAGGAAAGGATGATACAGTCTCATATGCAGTGAAAGAATTGTTTTGCCAAACTCAAGACTCTCAGGTTAACTTTAAATCTGAAGTTTGGAAAATGAACCCTCAGAAACTTAAAGAATGATTTTTTTTTTTCCTAAAGTAGGGTTGAAATAAATGGTTTTTTTTTCCTTCAGTGGATTGTACTTTTAATTCAGTCATTCAGATTTTTTAAAACACTCATGATTTTGAAGGAAGGTTGATTCATAATCACTGAATTTTGAGGGGGCATTTCTGCTGTGAATTATCATCATCATCAAAATATCTGTATAATTATAAAGAAAATCTGAAACTGTACCACTGCCATAAATGGTACAGAATGTCTTTAAAATGCTGTTCTTGTTCACCTCTAGGCACCTGTTCCCCAGGATGGGTGGCATTCCAGAGCAGCTGCTATCAAATGGGTAAGGAGAGTAAACCATGGAAGATGGCGCAACAAATCTGTGAAACGTCTTCACAAGGGGCGCATCTCCTTGACATAGGGAGTGAAGAAGAACATGATTTTATTTTGTCTTACCTGAAGACATTTAGTCAAGTAGTCATGTTGTGGACAGGTCTTAATGACCTAAAGGTCAGTTGATTTTATCTTCTTTGCTATGTATATGGAAGCAGGACAATTTTGATAGTTTGAATGCAGTACTTTGGAATAAAAAATACTGGGCAGTAAATTAGTTATTTGTTTATATTGTTATAAGCAGTTAGAAGAGGAATCAGCATTTATTCCTAGTTAGAAATACTGAAAGTATTTAGCAGGCCATAGTTAGGAAAAAACGGAATTGTTTATGAATAACCCATTTCATTTTCTTGTGAATATTTCACAGGGATATTGTTTTGCCTGTAGGTGGTGCTGCATTACCAGATTTTAAATCTTTTTCAACATCTATGTTACTATGAATTTCCAAGTCTGGGGTTTTTCCCCATTTTGATGCAGGTCTGAGTTGTTGAGTGCTGAGCTTAGAAATTTCTGTCCTGCACAGGCCATTGAAATAAGGGTATATTGGAGCAAGGTATATCTTGTCAAAAATTTCCTGTTCCTCATATTACAGAGATCAGGGTTCTTAATGCCAGCTCTGCTGCTCTTAAATGACACACTGTGGCATGGTGTGTGACATGAGTATGGCTACAGAGACAAATAAAAGTATTGTGAAGACTTGGAGAGATGGAGGCACTCTGCCACAAGTGTGGGATCCAGCATTTCTGTGATTAGGCTGAGTGGAAACTTTTGTGATGTGTATCAGAAGGTTGGAAACTTTTTTTGGTTTGGAAATATTTATACTCTGCGATTTGATCTTGGTATTGTTTTCCTCAAACAAATTTTAAAAGAAATGTTGTGAAAAAGAGTAAAAAGCAAATAATTTTATTTGTAAGGGCAGGAGGTAAGTGGTAAACGTGCATTTTAAACATTTTGATGCTGTCATTTTTATACCATTGTGATATTAACTGTAACCAACTCGGTATTTTAGAAATAAGGCAGTATTTCCAACAGGCTACCAGAAAAAGATTTTCCATGAAAACATGATATTTTTGAACGTTGGGAAAAGTGCTAGAAAGGTTGACGGGATTTGGGGTTTTGTTCTTTTTAACTTCTGATTATACAGGAAAGAGTTAATCGGTTTGGAATTTGACTGTTAGTTAACTGTTCAATCACTACATGCGTTTTTATGTTTGTGGGAGTCTGTTCTGTTAAATGAACTAGGTCGGTATCTTGTTTTAAGAGCAGCAAGGGATAATAATAAAATGCTTGTTTTCCAAGTACTTCTTTCCTAAATATTTGTATTTAATTAGTGTGTTCAAGGACTGTATGAACATGTTGGAGTAATTCTGAATGTCATTGCTATCGTTGTATTAGAACTCCAGTTTGTACTTACCCCAGGAGTTCAAAGATCATGGGATATAAGCAAAGAATCACAGGACTTGTTTAAAATCAGAGATGAAAAGTAGTGATTCAATTATTTTTGCTTTCTCTTTCATAATTTAACCATTGGAGAGTTAAATTTCTATTTTCATGGACTTTTTCTCCCAGTACCCATGGGATTTAAATAGTGTATGGAAAAAGTTGAGACTCTAATCTACTTAGAAGATTTCAGCAGCCATAGAAAAAAATGCTAAGAATCATGACACTGATGAAAAATAGTGATCTTGTGAGCAGAATAAGTTCTGTAGCATTTGTATTCTCACAATTTCTCCTTCTTTGACCCTGTTTTGATCTGTATCTACTCATGGCTTCCTGTGCATGTGGTTAACTGGTGTTTAGGAGGGCCTGTAAAAGAAAAAGATACACATTGATCTACATGGTATTTTTTTAAGTGCCTCCCCCCTTTTTAAATATCTTTAAAGAATAGGAAAGCAACAAAAGTCTTAAAATTGTGTGGTAACCTCAACTTTCTTCCCATACAGTAATAGAGCATTTACTAAGATTGTAGGACTGCTGATTTGCTACAACTGAAAGCACTTAAGCTGGAATACCTACTGAGAGTGCTCCAATGTCATGCATGAGGATGTTGGGGTTTTTATTAATCCCCTGTAAATCTTTGGTAGTATATGTTAGTGCAATGCAGACTAAAACCTGTGTGCTGATAGAGGGGACTACCTTGCAATGCTGTGGGAATGTTCTAAAAGCATCATTGCTTCGAATGCCATGTTGTCCTAGGTTGGTATTTGTAGGGTTCTGCTGTGAAAACTGAAAGTACCTCAAAGGTAAGATAATTATGAGTGTCCTAACTATTGAACTACCAGATCGTGGGAGAAACAGAAAAAGACAGCACCTCTGCATCTGATTGCGAATCTAGCCCTGGGTTTGTTTTGGCTAAAATATTTTTGCTTTCAGACCAAATTTATGAGTATTTCTGACTGACTGAATTTTCTTAAAGTGAATAACATTTTAAGAAAACTATTCATCCGTGGTTATTAGATTATTTGGTTAATAGTTATTTGTAAAGGATTATTTGTAATGATCAAACACTCTAGATTAGCCCCATGTGTTTTTATATTATTAATTCGTAATCTATTACAATAGCAAGGGTAGAATTTTACACTGAAGTATTTACTCCATTCAAAATATTCTTTTATAATTAATTTGTTTAAATGAAATATGTACATTTTTGATGTTTAGGAGATATGCTTGCAAAGACAAAAGCCGCCATAATTTTTCACTATAACGTAAAAACACACGGAGTTTTTATGTCATTTTTTTCAATCTAGGAAGAAGGTCGGCTCTTGTGGATGGATGGAACTCCTTATCATCTAAAGGCTGATATTTCAACTTTGTCAATGGTGCCAGAAAATGAAACTGACTGCTATGCCCTTCAGAGAGATCCCACTGGTCCAGGCTATTTCTTCACAGGATTTTTCTGCTATATACAGCTACCATATATTTGTGAATATGAATGTAATTATATTTCTTTCCATCATATGCATTTACATTTAAAAGCCTTCCCATATTTTTGTTTATCTTTGACAATACAAATATAAAAAGGTTTTAATGATTTCCAGTTATTATTTTTTCACTTTTGGTGGGTTGTTTTTTTTTTTCAGTACCTGTGATACCAGAAAACTTCATGTTTGCTGTGAGTGATATCAAGACGACTGAAGCTGCATTTATGTGGAGTGATATGAACATATGGCTAAAGTCAGGCTTTGAACTTATAATTAAGTACTATTTTGATCAGTGGAAACCACTCATTCTGAGCTTGTCTGTGCATACAACTCAAACAAAAATTATGCAGTTGTCTCCTGGCTTTTGCTATAGTTTTTTATTAGCAGCAAGGAACCCAGAAGGAGCACAGGCTGTCTTAAGTCCAGTTCTGAAAGTAGAAACAAGTAAGTTTAAAAAGCAAATAGCAGTAATAACCAGTTAATCATAAATATTTTGTACTTTTTCTTTAGTTACACTCTTCATTTTGTTGATCGGTCTGAAGAAGTAAATAACTCTGAACATGAATTCTGAATCTACAATTGACCCATTGGTGTAGGGGACTCCAACATTTTCATTTGCTTTGGTGCTAAAATGCCTCATCAATCCCAATAAAGCATTTTAGCACCAAGGCAAGAAGCAGGCGTTCCAGTTTGAAGTAAATGATTTTGTTGGAATAAACAGATGTACCCCTGTATATCTGCAGTAAAGATTAAGACAAGCTTAATGGTTTAAAATACATTGTGTTTTGACCCACTGCATGATGCAGTAAAGGATAAGAAAAATTTATGAATCCATTAACTCATGCTCTAGCAAAGTCCATCTGAATTAAGCCAAATGAAACTTGCCACTTGGTAGAGATGAATAATACCTTTGCATCTAGATGTGTTAAAGCAACCCAGGGAAGAAATGAACTGTAAAAAATGGACCTGTCCTTGAGAAAAATTACTTCATAGACACAATTTTAGGTGCAGATTTTTTTCAGGTTCTTTTTTGTGGGTTACTGGGAAAATAGTGAGATTTGCAGAAGTTAAAGAAAACATACTGCCTTAACATTTATATCTGTGCTTGGGACACAGTTCAGATATGAGACAGAGGTCTATTTTCTTATAGTCTGAACAGAATACGGATCTTCTTTTAGGGGAAAGAACTGTTCTTTTTCTCCTGCAAGTACATTTTCTACAGTTCACTTCTTCCCTGAACTGCTTTAACACACTTGAAAGTCCTCGCATCTCCTGTGTCTATCAGGAGATGTTCCCTAATCTGGTGGTTTCTTCTCTGTATGTAAGACCTTGTAATGCAAGTAACCTCTGTAGTGGAGGAAATATATTCCTGCTTTCTCCTGTGAGTAGCAAATACGTATTTTACCTCAGAAATGAGCTTTTCCGCTCCAACATTGGTAAGTGCAGATCATAGAATCATAGAATCACCAGGTTGGAAGAGACCCACCGGATCAAGTCCAACCATTCCTACCAATCTCTAACCATGCCCCTTAGTACCTCATCCACTCACATCTTAAACACTTCCAGGGAAGGCAAGTCAACCACCTGCCTGGGCAGCCTGTTCCAGTGCCTAGTGACCCTTTCTGGGAAGAATTTTTTCAGATACCTGAGGCAAGGAAAAAGAGTTGATTTACTAATTATTAAATTGGTGACTGAGCTGTTGGAAAAGGTATAGGAGACATAAGGGAGAACTCCTTTAAATTTGTGGCTAAAAATGGCATACGTTGAACACTTATACTTTCTAAAATTCAATAGATTTTGCCATTTAGTTCGCCAGTATCAGGTTTTAACCAACAGAGATAATTAACGTCATTAGTATTAGATGATGTTTCTGACCTGACTGAAATACTAGGGGGATGACCTAAGTGAGGAGACTGAGTTCTACATGAAGAGCTGAGTAATTCAGAAAAATCTCAATTAGATATTGAGAATATTCCCCTGTGTATAAATATTATATGGTCAAAGTTACTTTTATTTTAATTACTGTAATACTATTTAGCCGTTTATGTAAGTAAGTGTATACTGTTAGCTTCTCAGGCTATATTTGAAAAAAGAGTTATTGGTAAAAGATATCAGAAAACATCTTTTCCTAAATTTATTCAACAGGACCGTTGCACTCCCAGAAATTAGAGGCTACATATGTTTCATCTGCAGAAATACATTTACAGTGGAAGCCTCCACAGGATTCATCCAGTGCTTCTTTTCATCACTACCTTATCAACATTTTGGATACCGAAACCCATATTCGAGACCAGCTACAGATTGAAAAAAGCAAAAGATCCATAGTAGTAGAAAATGTAAAACCCTACCATCAGTATCAGATCTATTTACAGAACGTAGCAGAAAAAGGAACTCTAAGCTGCCATGAGAAGCCTATATTAATCACAACAGGTGATGTATCCATTTTCTGGTGGTTTTATTTCATTAGACAGAGTTTAAATTGAGAAAACAAGGCACAAAATAATTTTAAAGGCTGCGTACTGACTGAGGGTTGTTGGTATGTTTTGGGGGAAGGATGGGGAAATATTTTTCTATATTCATTCTACTGTTTCAAACCTTCAGAACCTTCCAAAAAGAGTGAATGTACCTATCCCCTTATTTATTTATGTACACATTTACTTATAGAATGTGTGCTAAAGAAATTACATACTATTTGATAAATATTTGTTTTCTATACTTAATTTTAGCAAAGTAGATACATTACCATGATGTCTCAGATTATGTAGATGAAGACAGAATAATTTATTTTTCTAATCATAGAAGCTATGACCCAGATTATGTCATCTTTGTTACTCTGTATATATCCAATGGAACAGAATATGCTTGTAAAATATGTTCCTATTTTTTATGAGAAAACAGAAAGCAGAATCTGCCTGTAATAGGTCTTTGTCTACGTACTATTTTAAAAAATAATTTAATTAAGTTTTTAAATCATTAAATTTTTAGAAGAAAAAAATAAACCAAGAGGTATCATTTAGAAGTGGTTATAAACTGATAGTAGGTTTGATCTATGGTTTTATACTGACATATTTTTCTTTGATCAAGGTGTCAGTACACCTACAGCTGTTTATATTAACCCAAAAGATATACAAGAAGAGAGTGTAATTCTTCACTGGAAGCTGCCACAGAAGATTCAGGAATCCTACATTCAAGTGAAACCTAATGCAAACATGGGTGACACTATGAAGTTTTCAGTGAAAAACAGACAAGAATTTAAGATCAATCACCTCATTCCTGGAATGACTTATGAAATAGCAGTGGCAAGTGTTAAAAATGGAAATATGAGTGAAATGAAGGCCATTCAATGCACTTTAAGTAAGATATTTTTTAACAATGGGAACTACGAACTGTAATACACGTAACGTCAGTCTCATGATCATTACTATCACCTAACAGATTTGGTAGATCAAGTTGATTTGCTTAATAGCCAAGGATCAAAACTAGAATGTGAAATCTACCAATCCAGTCCTAATTGTTAACAGTAAAGCAGATGCTGTTAACTTTCAGGAGGTGCAGCCCTGGGAAACACATTGCTAGGACCAAATGGTGATTGATAGTACTGTGATGAGGACAATAGCACTGAATCCTCTTTCCACCAACAGTGAAATCAAGTGACATAACAAATTATTGGAATGGTTCAAAAAGAGTGTTTATTTTTGGAGACGCATTAGCTTCTCTGTGAATCGGGAGAGAGAAATTAACCTGCTATTGGTGAGAGGCTTCCAGTAAATTATTTTAAGGGTTAGACCTCGTAAAAAGGTAAAAATTTTACATAGTTTATCAAAGGATCTTTGCTGTTAGCCATCTATTGAAATGCTTTTGGCACAGTTTGCATTTTTTTGCATATGTGAAAGGAATGGGCAGGTTTCACTCACTCATGTGGCATGTAAAGACTGCAACCACCAGGTTATAGCTAAATGAAATACTGTGTTGTCATTTTTTTTCTAAATGATTTTAGCATTTTGAAGGATAGCAGGCTTCATCCTTTTCAGATTTTTTTATATAGGATTAGATTTAATACCTCATTCAACAGGTAGCAGAAAATTCTAAATGTGTTTTTTCACACCTGTCAGAACAAACTTTAAGGGAAGAAAACAAAACACATCAATAATACTGCATCCATCAATAGTGTCTTATTCTCCCTGCTCATTTCCCTGTCCAGAGGTACCTTTTTGAATATTTTTTTCAGCTATCCTGACCTAATTTCTTGGTAGGGTTGTGGTTAGAAAAGTAATTCCTTTGGAAGGTTAACTTGCTTTGATTCTTAAATTTGCCAAATGCCTTTAGGATTCCAGTATCGAGCAGCTAAACAAAAAGGTTGTTTATTGTTTCCAAGCAATAACGTGTTTTATTATGATAGCTATTCATTTGCACTGGGCAAGCATATTTCTCAGAGCAGTTGCTTCAGATTTACTGTGTGGTTTCCACTGAACTTATTTTCAACTAATTTAACGTGACAATTATTTTGTTCTTCTTCCAGAGCCCAAGCCTGTTCAGATTGTAGTACCTTATGTGCTTTATAGCAACACTGTGATATTATTCGTTCATGTGTCTGATATTGGAGTATTTGATGGCATATATATTGCAAGTAAAGGAGGACCTAATGCAACATTCATTTTAAAAAGTGATGGTAAAATTACAATTGAAAACCTTACAGCAGGGACGGAATATGATTTCTACGTCTCCACAAAAAGTAGAAGTATGTTGAGCTCCTTTTACCTCGTATCTGGTGTAAAAACATGTGAGTACGTTAAGTTTACTCATGCAAAATTGCACCATATTAATTTTTGATTTGTAAACTTTTAACTTTGTTTTTATTTCAGTGCTGTAGAAAGCATAGGCTATTTAAAAATCACCTTGATATATCCACATAAGCGATTAATAATATACTTACACTAGCTGCTTTTCAAACAAAACTGTAATTGTTCTTTATAATCTCTAAACTATCTAAACTGTATGGGTTTTTAATATCAAGGCTATAAAAATGTCTTGCAAGTATTTCAGTCTATATTAAATTGTTGTCTTTGTGGGAAACAAAATACATTTTTTATCATTTATTTTAGTCAAGAATATGAGTATCAATGGAATCGTGTACCTTAAAATTAGTAAGTTTATTGCTCCTGGTGCATCATTAAGCAAATAATAAAAGCATTAAGGTTCCCATTTTTCATGATAATAAATCCAATAAGAAAGACATTAAAAAGAATTGAGGAAAGTGGACTCCTTCTAGCAAGACCCTCTAAAAGGGAATTTTAGTAAGAACTTAAACAGTATAGCAACACCTCCTGTAATTCTATATTTTTACTTTCCTGTTTTTTATGATGATTATACCTCCAGAAGTTTTTCTTTTCTTATTTTATCATCTTCCCTTGAAATTCCTTTCTGGTTTGTTTCTCTCAGAGTAGGAATCATCTAAAAGGGAAAATTTAAGAAAGGATAAAAAGTAGCAAGGAAGAAAGAAGCAGAGGCTGAGGACAGGACAGAAAAATTCTTCTCCAAGTAGTGAAAACCATGAAAGCTTATTTTTCTTAAAATCTAGTTTTAATAAAACCTTGGATTTTTATTGGTCTTACGAAAACAACTGTAGTGGTGAGGAAGAAAGGTGCATCGAAGGATGGAAGGTCCTCTGTAATGTAATCTATATTGTGTCATACAACACTACGCTAATTAAGGATAAAGGGCATTTTTGTTGCCTGTTCTACTCAGTTTTGCTGAGCTGTCTGACAAGATTTAGGTACCTTCTGAGTACCATGGATGAGATTTGGAAGGATTAACTTCATTCTGGAGGATTTTTCTTCCTAGGAGTGCCCACTTTGTCAGTGTGTTTGCATGCCTGAGATGAGATATCACCCTGTATTTGTTTGAATCTGTTACTGATTGTCTTCACTTTTATGTTTCCCTAGGGAATATGAAAAATGTTGTATTGAAGGAAGTCTTGAATTGAACAATAATGTGTTTTATGTTCTTCTATAGGTCTGGCAGCTCCACTCAACGTACGAGAAGGTAACACTACAGATTCTTCAATACAGGTTATTTGGGATCGTGCTGATGGAGATTTTCATCAATATGAAGTCACATGTATAAATTGTGCAAGTGCTTTCAGGGTATGTTTTTTAAAAGACCACTTGTGTATAGGCAAGGTAGTTATTTTTTAAAGTCTTATATTGAGTAATCAGAGATTAAATTAAAAACTATGTCTCCTGTTAGCATAGGTGGAGGCACAATTTGCATAACCTAAGTAAATTTTGCAAGCAGTTCAGCAAGAACTGTATTTGGTTTTCTAGGTCCAGAAGGTCAAGCAAGAAACAGCAACGTTTTCCAACCTTACTCCTGGTAAGCTGTACAACTTTACAATTAGAACAGAAAAGGAAGGTTTCAGAGACAGCATTTTTGTGACAAAGCAAATAGAGACAGGTGAGACCACAATCATCTTGTCAAATTTAGCATCTGTTTTGCTTCTACTATGTGTATTGCTTTCTTCTACTGTTTCTTTAATTTTATTTTTGTCTCAAATAGAGAAAAGTTATTAAATGGTCTTCAAAAATGTCTTTTTTTTTTCAACGTTCTTTGGCTTATTCTTCTGCTGCTTGTGTCCTTAAAAGTGTGTATTTGAATATGGTTGTTGTGTACAATGAACTACCAATGAGAAGTTCGTAATGACTCAGGCAGGTGTATAATCCAGTAACTGATACATTCACACTGGCTACCAATATTACAGAAAACAAACAAAAAAATTTAGATTTCTCTTTAATGTTTAATTTCTCACTTCAGTGCTATTTTGAACATCCTTGGGTGTTTCAAACTAAGTTTTATGATGGTCCCTTATTGGCCTCCCCTTAGATTGGCACTAATCTTGGGATTTTCTACATAACTTTGCTTCAGGTCGGGACATTTAACCCTCAGCAGCATAGCTGTTCTAGTTCTTCTGCTAGTACTCTAGTAGCTTCCTTCTATTATAAATTTAAAACATGTTCTTTCATTGTTACTTTTTAAAATTTTTTAACTTAAGATCCCTTTAAGTCAGAGTTTTGTGCTTCTTTTTCTCACTCTAGTGACTACGTTCATTCTGAAGGGTTCTCTCATTTTTGGAATGATCTTTCTCCTCTATGTCTTTCACTCAAAACACAATTATGTTGCTTTTTTTTTGATGGCACTGTGAATAGTTCTTTCAGATATCACTAGAAATTAAGTAGTCCAGCCAGTGACCTTCACATACTGTCTTGAGATAATTATTTTAGAGTTCACTGTTACTTCATTTTTCAATAAGTGTGATGTTCTTATTCCAGTGAAAGTACATTTAAAGGGAGTTCAGAGTCTCTTAGCCACTCTCTCCCTCCAGTAACACACAGTGCCATAGACACTGAGATACCCTGCTCCAACAGAAAATGGTACTTTGATCTTGCGTATAGGGATTTATGGTGTGGAGAGAAAATAGTTTTGGTCATTAGCTGTAGATAAAACCTGGACCAAATTATTCTTGGCTAGCAGAGTAACTCAGCAGTGGTTCTGGTGCTATCTTTACTCTAGCAGTACATCTACTATTGGAGTCTGACTGTGAGTCAGAGGGCCCTTAAGCCTGTGTTGCTGCACCTAGCATGAGTGTGGGTGTGTGACTGCTAGTGAGATCCAGTCAGACGGGATGGTGGGTTGGTGAAGTGTCCTGGGAGCAAGGGAAATGGTGAACCAGTTCTGTGTGGCAAAGCATCCATGTAGATCTAAGGCCAAGAGCACAGGAAGGTCACATGTTGGGACCTGGGAAGTCCTGGCCAGGTCTGTGTGCACATATGTGTCATGGTCCAGCAAATGGAGTGGAGATTTGACTTCAGAGGCTCAAGTGTCCGTGTGCCAGCAACTGAAGAGACTGGAATCCAGGAATATCTGCTGGGCAGACTGAGTGTCTGAGCCCAACCTTGTGCTTATGTATATAAGTATTCTCACTCATGGACCTCTGCTCTCTTAACTGGAGAGGGGAGTGGGATGAAGCTGTTGACACTGTCTGTGTTTGTGTGAGTGCTCTCATAGTCTCTGTGATCAGCGTGGCCAGACGCGCGTGTGTGTATTTGTGCCATGTGTATGTGTGCTCTTGTGTGTCTGCTGGGAACACAGTTTCCCCCTTGCTGTTAGTTGGACCTGGGGACATAGGATGGCAGCAGCCTTGCCTTTCTCAGGCATTGGATATGGCGTATATTTGCCTCTCTCAGGTCCCTAATGTGAAAAAGTAAAGCATGATAAATGCAATTGAAAATGTTCATAGGAGTGTAGCAAGTGTGATCAAAGACATGTAATGTTTTGCTTCTAAGGGAGCACTGAGCTAAAACTGATACAGGAACAGTGATGTAACGTAAAATTATTTGAGAGAATACGTTCTGGACAGACAATTATGGACAGAGTAAAAAATAAAAATTCACTGACATTTCCCTTACAAGAACTAAGGACTTTAAACTAGAAGAGAGCAAGCAGAAAACAAGCAAAAGGAAACGGTCATTTACAGAACTTCTCGCTGCAGGTTATTTTGTGTGATGATTTTGGTCATAGATTCAAGTCAAAACTGAAGGGTTTTATACTAAAGAAACCTGATGAATTCACAGAAATCACCTGCCTCAGGAAATCCTTGGGCTGCAAATTGCCATCCGGGAAATTACTGAAGGGGACTAACATTTTGTGCAAGTCTTGCTTTTCTGAAGACATATATGCTTGGCCACTGTTGAATACAAGATACTGTGCAGGTGGGGACTTTGGTCTCAACCCAGTATGTTACCTCTTATACTGACATTTCTTGAGGAATTGTCCATTTTTTGAGGAACTCCACATCAAAACCATCAGAACTGCACTAAATAACTTGAAAGAGAATCAAGCAGCTTGACTCTGAATCTTGTGAATAACAGAAGTCCTTATACATATTACCACAACAGTGTTCATCTGTGTGTCCTGAAGATAAGCCAGTATATAATTTTTCTGGCATTTTTATTGTGTTCAGATGACATGAGTCCTGTGATAAAACAATGTATTTAGAATTTATTTTAAATGTAATTCATTCTTTTTTCTGTTGTCATACAGCACCAAGTGCAGTTAGATATCTGAACTATAGCAGAGATTCTGAATCAATAACTGTTACCTGGACACCAGCCCAAAATACATTTGATGGATATGTTATTTCAATAGACAGTAACATCTTCAACATGGAGAAAATGTTACCTTCTCATGTGAGGTATGAGCATTACATTTAAAAAATAATTGACATTAACTCTAAACAAATGTTTCACTGAATATTTAAAATATGTAGCCTGCAGTGCTACTAATATGTGATATATATCAACTAAACCATCAAATATATGATACATTAGTATATCCATGTGGTATAAGATCTTTTCAATAATTTCATTTTTTAAAAAATCATATGATGTCTTTGTGCAGATAAGAGTAATCAGAATACTGCACTGGACTGAGTGCCAGTAGGACTTGGTTGTCATTCTGGATATTTAAATTAGTCTTTTAAGATTTTTCAGTATTTGAACTTGCTGTGAAACATAATGTGATGCATCTTATTTAAGATTTTATCATACTAAAATATTTTTTTTACTTAATATTCTATACACATGTATAAACACATCATGTGTAAATAATATCCATATTATAAATGAACACCTGAAGGTATTTTAAAAATCCTAAAGAACACAATCTCTTTTTTTAATCTTTGTAGAATGTACAAATTTGAGAATCTTCTGCCAGGCACTGATTTCTTAATCAGTATTGTGACAACCAATGGATTAAAAAGAAGTCGACCCACCATCCTCAAGATTAGCACCTGTAGGTTTACAGTTTATTAATAACCTCTCATTATTTCATGATAGTTAGGGTTTTTACATTTTAAAGTATTGTCTTAGAAAAGTTATTGCTTATTAAGTCAATGTGTCTTAACAAAGAATGGATTAATCTGTATGTGTCTTTCTTTTCAATCTAAACAACTTTGAAAATTACTAAGTAAATAAAAGCTTTTAAAATGGAAACAACTTTCCTCTGTAATAGATAATACTGTTCCAGTAATGGAATCAGTGGTAATATTAGAATGATATGACATTTCATAAAAATTTACATACATTGTTTTTATTTCTTATTCTGTTGCTGATATGCAGATTAATTTATTTTATATTCTTCTTGCATACAAAGTGAAATCTGTTTCTACGCTAAACTATGAAATAATGAATTACAGCAGTGTTTTCAGTAGATGTTAGTTTCCTTCAAATAAACATAGGTTAGTTTAATATTAAAACTTTGCATCTATTCCTGTCTTTACCTCAGATCCTGATCCACCATCAGATTTACAGGTGTTTGGGCAAGAAGAAAATGCTGTCTACTTTTCTTGGAAGCTACCAAAAGGAGGATTTGATATGTTTCAGGTGAGACAAGTATGAGAAGAAAACAGTGCAATTCTTTATGTACGTATCTCTTCTGCTTCCTGTTCCTTTCCAAGGGAATAACATGCTGTCTAAATTTCTAACCATTGTCTGACCTTTTAAAACTCTTCTGGGGACATTTCCATTCGAGACAGCTCAATTTGACTCAACATTTTTAGCTCATTAAAGATTCTGGCATGGGAGCATCTTTGACCATTGAAACAAATAATGCTCTTACTATTTCTCATATGGGCTTTTCTGTACTATTCCTTTGTACTTTGGTCATCTAGCACTCTCCTAAATATCCGAGTAAGCTTACTGTAGGTTGAAATTACTGTTTGCATTAGTTGCTATACCATTTTCAATTTGCTTTTCAGTTTTTTCTTTTGCCTTTTGACCTGTGTTTCTGCTCTGCCCACTTCCCTATGCTTCTTAGGTTACTTTGCATGCATTTAAGAAATTTATAGTTTTTCTTTTTCTTATTTTGAAAAGATTTCCTGTTTTGAAGTATATATTTTCTTACAGTAATCCTCTTTACTGTTCAAATGGTTTTCCTATTTCTATGATCCCTCTACAAACTTTTTGAGCTGTGTATTATCTATGAAAGTTGCATTTCAATGTTTTCATACCATTACACTTCATATTTTCCTTTTAATCTGCTTGAAAATTTTCAAGCATTTATCCTTGTCTAGTTAAATGTCACTGTGCTGGACTTTTTTATTCTCACAAAGAAGTTTAGTACTAATATTTCATGGCTGGTATTACTGAGTGGCTCTTCAGTGTTTGTAGTTTGAACCATATACTTTGGTTCATCGCATTTTGCTATGACATTCAACCAGTGCTTGTATCGTGTCTTTTACAGTCTACATTGTATTATCCTTTGCATTTTAGTCACTGTGTGAAAATGGTATGTAGTCAGTAAAACTTTTCAATAGTAAGCTGTCCTTTAAACATGTCATTTGATTCAATAGTGACTTCAAAGTATAGTCTTGTACAGTTAACTTATTTGTCTAGGTTATTCTTTAATATGTAGCACTACCATGAAATAAAGTACTTCAGTTTCATGGTCTTATACAGTCTATAGCCCAGTATTACAGTGTCCCGACTCTTTTCCTTCCCCATGATTTCAATGATATCCTTACCTGAAACTTGAAAGCTGAGTATTCTTAGTACTTTCTTGGCATTCCTTCTATGTTAATGTAAAGGTGCATTGATCTGAATGAACAAGAGTAGCCAGTTAACCTACCACAGCACAATAGACTGATGTAGCCAGGAGTGTTTTTAAAAAGAGAACTGAGTTTAATTTTAAAATTTGTATGTTTTGAACCAGTTCAAATATACCTTTTTGTGTGGTCAGGTTATTTTTACCATCCAGTGGAAAGTAATCGTCATCTGTAATAGTGGTCTTTATGGCACTGTATTATTGTTTAGCATCTCATAGAGGAAGAAGCCACATTAGACAGTGCTTTGTCTGAATAAATTAACTTATCTTTAAATCTTTAATGAGAAAGGCTTCAGCAGACTGGTTGCTTGGTAAGGTGCGCCTACATAAAAGGGATCATTTTACTAATCATTTAAAATTAATTATCCCAGCTTGCCAATTTTCTGTGCAATATATTGTAGTTTGTAGAGTGAAGAATGCACAAAAGGTACTTTTCCCAACATGCTTATACTAGATGTAAATCTTTAATCTACATCTTTGCTTCTAGCATTTTGCAGTGCTGTAATTCTAATAAGGTGATGACAGTCTTCAAGATTTATTGTGTATTAACAAACACTGTGCTTGTAAAACATACAGAGGGGAACTGGATTGTTCCTTCCCAAATGAATAGCAGTTGCTGTGTCACTGCAGGTCACTGCCATGTGTAGAATATCCCTCTTCTGTGGGAGGAAATAATGGACAGCAGGACGGGACACATTGGTATAGGCAGCTGCAAATCTTCTTGATCTCTTAGTACTAACTGTCACACCTGAGAAACCAAAGTGTGTGTACTGGAGATGTTTGTCTAAAGTCCTCCTCTGCAGAGCAGATAGTGTGCATCTTGCCTTTCGCTAGTGCAGATAATGTAACAGTTTTCTACATCCACAAAAAGGATTTTAAGAGGAATTTTAGACAGCACCTTAGAACTGTCGGAGAGGTCAGAAAGAATCCTTACAGCCTCTAGGGATTAAGGTCCCAAATTTCAATTACTTGGTATCCCAGCATTTTTATTCTCTGCAGTGGCTCTAAACAAGTGAGTTTTCAAGGTACACTGGTGAGCAGAGTTGAGTGCCTGATTCCTTGCGACTCTTCAGAATCTCAGCTCTGAACAATGCATGGTTGATTTTCAGTTGTTTGGCTGGTTTTGTTTGATTTGAGGGGTGAGGGGATTTTGTTTTGTGTTTAATTTTTTTTTTTTTTTTCCAGAAAGGTACAGAGATATCAGAAATGTCTCCATTTCAGGATATTTTACCTCATCCTGTTGATTAATCTTTAGGCTGCTCTTCTAAGCCTTGGCTATTCTAATGCTTTCTATCTTTTCTATCTTGTAGCTAATTATACTGCTCATCAGTACAGTTCAGTCTTGTAGTTAATTATACAGCTCTTCAGTACAGCTGTGTGACTGAGTAGTCAGTACACTTTACGATCCTCCCTCCAAGAGCAAAAACATGTCACCTGTAAGCCATGAATTAATTTCTCCTCCTCTTTTACTTCTAGTGATTGAAGTCATTACTTTCATCACTAGTCTATTAAGTAATCTCAGAGTAAGGAGTGGATCAGCCCAGTGAAAGATAATATAAAACTTAAGCCATATTTTTGATTTAATTATTTTTGTCTTTAAAATGTGAAAATTATGGTAAGTATTTTTATATAAATGGGTGGTTGAAATGTCTAAATATTACTTTTAAGAAGTGAAATAGTCTGATATAAGAAATTATTTTTCTTCCATAGATTTCATATAGTCAAATGAATGATGAAAAACTGTTTACCAGAACTGTTTATGACAGCAGAGCTGTAGTGAAAGATCTGACCCCAGGGACAGTATATTTTTTACAGTTAAGGACACTCAAAGGCTTGGATTCTTCTGTGGCTGTGGAGAGAACAGTCATTACAAGTAAGGAAATAATTATAACTTGTGTTTAGAAACATATTAAGTTCTTGCAAGCCCATGGTTTAAGAGAGAGAATTGCTCCTGTATAATATATATAATTGTATTCTGTATACAAAATGCATGAAATGCAAAAGAAATTGTATTTCAGACAGCCTAGAGAGGTCCAGAAAATTAACCTGTACATTGCATCTTCTGTCTCTGAGCAACATGAATTTTCCAGTGCTCCTGTGATGCAGCATAAAAAGGGGAGAGTTTGTGGCAGAGATTTGAAGGAATAGATTTATATTGGATTCTGAACTGCCAAAGCACATAAGGAACAGCCAAGTGTTATCAGAAAATAAATCAACTCCCAGATTTATGCACTTGCATTTCATAGAACTCTTTTCTTTGATGGATTTTATGTTGTTTGTTTGGACTATAAATCCCTAACCCAGTTAAAAATCATGGAAGTCCCGCACTTCTTAGTCATTCAAAGATGAGTGATTCTCTGAAAAAACCCAGATCTAGTCCTGCAGATTTTTGTTAATGAAAAGTTCAGCAGACTAATCATCATCATGGTCCTTAAGGTGCTTTTTCTCCTCAATCAAATATTTTCAAGAATATTGTGGATGAGTCCAGCATATGACAGAATTATGGAGAGTTGACTGTATGATTTTAATGGTAAACATTTTGGATTTTTTCCTTGCTGAATAATCCAACCCTTAATGGGATTCTGCTAATTAGTATTTTTCAGAAAGCTTCAAGCAAGGTAAATCAGTAATCTGGAAGATTAATTTTTTAGGAGGAATTAAAATATTTTTCTTTTACAAATGCAATTGTGCTGCACAAGTTAATGGAGATGCTATTTGTAAATTGTTGTCTGAGAATTTAGGAATCTTAAGATAACCAAAAATAATATCCAAAGGGGGATGATAACTGAGACTATGCAACTTACTGTATCCCCAAGTGAAGAGATGAATAGTTTTATAAAATTATATGGCCTATGATATATTTTAGAAAACTTTTGTCTGAATAAAAGTTTACAAGTTGTTCCATTTTCATTCTGTATCACCAGTGAGCAACCTTACTGTTCCTAAAGAAGATCTGATAAGTCTGGAATTTTCTTCCATAAATTACATAGTACACACAGGAAATACTTCCTCAAGTTTTATCCTGTGCAGCAAAACGGTGCTGCTTACTATATATCCATACAAACATACCTCTAAAATTTGTATAAATACTTCTTGATGCTGTGAAGCTTCAAATAAGTTAAATTAAAACATTTTCTTTTTACAAGGTGGTACTCTTGCTGCATTTCCTGTATTATGCATTACATTTTTCTATATTAATCTGTATAATTTTTATTCAGAACCAGCTGGGATATGCGGTTTGTCTATAAAAATGGTAAATACTTCCTCTGCAACATTAATGTGGAATCCAACCAGGACTAACTTCACTTCTTATAGAGCAATTTTATCAAACACCACCCTTACGAACAAGTTTATGATTCCAGCAGCACTGACTGACTTCAGTGTTACAGACCTGACTGCTGGTGGCATTTATAATTTCACATTGCAGAGACTGAGAGGAAATATTGAAGGAGCTTCTGCTTCCATTGAAATTGTAGCAGGTCTGTATGGTTTCTTGCTTTCTCACCTTCTTGCTGAATGGTGGCTGACAATAACAGTGCACGGTTGTGTTTGTACATCTCACTTTGTAGAGTAACATTTGAATTTCAAGAAATGTTGCATGTAATTTGCCATGGTTGTGGGCATATGCTACTTATACCCTATTCAACTGCATCCAGTTATACCAGAAGCCTTATTTCTTTAGGTGTGCTGTATTTGTTTAGACCATTTTAAGTATTTTCATTATTTTTCAGGTCTTGCCCTGGCAAGAGTTATGCATGGGCTGAGTTTTACCTTATCTGATTTCAATAGTTTTGTTGCAGGGAGAGAAGAGAAACAAGTTCACAAACATTTGTAGAGTTAAGGTTTTATATTGCAAGTTACTGCATTCAAGGACTGTTTCTTGTTAGATTTGTGATTAAAATTTAATGGAGTAAAATCTCAGTCTTGACATACCTGCAGTTTATTATAATGCAACAATGTGAAATACAGATTGAATTTAAAGAACAGAAAACTGCACTAGAACTACAGCAACTCATTTCTCTTATTACTTTATAACTATTACTTTATAATTTTTAGAGTAATTTGTGGCAATGACATGGTGTTATGAGAGAGACACCCAAGGAGTGCTGGAAGTTGTCATTGATGGGCTGTTTTGACCAAAAGTCATGATATTTGTAGGTCTGCCTTTGGGGTTAGTGTTTGACAAACTTCTGGTACTTCTGCCTTAGTCAGGGGACTGAAGCAAGAGGTCAAAGAGAGCCTTTGAAATAAAGGGGCGTGGGGTGAAAATCCTTACATCTGTTTTGAGATAATGTCTTCAGGGTAGCATTAGTAAGAAAAAGATCTTCTATGGCTTTTAAAGTTTAAACAGGGACTGCAATGCTATAAAATTTTATTTGCAGTTAAAGTTTTTTTCTAATACAGGGAAGATTTAAGTCCATTTGGTTGATCTAGTTGTGTTTTCTTTTACTTAAATGTATTGAGTTTATACTGTGATGCTAAGCTTACTGGTTTATAACAGTTACTTTTTGGAAAATTAACATGATGTTGTATTTTGCACTCCTTATTCGCTGATTAATCTAGTCAGCATCTACTAATTTTCAATCCACTCACTCAAAATATACATTGCAGACTTTAAGTGGTATTATTGTAGGTGGAATTGTGAAATTTACAGCAAATTGTTCTGACTATGCTTTGCACAAATTTACAGGCTGTATACTTTATACAAATATGCTGACCACTGCTGGCAGGAATTGTGTGTGTGTGCGCGCACATGAAGCAGAGATGAGGACTGTAGAAGTGCAAGTGTAATGCAGCTGAAGCAAACCACACTCACATGTACATTCCCCGATGATGTGGTTAAATCAACAGAAGGGTAGAACTAAGGGTTGTTTTCAGTGGCAGTCAGAAGGATATTTCTAAGTCATGGGATAATAGTAGCAAGAGCATTAGCTTCATGGGGTTAAATTTATCTCTCCATGTGGACAGATATTAGCTCTTTGTACGTTCCAGAGTAGCAAGAAGACAGATGCAGATGGCTATGGATTGCACAGGTGGATAAACTACATGATATTATATGTAGATAATTTTTAATTACCTGTTAAAGAAGCTAAAAATGTCCATTTTTTTTTGTCTTAGAGTGGGCAGTACAGGTTTAAAGGCACACTTAAAGGCACAAGAAAGTGATCTGGTGTAACAGGAGTACACAGAAACTTCATTTTAATAAAAACAGTAGAAGACCAAAATTAGGGAACTGAACTGATTAGACTTCATGCTGGAATTCCAAATACATGAAAAGTATAAAAGAGCTAGCAACCCTGTGGCTAGCAACAGTACAAACACCAGCTGCATCTTCAATTTCAATAGTAGTACTATTTCTGACAGTAATAATGATAATTTTAAGGCTGAGAACAGCAGAAACACCATGACTATGCAGAGATTCCGTGTTAACTGAACACAGGGCAAGGATATTGAGCTTTCTCTCTGTGAGTGAGGATGTCTGCACAGCGCAGGTGGCGTATTATCAACCAAGTCTCAGGAGTAGTATAGCAACTGTAGTAGAATATACTACTATATTCAGGCTAATTAGCAATTACCCTTCATGTAGCTAGTAAACTGTTCTTAAATGCTTTTAAATTTAGTTGTAACTACTAGTATATCTGTGAAGGGAGTTATTTAAGTTAATGTATTTTATTCTCTTCCAGAACCCGCAAAGCCAGAAGGACTTAAATTCTTCAATGTTTCACCATATTATTTTTCACTGTATTGGAGACTACCGTATGGACATGTAGACAGATTTCATGTGGATCTTATTCCTCCTCATGGTTCTGTTGTTATCCTAGATCTTGGAGTCAAGGAGTATCAAGTATGTACTTTTATTACAGGACTTGCACAACCAGCTTTTCCTTATGTGCAATGCTGATAAGGAATTCAAGCTTGTCTCTTTAGCTACTTAATGCCAATATAACTATAAAAGTGTTAATGAAAAATTCGTGAGAGCAAATTATCCAGAGTTTCTTACCTGAAAAGAAGCAACAGGTAGTGAATTTACTCTTTTTTTTAATGTCTGCTAACCATACAGCGAGTTGGCCAAGGGTTAATGAATAATTTAACAAAGGAAGGGCAGAGCTATTGAGTAATACCAACTCATTAATTGTGTACTTGCCAGGAAGATCTGTTCTTAAATCATTAATGCAGGCACCATTTCACTGCTAAGCCATAGGAGCACTTTTTGATTCTGCTGTCTAGAAAATATAGTAGCATTAACAAGAAATAATGATTGCTCTGTTTGTTTTGCTTTTGTTTCTCATTGGAACTTCAAAGATACAGGTATTTGGTATAAGTGTTTACTAAAAAGTTGTTAATTATGTTTCAAAAGATGGGGTCAAAAACTTTTTTCAGGCTGCTTTAGTGTTTATTCTTGCAAAAATGAATTTTATAATGCTTCATACTTACTTTGATAATGATGATGATACAGCAAAACCTCTATAGGTCCACCAGTAGGTGATTCTGTAATAAAATAAATGGTCGTTTTTGTTATTCTTTAATATTGAATGTTATGCAAATCTTATAGAGGGCAGTTAAATAAAATGTCAAAAATACTGTACTGTAGCTAACAGAGGTAAACTACTATTTTTACTGTTACAAATGCTATTGTAATTCTAAAAACTTATTAACAGATCATATTCTGTAATGCAATACTTAAACTTGGGTTTTTTCATTTTCATGATTCCTGGTAAAAGACTTTATTCTATTTCAGGCTGATTTTTCAAATACTATTCCTGGAACAACATACAATGTTACTGTTTCTGCAGTTTCTTCTTCACTCTACAGTTCACCTGCCAGCAGAACACTGACAACAAATGTGACGAGTGAGTTAATAATCACTGATGAACTTTTGCTGCTTTTTTGTAAACTATTTTTTAGTATTTATTATGTGTGCAGTAGTATCTGAGAAGTGATAAGCAGTTTTGAACACTTACTAGAATTTTTCATTTTCTTTAACCACAAAAGAATTACACAGAATGTGAAATTTTCTATGAGAGCATGAGATTTTCCTATTAGACTATTTTAAGAACCTTTGATATGAGTTGTTGTTATATTCATGCATTAAATTACCTACTTTAAAAATATTTTTTTTAAAAAAAAAGAAAAAAGACAAGCATAAAGCAGACCCTTTTATGAGCTTTTGAAAAATCTGCTATTGTCATGTGGTAATATCCATATGCCAATTTGTATATATAATGGTAGACTTCGGAGAATTCTTAAGAAGTTTAGCCATGTTTCATAAGAGAGTGCAGTTTGATGTGAGTGGTTTTAGAGAAAGGAATGGAGATTAAGCGTACTAGAACATCTGAAGTATTAAATTGGCAATAAACTCAGTTTTGTCCATTAAGATCCCGAGCATTACATTTTTTACGTTCTTATAGAAGAATATTCCTAGTGTTCCACAACTCATTTAATCATTTTTATAATGGGACTGTACCCAGGAAAAAGCTCTTTATTTAACAGTACATTCATTTTAAGTAGTTTTACTAGTTAATGCTGCCAGATGACTTAATTTCTGTATAGCAGTTGTGAAGGTGTCTCTATTACCTAGAAACTTAATTAAAAAGTGGTTTATATATGTGTTTGCATATAGATACATATATCTTTTTTTTTTCATAGATCCTGGACCCCCCGTGTTCCTTGCAGGTGAAAGAGTGGGCTCTGCTGGGATTCTGCTGTCATGGAATATGCCACTGCACCCAAATGGGAGAATTCTATCCTATGTTGTTAAATATAAAGAGGTCTGCCCATGGATGCAAACAGCATATACACAGGTCACAACAAAGCCAGATAGTTTGGAAGTTTTGCTTACGAGTCTTAACCCTGGAACAACTTATGAAATTAAGGTAAAAGCTTTACAAATGTATTTTAGTATTTTGGACTCAGATTTATAGTAAATTTTATGAGTTTGTTAGGGCTGTACAGTGTTTCCTGAAGACCTTGTTAAATAATGTTGCCATATAACATTATATATTAGCCAAGTATTTGATTGCAGTAGTGGATTTTAAGGCTACTTTTATTTCCAACCAAAATTACACTGAAATGTAGTTTCTTCTATCGATATTCTTATTCAAATAGGGCATGTAGTAGTAAGTAGAACCAAAAGGTAGAATTTTAAAAAGCTTCTAAATCCTTCTTCAACTTCACAGAGATTTAATCTTTGAGGTCACTGATATGCTTTGGATATTACACTTTTATTTCTAAATCACCTCATCCAGATCCAGAAAAGCTTATAAGTACTTTCTTCTTTCTTTAAACTTAGTTTAAGAAGGCATTTTCTTACCTGAATACCTGTTTAGATGTAGCCTGTAAATACCTTACCCTCTTCTCTGTAAGCTGGGGTGTTTTACCTAGTGTTATCTGCTGAAATTAAAAAAAAAAAAAAAGTAATACTTTTCCATTCCATTTCCATAAATTTTATTGCCTAGATATTCGTAGTGAATATCTTTTACCAAAATCAGTACATGTATTTCTGTGACTCCTATATGTGGAATTTGTTTACATTGAGATTAGGGACTTCTGACCCATCTCTGAGCTCTTCAACAATAAATTACTTCAGATGGACAGGAGTGAACCACTATCCTTTTGGCAAAATTTGCCTTTCATAAGAACCCTGGAAGGTCCTTCTTTTCAATATCAAGAATGAAATAAAACTCTGTACTTGATTTGCTTCATTCCATTTCATGGAATTTCATACAGTGCAAAGCTATATAAAAAAAAAAAAAAAAGAAAGAATTTGACTATACCTGAAGTAGGGCTGTGCAGTGATTCTTTTTAAAAGTGGAGTATGTGTGTGTATGTGTTAAAATGTAATTATGCCTGCAACTATAGGAAAGTTGCTCACTGTGAATCTAGTAGTGATTACCATGCTGATAAAAAAACCAGTACATCCACAGCTGGAGAAGTGTTTATCCTTTGATCTCCTGCCTCCAGTCATCTGTTAAACAAAGACAAACAAAAACAAACACAAAAAGTTCAGCTACTATTTGAGAAATCTTCTCTGGAAAATCTGTGGGACATTTAAAATCTTTTTTTCTTTTTACTTAGTAATAATTTGCCCTGTGTTGATATATATGTATGAGGCAATAGTTTACATTGCTGGTGCCTGAAACATTGATCATAGAACAGAGTTTGACTTAGGAAAGTGCACAGCTTTCCTCATGAGTGAATAAAAGCCTGTTAGCAAACTAAGTGTTATTATCTTCTGTTTTAGTAGGCACCCTGACTCCCTGACTCACCAGCAACCTCACAGATTCAATCATGACTTAGGTGGAAACACTTTCTATACCCCATAGATGTGGCCAAAAGGAAACATGTGTTCCTTCTCTTGAGCAATTTCTCATGGTTCTTTGGTTAATTTTTGGAGCCTGTTGTGTAATTTAAAAGTAACTCTTGATTTTTCATATGAAAATTCTTTACTGTTATAAGATACCTGATTTGGTCCTGTTGTGAAATCCTTTCTGGTAAATCCTGTGACAGTAAAGTTCAGCAAAGCTTGTAAGTTCTGAATATGGATTTCCACTCTGTAACAGCCCAGTCTTAATTTCTTTACATCTAATTTAAAAAAACATCTATAAAGAAACAGCAGTTACAAGTGATAATTTGTTAAATGCTGGAGGGCTATGGTTAATTTTGAACATCTGATCATTGATAATTTTGTAAAAATATGCACTCAGTAATTTTTCCTGTGATAATTTCCTTAAACAATTAGTAGCAACACACATCAAAGCATAAAAATTAATACTCCTTCCCAATGTGAACTGCAGCTACTTAAACTTCGGATAGTATTTTCTTACTTGCATGGTAAATTTTTCCTTTCCACAAGTTTCCAATTTTTTTCCTATAATGGTTTTTTATGGCAATGACCTCTAGAAGCTAACAATACATTATGTAAGCATTTATTTTGATTTGTCTTCAAATCTAATGTACCTGACACCTTTACTGTGCAAATTTCTGCATACTTGTGCCATAGCAACTTTGACTTCTTTTGAAACTACACAAAGAGATGAGAGTTCCCATGTCTGCATTAGGGCTAGTTTTCCTTTCTGTACCCTTTCTACAATGCCTATTTCGAGAAGAGGTAAAAAATAAAAGGTTGTTCAGGTGAGGACATACCTTTAGATTGCTATAATATGATTTTGTTATGTTAAAAATTTTCTTATTGCCTATCAAATCCCTGAAGATGTCCAGGTAATTTCCTCATCTGTTGCAATTACTGTAAATTCATTAATGCTCAAGGACATTTCAAATCACTTTCTGTGACACAGAAATAGGTAGGGTTGACTGAGTCATGAGTTGAGCATGGGAAGGTGGGGTTTTTATGGCTTAGGAAGGAGCAAGCCAGTGGTACAGGTTCTCATTCAGCAAGCACAGCATTGGGAAGCAGCCATGGGTGTATCTGCCCTTTTACATCCTAGGTTAAGTCTCTCATGTTACATTGCATTTCTTTGCTGTAGTTTGTCTTCTGTGGCTTAGTGCTTTTGTTTAAATAGCTTTGCAGTCATCTGAAAGACACACGGTTTAGTCCTGAGAAATGATTAGAGCAGTTATTCTTTCTGACCTGCTGGATCCTTCTACTCTCTTTGCTCTGAATGCTGCCTGTCACTTCTTCTAAGGTCCACAGATAGTTTTGCACATCTGCCTCTTCTCACTCTGTGTTGCCCATAGGTTGCACTATCAGCTCCCTCACCACCATTGCCATATCTTTGTTACCTGGCACTGGTGGGAGGGAATGACTCTGTGAACTCGAACCTTGCTAGAGAGTTTACTCTTTGTTTCTTATTTTATGCATCTCTCACTATCACTGTTAGAATTTTCCACATGTTTTACCTTTTGTTGTTGCTGTCACTTCTCAAAATAAGGAGTCAGACTTCATTCCTCTTTGTTTGTAAGTATTGCATGCCGTGGCCCATCATTGAATCCAAGTGTCAATAAGCCCTATATTGTAGAAAAAATACCATAGTTGTTGTGTTTATCTCCATAAATTTGACCAAAGTCTCAGTGTACTGCCTTTCTGTGGGAATACTTTGCGATGATTGTGAATGTTGAGGCATATCCACCATAAACTGCATCCACAATTCCCTAACCGTTTGTCTGTCCAGCAAAAACATGATTTCCTTTGGTTTCTGCTCTAGTGAAGGTTCACTTGCTCTTGCTGTCCTTCAGGAGTTCAAGAAATAAAAAAGAACCTGTTCTTTTAATTTGTAGGATGAGTACAACAGGAGTGGGAAATCTGGTGTAACTGAATTGTGATAAAGGAAAAGGAGTGTTACAGATGTTATTAACTTTAGCATAAAAAGGGACTCAGTACTTTTGAAGTGTGAATATTTACACACCATTGTCTCAGTTGCTTTCATGGCTTCATAGATTTTCCATGTTTAAATGTTGTATATAAATTTCAAAAGAGAACTATACAGGTCATGTTTGTTTGTATATTTATAGTCTAAAAGCTAGAAGATGATCTCTGTGAATCCTTAAGATTTTATAGTCCCTTACACTGTACATTCTATAAGTTCTCTAATGTGGTGCTTTTTTTTTTCTGTAGGTTGCTGCTGAGAATAGTGCTGGCGTTGGAGTATTTAGTGATCCTTTTCTTTTTCAGACTGCAGAAAGTGGTAAATTTAATAAAGCTGCTAATTATTTTAATTGAAGCTGCTCTAATTTGTTCAAATGAAGTATCCAAGACATGTTTTATACTTTAACAAATTCTGATGCATTTAGAACAAAATCCTAATTCTTCACATATTCTCTTACTTAGTGGAAAGGATGCATTTTGTCTTATTTACTAGTAACAGCATTTACAAGAAGAGCTGGAGGGAGGATCCAGGGAACTACTGGCCTGTCAGTCTGACCTTGATGCCAGGGAAGGTTATGGAGCAGGTCATATTGAGTACTATCACACAGCACTCACACAACAACCAGGTGATCAGGCACCATCAACATGGGTTTATCAAAGGCAGGTCCTACCAAACTAACCTGTTCTTCTTCCATTAAAATCTTACCTGCTTATGGATGAGGGAAAAGCTCTGGATATAACGTACTTTAGTAAAGTTACTTTAGTAATGCCTTTGACATTGCTTCTCACAGTATTCTGCTTGAGAAACTGGCTGACATTGCCCTGGACAGGTATACCCTCTGCTGTGTTAAAAATTGACTGGATGTACTGACCCAAAGAGTGGTGCTAAATGGAGATAAATCCACAGGGGGCCAGTCACAAGTAGTGTTCCCCAGCGCTCATGCTCAATCCAGTCCTGTTCAATTTTGATGATCTAAATGAGGGGATTTAATGTACCCTTAGCAAGTTTGCAGATGACACTAAGCTGGGAGGAAGTGTTGATCTGCTGGAGGGTAGGGAGGCTGCAAAAGGATCTGAACAGGTCAGATGAATGGGCTGAGACCAATTGGATGAGGCTCAACAAGTGCAAGTGCCAAACCCTGCACTTGGGACACAACAACTCCATGCAGCACTACAGACCAGGGGACGAGTGGCTAGAAAGCTGCCTGGCAGAGAAAGACCTGGGGGTGCTGGTTGACAGCAACTGAAGAACTGGCACCAGACCAATTGTAATACAGTGAACCAGTCTCAGTGGAATATAGAATTTGTGCTGCCTTGGCAATGTCCGTTCTTCTGTTTTTAGGAATCCTTGTTGGTTTATGTAGCTGTGCAAACTGCAGAGTGCCATATGTCAGTTAATGGCAGAAAGTCATCACTCTGCATACAGTTTCTGAGGTAATGTGATGAGTTGCAAGACAAGTATGGGAAGGGGTAGTAGACTTGCCTCATGGAGCTAAACAAAATCGTTATTCTTCACTATTTGCTGTGTATTATTGCTGGTAGAAAACCATATTTCCATGAGCTTTGTGTACTCATGTTTGACAAAAGACAGCATTAGCATTTCTCCATATGTGAACATAAGATTTTAACTTGATGCGCTTTTGCTTACATGTTTATTAAAGCAAAAATCCCATATTATAAATGTAATCGAAGAGTTTCTTCAAATTCTAGGTGAGAGTTAATGTCTTACTGATACTATATTTATACTTTTACCTTCTCAATTTTTTTAACTCTTGCTTTAATGATTAAAGAAAGCCCAACGTCTTGATCAACATGCAGAGGTGCAGTTTAAAGTAGGAAAGTTAGCCAGAAGATATAATTATTTCAAGCTTGTAGTCTGTGAAGAGGGGGAAGGAGATGACATTTCTGCAAACGAGTCAGCAAAGCCTAAGCAAGAACTAAATATAAGGCTTGGAGGAGCTGTCTCAATTCCATTGTGGAAGATCAGTAATAGTGGGCAGTCATATATTTTTAAGGCAGCATAACACTTCTTTCTGTAGTACAAGGCTAGCTATTGCAGGAACTGCTTCTGACTGTGCCATATACGCAATAGAGAGCCATACTGCTCTGATTACCAGAAAGTTCAGATAGCATGCAAAATCTCTTTTAGGTGCTACATCCTGTTCCTTTGTGCTGTGATTAATACAAATGCTGTGACAAAAGGCCCTGGAAACTGTCACTGATTAAAAACCCACCGTTTCTTCAGTAGTTGTGTATGTTCAAATTAAACTGAACTGTTCAAAGGTACCAAAAATCTATATCCAGCCAAAAAGATGACACAGGTAAAGTGAAGTAAAGCAACCAGTGCTTTCATATGTGCTTAAACAAAAGTGGGTAAAAGTTTGCTGCTTTTGACACAGTAGATTAGTTGCTTTTAGGAAGAATATTTTTAAGTTGGCAAATCAATTCCTGTTTCATTACGAGACTGAAATTATTATATTTCTCACTTAGATTGGAAAAAGAGCTTATTTCATATCAGCTACTTTGCATGTATTTGTGAATGATTGTTATTTGCTTTGGGGTTTGAAAGCTAGAAATGGCATTACAAAAAAGTGGATTTTTTTTTTTTCCAGTCCTGAGAAGTATATCTGACTGCTTGTGTGTGTTTGTTTTCAAGCTCCAGGTAAAGTAGTGAATCTCACAGTTGAAGCCTTAAATTATTCAGCTGTAAATCTGATCTGGTTTCTCCCTCGGCAACCAAATGGAAAAATAACCAGTTTCAAGATTAGTGTGAAACATGCAAGAAGTGGGATTGTAGTGAAAGATGTCATGGTTAAAGTAGAGGACCTTCTGTCTGGGAGGTTACCAGAATGCAATGTAAGTGCTATAAGCCTTTTAAATTAGAAGTGGATTCAAGCCACGGTATATAGTTTTATATTTGAAATTTGAGACAGAAAAAGGTTTTACAAACTTAGGCCCAATGGAAGATATAATGATTGAAGACAGAAAAGCCTTTTTGTTAATATAGTTTAAATGGAGTACTTTTCCTTGAAAAGCTCAGTTTAGGCCAGGTACAAATGTTAAGAAAGGGTCTATTTGGTATCCTTTTAACAGAAAATAATAAAATAGATCATTTTTTAAATTCCACTTTTTTAAACTTTTTGTTTTGTGAAACATTCAATTAGAAAGAACAAGAAATGTTGGGGTATTTTTTGGTCAGTGTAGACATGTTGTATTGCTGATATCTTACTTTTATATGTAGAGTGGTAATGCTTTTTCTATTTTAAATGTATGCTTTTTACCGTGTATTACGTTTCAACATTATTTAAATACTTTTCATTTCAGAATAAAAAGGCTCACAATTAGCAGAAGTATTTGTAGGTAAATGTTTGTAGTCTGAATTGGTCTTAAACCAAGAATTCACTGAAAAGTTTCTGAATTTTGACTGTTCATTGGATTCAGTCCTATAACCAATTTCGAAGAAAATTCTCCCTTCCAGTGTTTGCTCCCATCTTCCTCTTTATTCTGAAAAGTGTTCTGATTACGTGTATGTTAAATCGCCAAACTCCTCCTCCCTCTCCCCCCAACACTACCTCCAACCTGAAAAGCTGCTTCAATCTGTCAGATTTGAGAACTTTTTGGATAAGGCAGGAAAATATAGTACCATCACTAACAGGAATAGCTAACACGAGTGAATAATCATTAACACTGAACTAGCAATGTCAACTAATGAACTAATAGCCTAAATTTGGAGATTGAAGTACAAAAGGAAGAATCAATTTGGGGTGATTTTGTTTCAAAGGTGGCCTGCCTTTTTTTGATCTACTTATATTTATGACCATATGTTACATATGCAGCTTGTGATTTGTCGTATTTTGTCTATATAGGATAACAGTGAATCATTTTTGTGGAGTACTACCACTCCTTCAACTACTTTTGGCAAATCCACAATTCCTTCACGGACTACAGTTACACCAAGTACAGAAATACTGAACCAAATGAGCTCTGTTTGGAATGAACCAATTAGTTTTGTTATAACTAACCTCAGGCCATATACCACCTATCTTTTTGAAGTCTCTGCAGTTACCACTGAAGCGGGTTACATTGACAGTGCAATTGTCAGGACTCCAGAATCAGGTATATAATACTTTGAAATGGAAATAAAGTTCTCACATTTGTATGAAATCTTCAAAATATCACTTTGGAGTTGTGTTGCAGGATGCTTCAGTCTGAATCTGTCTTTGCCTATATTATGCACTTGTATCTGCGTGATTACTTCATTCTACCTACTGTAGTCAACTGAAAGTATGTATAACTATTAATGTATCTAACAAGCAGCCAGTGGGTGTTCATAAAAGTAAAAAATACCCACTTATACTCAAGACAGACCAAAGTTTATGAAAAACCGAGGATTATTTAAGAATTGCATTTAATTGTACAATGGAAGGAGAATTAAAAATGCAGATGAAAGACAAAAGGTGTCAGGCATTGTATTCAAAAAGTATGGGTATTGTGTACAAAGCAACATGCTTCAAGATTCTTTGCCTTTGAGAAAAAATAAGCACAATAAAGAAAACTCTTCTCCTTTGATTCCTCAGTCTGGACTGTATTGATCTATATAACCTGCATAGTAAAATTATGATCTAGCACTGCCTTGCAGTTATTGTAACATCTCTCCCCTAGTATCAAGTGCCATCATCTGATCACTCTGTAATTACTGAAATCCATCTCAATTTTCAAAAAATTTTGGTCCTTACAAGAACCTCTTTGGTATCACTCTTGCCACTTCCTTCAAGTTACTAGTTCCTCTAGTGGACAAGACCTCACACTTCAGTCCTCCACTGGAGTGTCTGGAATGAGGCTTGAGGCAGAGGAATTCGTAGATTATAGTTTGTTATAGCAGGTGAGAGCATGGAGGGAGCATTTATTTCAAATGCCTCTTTCCTGCTTTCATGAAGGAACTAATACTGTGGTGGTGTTGTGCTGTCTGGCCCTGCAGATCAATGTGATCTATGTTGCTGTTGTACAGCTCATTGAGGTGCAATTTTAAAATGCTGAAAATTATTTCTGTCCACTCCAGCCAGAATTTTCTAAGCCGTGCTGGACCTCTCCTGTGTTCTTGACAGAAATGGTATTTTTCTTGCTGTGGTGTTTGAAAAGGAGGCTACTTCATCAAAATATTTCAAAATGCTTCATTATAAATATATTTTGAAAACTCATCATGCAAATATTTCCTTTGCTGATATGGCTGTTACAGGGAATATACTTCTGCAAAGAGAAAAACATTTAAACCTTGGACTTTCAAGAAGGTACTTCAGAATTATGTGCAACTGTAGCTGATTGGTCACTACTGACCAATCTATTACAAATCTCTTATGAATGAGAGTATACTCCATTATTTTCATTTGCACATTAGTTTTTATAAAAGATGATAGTGCTTTTTAAGAGTAGCAAGTTAGTTGGCTTGCATACGGGTTTACAGGATCAGTCTATATCTCCATACTAGATTAAATGTGACACACAACATATTAGGATTTGATTTTCACAGACATTTGCATCAAGTATTTCTCATAGGTTTACTTGGGTATGCAACATTTTTTTTACAATCCAGTTTGACTCTGTATGGATGTAAAAAATTCTACCACCTTCAGTTGTCTTTAGATTCAGATTTTTATCTCATGGCTAGTCTCTATCAATACAAAAATTTTCCTTCAGAAAGGACAGGGGTCATATTCCATAACTACTTGTGTAGTGGATAGATTTAAATGTTGATGAAAAAAGAGAACTGCTCAAGTATGCAATGTTTCTGTAAGCTTAATTTGTTCCAGATTTACCTTTTTTTGATTGTAAAGTATGTTATTAGTATTGGCAGAAATATTCAATAAGAAGAATAGTCTATATGAAAAAGAACCTGTTCAGGGAAGAAAAACATACCCAATGTGAGTTCTGTATTGTTGGGCATTCCAATCATATGTGACCACCTTCCATGTGTAATATGTATCATGAGGAAGTCAATGCTAAACTTGATGGAATCCTTGCCACCTTTTGTCTTTTAGAGATTATTTTCATATTATCAACTCTCTTGGTGCCTTCTTTCTTTAAAAAGAAATGTAGTAAAAACAAGTAATTTTAATGAGATGTTCTTTTAATGCAATTTCCCTTCAGAATATTTAATGTTAATGCTTAAAATTAATTGCTTGATAGGTAGTTCTTGAAAATCTTACTATAAATTTTTTTATGTTAAAAGACTTTTTCCAATATTGTTTAAGTTCCAGAAGATCCACCACAAAATTTCGCCAAGAGCAACATTACAGCAAAGTCTTTCTCAGTGATGTGGGACCCACCAAGCATAGTAACTGGAAAGCTTAGTTACAGAGTTGAGCTGTATGGACCATCTGGTAAGTATGAATTGGAAGGTTTTATTCATAGGGTCCCTACCAACCAAGAATGAATATTTGAAAACAGTGCTATATATCCTTTTCCCTATTAGACATTTTAATAGTTTTTAGATCCCTTTGAAGGGAAAAGTCTGTCCATCATGAAGAAGACTGCACAATGAAATTCACATTAGATGTTCTTAATGAAGAAAATGAACTTTCCTCTGAAAAAGATGACATAGAGTATACAGTCAACTGTCTGTTTTGATGGGTTTGCATTTTTTTAAACTCAGATGTATATATAAAGAAGTCATATAACTGTATGTAGTTAAGTAAGAAGTAAATGAATTGTATTCTAATTTTTTTATGGAACCACACAGGAGAAATAATAGAAATTCATTTATAAACAAAGAACTCACCTCCTCTAAAACCTTATGTCTCTTTGAGACGGTTTAGGGGGATTTTATCAGGCATTCAGTGTTATTTCCAATGAGGTTGATGGCAAACTAGCTTGTCCACAAATACATTTGGCTTATCATTGCTCATCAGCCTGGAAAGTAGCTGCATGTTCTTATTTTTGAACTAGAATCTCTTCATTTTTTTTCATTCCAGGTCACATTCTGGATAACAGCACAAAGGATCATAAGTTTGTATTTAGTAGTCTTGTACCATTTACAACATACCATGTCTATGTTGGTGCTGAAACAAGTGCTGGGGTGGGGCCAAAGACTAGCCTTACAGTTTTCACTCCAGCAGATGGTAAGTAGACATATAGAGGTGAAACATATGGGCTTTAAGTGATAACTGCTTTCAGTTTTCCCTTCAAAGCCTTTTAGATACTTTGAGAAGGAAAGAATGTGTTTCGAGTCTTACAAGAGAGGTAAACTAATGAAAGAAATAAACTGAAAATTTAAAATTTGTTAGGTAGCTTTATTTTTCCTTTTTTCGAGTTCATACATTGTCACTAAATGTACTTGCTATCAGAAACCTTCAAAGACTGTGAAAGAAACGTAGGTTCTGCCTGAAAGTATTTTTAGAAAACAGTAATTAAGTTGCAGATCCTCATTTTATCCGCTAGATGGTAGCAAATGGAAGAGAAAGAACAGCTTGTTCAGCCCTTGTTCCTTTATTAAACATCTTGTTTGAACAATTTTCTCCAAATCCAAGTCCCAAAACCAGTTTCTTGCGGAGCCACCTTTACCAGGAACCATAGCTCTGAGGCAGACCTAACACTGAGATCTTGACCTGGGGCACTTGAGTTACTGGTTTTGTCTCAGAGCCGTCTAGTCTGTCATTTGGGAGGTCTGGGTCCCAGTAGTCCACTCACCAGGTGAGAGTCCTTTGTTCATTAAAAAAAATGTATTTTTATCTTATGTGTGTGTGAAATGGTGAAGCATTGTAGTTCTGCAGTTGAGGATGCAACCAGAAAAAAATATAAGAATCACTGTGTTATAAGCCGGCAGTTTCAAGATGATTGGTTTTGTCTTATGTTTGCTGCCAAGGTGTGACAACAGGATGAACACACATACTTATTCCTTATTTATCATATTCTTTCCTGAAGTATCTGAAATATCTGCTTTTGTCAGCTCTCAGAAGCATTTGAAGGGCTGGCCTGCCTTGGTGCAACCTTGCTGATCTTCTGTCTAAACTCTCTGTCAGAAACCGAAGGAAGTTTTGTGTTGTTTTAATTTATTTGGGTTTTTGGATTATTTTTAGTGACATAGAATGTCTTGTTTTAACACCAAATAAACAAAACTTAATTATCAAGTAATTTAAAGTTTGTCTTCTTTTGTGACATATTAGAAAAAAAAAATTGCATGTCAAACTTGACTGTAATTCTATTGGATTTAAACTTTCCTGATCTCTAGGACTCTCGTGTGAAGTACAGTATCATTATTACTGCACAGTTAAAGAAGAAATTGAATAACACCTGCTGTAAATGTAAAGTGAACAAGGTGTATCGTGTTCTTTTTTTTCAGCTTTTTGCTTAATTCTTACATAGTTTTGATAAAATTAGACTTAAGCTTTCCTTTCTTAATGTACTTGAGGTTCCATACAGTATGCTAGCAAAGGTCGTCTTGCTTCCGGTGCACTATCAGTGGAACTATCCTAATTTACACCAAGTTAGGATCTGGCCGTGCTCATAAATATGTCATATGTGTCAGAAAACTGTGTGCATGTTTTTACAACTGTAACTTGTTAGCTAAAAATGCATGTGAAGTAACCCTCTACCTGCACAGGAGCAGCACAAAAGATAAGGATATGAAATGTGATTATATACACAGGATGAAAAATCTTGTTGTAATCAGAGATGTTTAATTAAATTTAAGTTTCTTCTTGAATATTCAGTCCCAGGTGCTGTATCAGATTTACATGTAGCAGAAGTGGAAGCCACATATATAAAAATTGTTTGGAGGAAACCACAACAACCAAATGGAATCATTACCCAGTACAGAATTAAAGTACATGTGACGGAAACAGAGATGACTCTAGAAAACATTATTTTTGAAGGAGAAAATAAGGTATTTGGGGTTTTTTTAATATAGATTTCTTTACTAGATTAAATTTGCTTCTCTGCCTTACCTAATGTGTACAACAAGTGGAATTAGCCATCACAGGTGAGTTGTCAATGCTTGTAAAGCCACCTTCCTCACCTCACCCTCTTTCTCCAGCTGAGACATACCAATGATGCTGTTTTCAGAACATGAAAACAATAAATATTTATGGAGGAATGATCGAGAATTTCTTAGCTACTGTAGGCAGAAAGCCATATCCCATAGTCTTTTCTTTTCCAGCCTTTGAGTTATTTGTAGCGTAGGGTGACCTAATAGCAGGAGTATAGAGTAGGTGCTTAGGTCAATACATAGCCACTCAGGCAAACTCCTAGCAGATAAGGGTATGAATCCTCTAGAGAAGTGACTTCAGCACAAGTCTCCCAAGGCTGGTCCAGTGCAAATACCCCTGGACTTTCTGACCCTGTGGAGAACGGCAGGAGAAAAGCGGCGCTCAATATGAGTGATCAGCAAATCTCATTTATTGCTTGCTACTTGGTTACATTTATAGTACAATTAATTAGCTAATACATATTGCAAACATTGAGCTCCTTATTGGTTAGACAGTTGAATGTCAACCCCTCCTGTCGATACATTCCTTGTGGTTGAAAGCGCTTATTTTTCAAACTTAATTCCTTCTTTGTATCCTGTTGCAATTTCTCAAGGATGGAGTGTCTTTGCTACATATGGTCAGGCTGAGCAGAGCTCTTGCTGACTCCCTGGTTTCATAAAATAAAGCAGGTGACCTCGCTCTATTAACCATGTTTCAACCAAACTCTCCACATGACCCCATTTGTTTCCTTGAATTTAGATGTCTGACGCTACACACTGTGCTCCATGCCATGGTTGTATACAGATGTCTGCGAATATCTACCTGACAAAGTCTTTTAGGAGACTTCAGTCTAGCTTCAGTCAGTCTAGCTTCTGGATTTGCGTGCTAATGTGCTGTACATGCTTAGACGAGGCAGCCCTGAGCGTGGAACTGTAAACCCCCAGCAAACATTCAGTTCAGGATTGAGTGCTTTCAAAGGTAGGGCCTTTTGGTCTTAATTTTGAACATAGGAGCCCAAAGTTTGAATGATTCCCTTTTTAAGACAATGTTTTCTTTCACTGGATCTGACACAGAGTCTAAGTTTTTGATGTAGAGCCCAATGAAGGAATTTGCTTTCAAGTTGAATGATATGCATTAAATAGAGCCCTGGAGTCAAAGATTAAATAAGAGAGGGAAAAAAATGAGGATAAGGATCCATTCCTTAAAACAAGCAGGCATCCTTGGAAAATGAACGTATATAACTCTATAATTAAAGATTGTATCATAGTACAGAAACAGAAGGAATTAAAGTTGTCTTCACAGACATGTTTTAATGAAGGGATTTCCTAATTTTTGAGTTCTTAGTTTAGCATCATTGCTGCTTTATTACCATTTATTGAATGTAATTTTCTAATTAAAAAAAATCCCTAACAAACATAACTTTATTTAAAACCTTATTGACACAAGCTTAGAGCATCTACCGGATCTGAACTGTTGGATCCACAGGGCTAATGATACACAATAACAAGGAGCAATAAAAAGGTGTTATCTTATAAGTTTAGAAGCTTCTGAAGCAAAAAGTATTTCCGTGTGGGTTACAATTTTGCTATAAAATGTTGGTGAAGATGAGGCATGTATAGCTTTTACCACACATAGGTGAGATTGGTGCTGTATCTGTGTCTGTGGGTAATACCTTGTAGTTATAGCATAAAAAATCTGTTTTGCCC
This sequence comes from Coccyzus lansbergi, assembly GCA_033558105.1. Lineage (NCBI taxonomy): Eukaryota > Metazoa > Chordata > Aves > Cuculiformes > Coccyzidae > Coccyzus > Coccyzus lansbergi. The sequence goes on along the minus strand of JAUMJK010000623.1, from coordinate 113,601 downwards.
TCTCTCCACCTGAGGTCTGTAGGGAGAGAGCTAATGCATATTAGTTACATCACTATAAAAGCATCTGTTTCTGGCAGTGAAGTGGACCATATGTGTGAGTGGGGAGTGTTCACAAATGACAGCAGAACAACTCAGACACTGGAGTCCTGGATTTAGTCCCAGATTCTTAAGGGACATAATGATAGAGTGCTTACACACCATTTTGTACCTATGCTTTAACTTTTCTCTCTTCTCTTCTATTTTTGTTGTTCCTCTCTTTGTAGTCCTTGCTCCCCTATTATCTACTGCCATCTCTTTCCAACATTCATCTTTTACCCCTTCTTTTCTTTGGAAGCTTACTTTCCTTTCACTCTCTCTTTTCACATGCACACACCATTATTTTCCCCTCTTTTCTTTATTTAATTAGCTTCTGTTTTTCTCCCTCTGTCCCTATTCCCTCTTGGTGACATAGTCAACTTGTTATTCTTTTTCTTCAGGGCTCTCTTGTTTCCAGTGCCTCCCACCCTGTTTCAGAATGTGCTATGTACAAATCCTAGAATGATTTGGGTTGGAATGGACCTTAGAGACCATCTAGTTCAACCCCCCTGCCATGGACAGGGCCACTTTCCACTGGACCAGGTTACTCTAACCTTGAACATGTCCAGGGATGGGCCATCCATCACTACTCTGAATGACTTGTTCCAGTGCCTCACCCCCTTCATATTAAAAAAATTCTTCCTAATATCTCATCTAAATCTCCTCTCTTTCCACTTAAACCTACTACTCCTTGTCCTAACACTGCATCCCTGAATAGAATCACTCAAGCTCAAGCATGTATTTGATATAACTTTAAGCATATAGTGTTAAAGGCCTTGCTCTGAAATATCCACTTTACTATAAAATCGTATTTTAATATGCGGTATTTCTTTAAAGAATAAAAATAGCAAGTTGTAGGCTACTACTGGCAGTTGAGCTTTTTCATGACATATATTGTATTTTGTAAAGTTAATTATTGTTGTAATGAAAGATAATATTTGTACGTCAACATTTCTATAGCGTATATATGCACACAAATATACAAACACTATTTCTGTAATACACATAATTGTAATTAAATAATGTAATGATGATAAGTTTTGTGATTTATTTTTACATTTCTGATTTTTAGTATTTGATTGATTCTTTGGAACCATACATGATAACTGAGAACATCAAACCTTCTCCAACCTGGAATTCGATGGAAACAGCCAATGAAATATATGAAGGTTCAGCTGAAATGCCTTCCAGTGTTCAGACAGCTTCCCCAGTAATATTTACAAGTGTATCCAGTGATAATTTGCCTGCTATAAATGAAGGTGCGGAATTGCATTCTGCGTCGTGTAAGATGTTTTAGAATATTGTCTGACCTGTTCCTGTATTCAGAAGGACCCCCCATCACTGTCCCAGATATGATCTTTAGCACATGGTTCAAGCAAATTATGAATGGGTCATTTGCTGGAGTCGGATTTTTTTACTACCAAATAACCTTGTGAAGCAAATGGGAATGCCACACAGGCAGGAACTAGCCCCTTGTCACCCAGTTGACCTTCTTCCTAGTGAAAGGAGCACCCGAAAGCCATCAGCGAAGCTGCATAGACAATCAGTTATTACAGTTGCCAAAGCAGGTGTGATTGTCAGGGATTAACATATCTCCAAGCCCTTCAGAGACCTTGATTTCTCTAAGCCTTTTGACTAATAGGTTTTCAAATGTCAGTGAAGGTAAATAGGTCAAAAAGTTACAACTTTGCTATATGGGTGACAAACAGGTGGAGATGACCCCGTGACATGGTGATGTCATTAGTGTGTACACTTGTTCTGTATTATCAATGGACCAGTGTTTCTTTACCAAGTATGGATATTTACAAATCATTAAGCAGACTTCAGCTGACAGGCAGAGAATTAAAACACCAGTCTACATTTTTACAGTGAGTTTTGAATGGCAGGAAAGAAAGTCAAGTTTGGGGATTTTTTTCATTAAAGTCACTGAATTCCTTCATGTACACCAGTATCTAAAACCAGAATTTAATCCATTAGTTTAAACTGCATTGAATCTTACAGTGCATTGATCCTGAAGATTCTTTGTGGTACAGAGAAACATAGAGTGCTTTAAATGTGAGTCTTCTTGTTATGGGCTTGTTCAGCTTGAGGTATTGAGTTGCTAAAAGATGTCTGTGTTGCTGAAAAAATTATTTCAGACAATATCTGTTGTAATTTAGCATACAAGTATTGTTTCATAGTAATTCTTATAGTAGTTAAAGGTTTGGACAGCCAAATTCCAACAGGGCCTGCTGATTTCTAGATGCCTCCATTTCAATGCTGGTCTCAAAAACTCTCAGGCTGATAGTCAGATATGTGCAGGGCAGAATGGCTGCCTTATAACAGCTGATTTTAACTAGCACAGTTGATTGTGGCTGTCTTTGAAGTATTTCTGATACATCAAAAACTCTTTGTGGGCATGTACGATTTGTTCATTCTGCTGGCCACAACTCTTCTGCTACCAATATGGAGGGATCTGTGAGGGGAACCCTTTCAAGTTTAATTATAGCAGTGTTGAGGGGCAAGGAAGAGGGGCATCTGTCTTTTGCAATTAAAAAAGCTAAAGTCAAAAAGATCTGTCAGCTCAGGAGCCATGGTTCTGATGTCACTGGAGACATTAGGTCACGTACAAAGATTTCATGTCCTGGGCCCTAGGAGATTTCTCTGGAGAGAGAGCTGTCAGTCTAAACCTTATGGGTCTAGTTCTTGCCCATCTGGTCTTCCACCTAGACCAGTCTTTCTGTTGTGCATCTATAACAGCCTCTTCAATGAAGAGGCAGAGTGTAAAATTTCTTTATATTTTTGTAATTGCCATGAAACTAATTGTTTGGTAATAAAAGAATTACTGACTGTCATGTCAAGCTGAGTTTAGAATGCAAAAGAAAAGCATGAGTTTATGAGTAAGTAATGGTTTCTTTCCATGTAATCACAGATACCAGTAATATTTTGGCTGAAGAACTGTCATATGTTGTTAAGGGTCTTGCGCCTTTCACTGACTACACAATCAGTGTGTCTGCTTTCACTGCAGTTGGAGAAGGTCCACCATCAGTGCTTAAGGTCAGGACACGTGAACAAGGTAAAATGCTATAACTCTGATATTATGAAAGTTAACATATGTGACCTCTTCCACTGAACATTTTATTTTTAATCATTTATTTGCCTTACTGTTAGATTTTTCTCTTTTTATTTAAGTCCCAAGCTCCGTAAAAAATATATCTTACAAGAATATTAGTTCCTCCTCTATTTTGCTGTATTGGGATCCTCCAGCAAATCCCAACGGGAAAATCATTCATTATACTGTTTATGCAATGGAACTGGATACAAAAAGAGCATTCCACAGAACCACTTCAAACAACAGTTTACTTATGACAGGTAAAGTGCCATCTGATTTAAAAAACACATTGTGACTATATTATACAAAAACTTTTTTACCAACTTCATGTAATGTAGCCATTTGCAAGGTAAATTGACTAAATCTCATACATCCACCCCCCCCTCTCCCCTCCCCCTCCTCTGCCACTGAATGTAAAAACAAGGTTGGGACACTACTGGTGGACTTGACTACTGTGGAGAGATAGGTAGGGAATGTGACATGGGAGGATAGTAGTGCAGAGTAGTAATTTGTGGAATGTGCCGAGCAGTTATTTGTGAAATGTACCGAGTAGTAATTTGTGAAATGGATTCCTCCTCGGATTTTTTTCCTTAGCTTTATATCTCCACATATGGAAATATTCCTAAATTGTATATTCTTTTCCAGACTTGAAATTTTTTCATACTATTTGTCTGACAGTAATAATAATTTTCAGTTTTTATGGTAATAATTTTGATTGTAATTTAAAAAATGCATTCCTCGTGGGTTTTCAGGCATTTATTTAGTAATACATACAGAATAAACCCACATATTTGAATGTACGTTTACACATAATTTATTCCTAGAAATAAATTCTTAAAGTTATTTACAGAGTTGACACTGGTTAACTTATTTCAGAAATTGTTGAATTGACTGAGATCTTATTTGTCTTTCCCTAAATAAATGGTATTATACACATTATGTCTCTTAGGTGACAAATGTGCATCAAAATTGTTAGAACAGTGAGCATTTTTATAGTTTTATTGAGGAAAAAAATGTTTAAGAAGTCAAAAGTTAAGATTTTTTATACCTAATCTTTTTAGGTTTAAAAAAGTACACAAATTATAAAATGAGAGTTGCAGCCTCTACCACAATTGGAGAAAGTGCTTTATCTGAAGAGAATGATGTCTTCGTGAGAACTCCTGAAGACGGTAAATTCATTGTTTGCAATGCTGATTTAATTTTTGTGTTGAGCTTAGTGCTTCTTTGGAAGACTGGGCCCATACATAATGAGGGGAAGAAAGCATACAAGATCATTATTTGTTGAAATTATTCATCTTCTATCAGTCAGTCATTACATTTTAAGTAAGAGTGAGAAATAATCGTGAAAGCTGCAGCATGACCATAAATCAACTGTCTCTCTCTCCAAGAGACAAGCAAGGAGAAATCTGCAGAGCTGAGGTTACTTCACTGAAAATAGTGTTTCCATAGACCCCATCTAAATAATCAGCTATCTTTAGGGCTCCAGCTTCTCTCACTTTTTAATATTATTATATGGAAATTAATTTGGTTTGAAGCATCTGGAAATAGCAACTTCCAATAATACAGAGGTGATATTGCTGTCTATAAGTACAGCAGCTGACACAGTGACTTTTTTTCTATACTGAGTTGTTATATGCAATTGATTTTGTACAGATTTGAGTTTCTACTCATTTTAAGACCAATCAATAGATTTAATGTAGCATATAACACTATCTTATGAAGATTTCTGGATCCTTCTTTACTTGCTTACATGGTAGCCTCTACCCATGAAGGCACAGGGGAAGTAGCTGGAGTTGCCATTGACCTCTGCAAAGAGAGCAGAGAATTTGATTTACAGGGCAGAGTCATGAGTACTAAAACCCTTAATATTTCTCATTTATATCCGGTTTATATTTTCACTTCATCAAATTAGTTTCCAGTTTTTACCAAAGTATAATAATAAAGAAGGTAATTATCCAGTTGTCATTTGTGTCTCTCAATGCCAAATATGCTACAATGCAGGAAAAATAATTAAGTGGAAATAAAAGAGAGCAAAGGATTACAGGATTAAAAATCATGGGGATTTATGAAGAAGGTTTAAAGAGCTAATCAACCAAAATACCAAATTAAACAGTGAAACTTAGTGCTTATAGATATTTTAAACGTTGCATACTTCTTTGCTGTTATTTTTTTGCAGAGGAAAAGTATATCACAAAACCAGAAAATAATCTATCTAAATATCTTTGTCTCTGTATTTTTACAATTTCCTGCCTCCAAGCATTACAGAAATTTGATCAGAGCTGTGTTTCAGGCCAACAGTTCAACCACTGGAAAGATATTTGTGCAAGCCTTGAGGAAACTTTTGAGAATCCTACTAATAATTTCTGCCTTTTTATTGATAAGGTTAAGTGTAATTACTCGTTTTCTTCTTTTTCTTTAGTTTTCCTGAGGTAATTCAGGTTGTGATACGTCTCCTAACTTTAGCCAACCTAGAAGGGTTGTTTAACTCTTGGAAACAGTTGCCTCCAAATTAAAGATTCACTACATCTGCCTTAGATAACTTGTGTTAGGATGGAAGATGCTAGACTGCTACATTTAAATATATTACCATACCAGATAAATTGCAAAATGCATTTAAAGTGAAAACAAAGCTTCTTCATATGGCAAGTATTCATGTGGGCAGTGTTGTCATCCAGAGAGTAGTGATCTGTTACAGTTAACACTTTCCATTCACAGGCTCAGAAATCAGGAATGAAAGTGGTTTGGGAGACCCTTTGAACAAAGATATCATAATGAATTCTGAAATGTCTGGATGTAGGTATTTGTACTCAAACTGAATCACATAAACCTGGGTTCTTAGTACATTTTTTTTTAATTTATAGACAGAGTTGAAGTGGTGAAGACTTCAGAGGAATCAGGGTTGACATTCAAAGCTGATTTGATGCATAAGTGCAGCCCACTCACTCCTTCAACACTTCTATGCATTATTAGCTCATTGGAGTCACATGAACTCATATATTGCCAGTAGATTGAGCCAACACTACCTTGGAGCTGGACTTGTTTTGTGCTTGACCTTCACATCAGCACATGAGAGATTTACACTAGGATCTTCGTGGTCATCAATTAGAAGCTGTATCAGTAAACTAAAGGGAGTTTAGCTATAGTGCACGGTCTCTTTCTTGGGTGGTTATTTGAGAGGAAAGCCATAAGATGACATTCAGCTAAATGTGAAGAACCTGAATTTGATGTAGACAGTGTGAGGATTTGAAGGGTCAGTCTGCAAGACAGCTGTAGACGGGAAGAGATTTTTGTTATTAGTAAAAGCAGTTTTGGATAGATTTATAAATGGATGAGAAAATAAATTCCAGAAAAGCTAAAGTGTCTGAAATGCAAATGCCTGTTTTTATGAGTAGAAAAGAAAACATACTAAAATTAACTGAGGTAAAAAGTGATAAGGCTTTGAGGAGGAGAGTGAGCAAGCAAGTGTGGCCCTTTCAGTACAGTTAGCTAATTTAAATGTTAGAATCCAATAGGTTTATGAGATCAATCCTATATTCTATTAATTGAAAGTCTCAGAGGATTTTTTTTCTTTTGATTTCTGTATTGCAGAACCAGACTCCCCACCCCAAAATGTAGAGTTAATAAATATAACTGCAACAGAAATAAATCTGAGGTGGTTGCCACCTGAGCAGCCTAATGGTCTCATAACTCATTATGAAGTCCTGTACAGTGATTCCAATGATTTATTTATAAAAAATACTTCATCTACAAGTATATCGCTAAGTGAAATGAAGCCGTATACTCTCTACAACATCTCTGTAAAGGCATACACCAGGCTTGGCCATGGGAATCAATCATCTTCTCCACTTCTTGTGAGAACTTCTGAAACTGGTGAGTATATAGTTTGCTAAAAAATGTGAATTTTCCACAATCCACTCCTTTATGATGATCTTTGGTGTCCAGGAGATCGGTTTAATTAATTTTAAAAGTATGTGCTTTGCAAAGCAGTAAGTTTGAACACATTTTTCTCTTTTATATAAGAAGCAAAACAAAGGAAATAGTAAGGAAGAGTAAGAAGTAAAGAAGACAGTGGGAAGTTTTATGCCCGATGGACTTTGTGTATATTACCATTTGACGTTGAATATTCCTTGTATCTTGCAGAAAAAAAAATTCTTTGTAGGAAAACAGGACTTTCAAAAAGTGAATGCTATTTGGAATTCAATTTATGAACTGAAATTTTATAGGAATTCAATCATAATGGTAAAAAATAAAATAAATCAGGATTCACAGATAAGTGCTGTTTTAGAATCATAGAATCATTTTGCAGCAAAGTTGCTTATGCCATAGCAGTATTTTGGAGAAGGTGAAGATAAAACAAAATAGCAGAGGATTAGAGTATATGAAGTTTTCACCTATTTGCTGCATCAGACAACTGCCTACTTCATCTGTACCTAGAGCTGGCCCTGGAGTTAAGTATGCTCTGTTTATCATATCTTTCTCAGTAAGGAAAGACATGTATACACTAATGTCTCTCTGAAGGGTCAGCTCTAGCTCCTTGATTGATAAGATGAAGTGACATCACTATGAGCTCCTTCTCATTCCTGAAATGAACTTCAGTTTTTCCTGTGTGGAGTACTTGTGGTCTAGGCCTGTTTAACAAGTCAGGCTCTTAAGAATAGGGGCAGAAACACATAGTTTTTAGACTGCCTGAAACATTAGTCATAATGGAAGCTCCAAGCTAGCTCAACCAAGGCATTGTGCTACTTTTGAGTTGGTTTTTTTGCCAGATAACATAGGTGTGTAGGCACATGCCCAACTACTACAATGTCCTTGAACATAACTTTTTTTATTGCTCTTTAACTTAGGCATCCATCCTTTGTCTATGTTATATTTTAAGGCAGTTAGTTCTTTCTCAGTGCTTAACTCCCCTGATCCTCAGAACAAAATCTGGAATTCCAGCTGCCTGTGGTAGAGAAGGTGCAAAAACATATTCAGAGATGAGAAGAATAAAACCAAGAAAGGATCTGGAGAACAGAGCAATTTGAGTTGAAACACAAGCTGTTAATGGGGTGGTGTGTTTGAAGAGCTCTTGGGAGTTTTCTGGTACCATTCTACCATGAAAATAGGCAGAATTGTGGACTGATTCCATTGCTTCTCATGGCATTTAGAGTCATAGAATAGTTGGGGTTGGAAGGCACCTTTCTGGATATTGCTTAAGCAGAATTCTTTGAGTGTTTGCAATGCAGAGTTTCATCAAATGTTGATACATTTATACAGATGTTTAGGGCATCCTGAAAACATGTCCATGCCTTACTTGACCTTTTGGGCAAATTGTATTGTCATTGTATGCTTATGATTTTCTGGTATAAGCTACATTATGCTACTGGACCAGTTTTGGATGATGGAAAACAAACTTGTGTATTTGTTTAGGCACAAACACATGCACCTCAAAACCATTTGTCATGACAGAGCAAAGACCAGTTACTTCTGGGACAGAGATCCAAGAGCCAAGGTGGTCCTTGGGCCAGCAGGGCAGGGGCATCACTAGCCCACTAACCCCCAGTGAAGGGAGTGGGACAGGTCTGGGGGTGACAGCCAGGGGCAACCCCAAGTAGAGATTGCCAAACATTCTGTGTTGATGAGGAAGCTCTGAGGTTGAGCCAGAAAAGTGAGTTAGCAGGTTCAGTGCCACTAACGGAGTCAGGCACATCCCAGTGACAGCTGGGTAGGTCTACAGTAATGGAACCAAGCTGTGGTCAGGCTGCAGGTCTTGAGCATGTCACCAACAAGGAGGAGGCAGACCTCAGGGACATTTTGCTAAGCTGTGCCTGACCCCAAGCAGCCAAACCTCCAGGAGTGAGAATGCTCCCAAGGCCCTTACAGCAATATGTTAGGCTCCCTTTGTTTTTTGATGCCAGTATTCATACACCTTATGTAAATCACCAAGGGAAAAGGAAGAAAGGTTGCAGATACAAACTGTAAATTGTGGCAGCACAACATGGGAAATCTCCTAAGAACAGCTGACCTGGAGGATTGCAGAGGTAGTTAGAAGTTACAGAGTGTTAGAAGAAAAGTTGAGTGTCTTGCCCCAGACTTTTTTATCTGGCATGTTAAGATGATTTTTTTCATCTGCAACTGTGTAGTTACAGTATATGTCTCTCATGTAGTATTCATCTTCCAATTCAGCCTCTTTTAAAATTTATTTTATACAAAAACTAGGATAAAAATACAAATATTTACAATATGTTTTATTTAAATCAGTTTAAGAAAATACTTAACCAATCAATGAAACTAACTGAAGTCTTCTGTGATTGTAAATTTTGTCTTATAGTTCCTGATTCTGCACCAGAGAACATAACCTATAGGAACATCTCATCCACGGAAATTGAATTGACATTTTTTCCACCATCCATTCCTAATGGAATCATACAGAGCTACACAATATATCTCAAGAGGAGTAACGGAACTGAAGAAGTCATAAACACTACTTTTCTGATGCTACGTATTACAGGCCAGTATATAATGACCTGGAACTTACGGCAGCTGTAATTTGTTCTTAGAAGGTATCAGCAGGCTGATGCAGATCAGTTAGTTCATTGGCTGGACACGATTCTTCTTACCCTTACATAAAGTTATATGCTACCTGTCCTGAAAAATATCTTCTTGTGTCCTGCAGTGAAATGGTGGAATGGTAGAATCTAACTTATATCTTGTATTTTAAATGTTTAATGTACAAAGAACTTCAGTACATTCCTTTACATATCTATCATCGTGAAAAGTAACTTCCATATCTTTCTGATCTTACTCTGGATAAAAAGAAGTACTTCCTTTTCCACTCACCTTTGCATCTTTTTCTGTGTTCTGTTGTTATTACTTTGGTATAACACAGCAGTCAATGCTGGGAGTTCACTGCCTTAATGAGTAAATTTTCAGAGTACAACCAAGGACAAACTGTAAAGCATTCTAGGAATATGAAGTATAAACTGGTAATTAGGGCTTTTCCCTTTTGCTCATGAAGAATACCTCATATTAAAGTTTTCCTAATGTTTATTTCAGTGTCTAAAAAGAGAACCAATGTAAATGATGGGTCTATTCAGCACTTTGAAACTACTTACAGTCTGTGAAAAAGCCTGATTTGATCCATCAAATGGTTAGTTTACTAAATTCTTTTTCTTTATTTAGATTTAAAGAAATATACAGAATATACTGTAGAGGTGTCTGCTAGTACTGCAATGGGGGAGGGTCTTCGTAGTGCACCTCTGCATATACTGACTGATGAAGATGGTAAGTCAGAATAGAAGTTGCAACGTATCATTGTGTACCTGTAGTCTTCAACTAATCTTATGCTTCATGTCATATAAGAGTAGGTTTTATACCTTTATTTTTTGCAGTTGTATCTCTATATTGATGTCTGTACCTATCTGCCTGCACAGGAACATGCACATCTTTCTCTCTATATATCTGCTATTTAATATATTTATCAGTACAAGTTATATGAAATGGCACAATTGCTGTGCACAGACATTTGTTCTTACCAAGAGCTTATGAATTTGAAGACTCTTAATTTACTAATATTATTTTAATCTAACATACCACATGGTAGAACTGAATATTGTGTTTGGTTCTGCTGAGATGTGAGAGCTGGAGAAAGAGAAATCTACCAAAAAGCAGCTTGAATGTTCCAGGGACATTTCTTATTCTTCTGTTTGGAGATTTTTGGATTCTTCTAAGTAGATACCTTTACATATATATAGATATAAAATTATTAATTCTATAAAGATGCCTTAAGTCCATAATCTGTAGTACTGGTCTCCCAGATTGAGCAGAGGAGTGTTCTGCACTGCAGACTGAAGGTAGAAGACAGTCCTTCATCTCCTGCTGATTAGTATAGTAGATAACAATTTAGCAGAGGAACCTTAAAATTATATTTATACTTTCAGTGCCTGAATTAGTTGAAGGAAGTTACCACTGGTCCCTCTGTGGTTTCTGAAGGGGGAATCCTGAAACAAAATGGAACTCAGATGCTGTGACTCACATAGGAGTCTATGTCTGTCCCTCTCCATTGTTTAGGGAGGAAGTCTCTGGGAATCTAAACTGAAGTGGTATTGATGCCAACATCCAACCAGCCATTCCCAAATGAAGTTTATTTTCATGTCTTAGGGATCACTGACTTGCCTAGGATCCAGCTTTTTATGATAATGGGCCTTTGCAAATCTGCAAGAAGTTGATGGACTTACATTCACACTGTCAGTAATAAACCTTTACTGAAGAGTAGTGTTGCTGGAGCACACTGGGAACAACTAAGATGAATAAAACTCTCCTTTGCATAGAGTGTTTTTATTTAGAGTATTGTAGATTCTATCCTTCAGGAAAAAAAATCTTCTGAATAAGAACTGCAGAATGAACTATTCATGCCAGAAAGACATGATAGTCACAGTATGACAGATCTTTTATTAAATAGCCACTGAGTATAATATAACAAGTAAAACGCTAAATACAGCTGTCACTATTTTTCACTAGTAAATAGAGACATTCACTGAATTCAGTGAGCTTTTGTTCATAAAAAATTTTTTCTTGTATGTACAGAGTTCTAAAACCTTTATGCCAACTTTTGAGATATGAAAGAATGAACAACTGAAAACCAAAAATATTCATAATACACCACATGTACTTTATTCAGAGGAACACAGTGTTCCAAGTTTCAGACCAAATGTTTCATAGATTCGCTAATAGCTATGCTCATATTCTCAATTTCCATGCATGACTACAACTATGACCTGAATTTTTACTGCATGATGTTCTTTGGTTTAATTTGAAAAAAACAAATTAATTCTAATATTACTATATTATATATATATCTGTGAATCAAGATAACAAAAAAGATTTACTTCTCTTCCCATCATGCTAGTACAAAGCAGTATCACCTATCCACACATGGGTATGTTTGTCTTCAGAAATATTTATATGAACTTTAGAGTATTTCAGTTAAAATTAAATCAAACATGGTCTAATATTTTCATTTACTTATAGTGTTTCCCTACACAGTTGCAAGATGATGTCATGTAGAATTCATCTTAACATTTATTTTAAGGGTCTCGGTCAATGCCTATTTTTCTGCTTGACCGTGTGACATGTTAAATGTGTGAATAGTGTCCTTATTTGATGAAATGCATAGATTTTACCGCTGCCTAGTATCCTGTATTTTTATCATCTCTCAATGTCATGCTTATCCGTTTTTCCACCTTTTGGTCCTTCTCATAATTCTTTACAGCACCTCTTTTTTTCCCCAGGGGAACTATTTTGCTGTATTTTATTTGTGTTCGTACCTATAAAGCTCTTGCTTTTAATAGAAGGACAAAAACTGTATTACAGCAATGTATTTGCCTGGTAGGTGAATCACTGTGACCTACCCGTTGCTCTGCTTTCTCATGAAGTACTTTTTCCATTGAATCACAGAAACAGATGTTCTAAAACCACCATGAAAAATCTTCTTTTATCATCTGTCAGAAAAAGGAAAAGAAGCTGTCCCTTAACATTAGTTGATGGATACTCTACTGGTGTACTACAAAATACACTTTCCATAACAATAACAAAAAACCTACTTAAGGGTGCTGTGTATCCCATCGATCTTAGCTGTTTAACAAGATGTTGCGTCCTGTTCTCTCATTTTATAGCTCCAAGTTCTCCTCCAGAATCTCTCTCCGTAAAACAGTTGTCGGGTGTCACTGTGAAGTTGTCATGGCAACCTCCACTGGAGCCAAACGGAATTATCCTCTATTACACAGTTTATGTCTGGTAAGATTTTCTGGAAATAGTTCAGAGGATAAATAGTAATCTGTAACCTATCAGGAATGTTAGATTTTTCTTACACAATGTGTTGATTACATGTTTTTGGAGAATGAATATTCATACAGCACTTAAAATACTAACCTTTTGTGTATACAAATTCATATATAATGTAGTAGACGAAAATGGGGGTATTAAATGTTTTATAAGAAATTTTAACCTTTTTTTAAAGTTTTTTTTACAGTAAATCAATGAAAATATAAATTAGAGCATGGTGACTATTTTCATTGTATTCTGACTAGGCCTATTGTAAGGCAGGGCACAAACCTATGCTAAATTTTCAAGGAGATTTGAAATAGGCTTAAAATAAAGAAATATTGCTTCCTTTTAAGAAAATGTTTAAGAACAATGTTACAAGTCTTTGCATGTGACATCAGCTATGTCTACAATTATATTTAATATTTATTATACTCATAGCAAACAAGTATTTTTTAGCAGATTTTTTTCCTATCTATCCTTTCTTTTCCCCTATTTTGTCTTTTTGTCATCCCTCCTGGAATCTTTTTTCACCTTTAAGGGGGAGTTTTGTCACTTTAAAGCTTGCAGCATCTGTCTTATCCAGATGACATAGTTTGGGCTACTGATGTGGCATCTTTTCAAAGAACTATATATAACTTCTACTGGGAGTAAAAAGCTTTTGTTACTGATCACGTCTAATATATTGCATTTATACTGTACCATTTTACTAAGGTTCAGGAAGCAAGTGCTAGAGTGAGAGCATCTTATGAGATATGAGCCAGATGTGAAATCAGCAGTTATTATAAGTGCACTACTATTGAACTTACGTTTGTTATTTTAACGTTACTTGATAGTTTTGCAGTAGGGCTTGGGCTCACTTTCAATTGGGTTTTTTTAAATTGTAAGCTCTTTCTAAGTTGTTGATAAAGTGAACAGCAGCAAGCTCTTCTTTCCAGAAAAAGTTAAATTTGAGTTGTCTTGTTACTTATACTCTATTTGCAAGCTTTGATGCTCTTTAGTCACAAAAAAATCCCAAACCCACTGTATAAAAGACTGTCCTCAAGCTAGGAAAGAGTTACTTCATGATAAATATTATGCTTTTGATACAGGCTGTGTTCAAAGACCTAAGTTAATATAACTTTTCATCCCTATATTGTCTTAAAGCTTACTGCTTTTGTTATTATGACAAATGAATCAGTAGGAATTATTTTAAAAAGACTATTAATTGCTCCATCTTACCAGATATTTAAATTAAGGAACCACATAACTTTTTCCTGTAAGCCTTGTCCTTTTTGCTTCTCCTTGCTCTGCTTATCTGTCCTTACTGTGCCATATCTAAAATTAGAGAGGCATTAGGTATCATCTTGTGGTGAGGGCATTGGAGAAAAACTCCCATTGCCTTGGAAGGAGCCACAACTTCACTCCTTCCTTGAAGACTTTGGGGTTGGAGGATTTTGGGGAGGGGATTGGAAAAGGAATTTTAAGTATATTCCAGAGTTGTTGATACAATTTCATAAGATGCATTCCAGGATGAGTTTTGACAAGTCAAACTGCTGTGGCATAGTTGCTGCTTTTGGGAGGTATTCAATATATTTTATGGGATATTAGTAATCCCAGAGCTTCTCAATAAAGCAAAACCAGGAAGGTTAATACAGATGCTTGATGAAAGTTCTTTCTCTGAAATATATCGCAACAGCTATAGAGCATTTGCTAACCTTTCCTTCGTGGACTGGGAACAAGAATCCACAACTACTGGAATAGAAAGGGTAATATCTGTAACACCTTTATTGTTACTGCATTTCATGGAATTTATCACAGGACAAGGTGGGTTTGGGTAGCATATCAATTTTCCGCATGCCTTGAGCCTACAAACTCATTCTCCCAGAGTCCGGAGGTCTAAAGTGTTAACGGCATATTGAAAAAAATGCTGAAATTGCATATAAATGCAGTCTTTCAGCATTATCCTGCTCAGTAATTTTTTTTGTGAGATAACTTCTGACTAGATCTACTTGGAGGTACATATTTTTAAGAAAATATGGTACCTGTCTTTGTCAAATGAAAGTATGCAATTTTTTACAACCTCTTTTGTCTAGGTTTCTGGAAGATCTGCTGGGTACTCTCTCATCTATGAAGACTGCACTCACTTTGATCAGTATTTTTACTGTTTTGATTGGAATCTCTGTTGTTTGTAAACAGGAAGTCAGCTTGTCTTGAAACACTCCAAGCTTTTGTCCTTCTTCCTAACTAGGCCCGATTGTCGAAACAATTTTTGGCAAATAAGATGTTATAAGAATGCAGTTACTCAGAGTGGAAGTGTTTGCAGCATTAAGCTGTGAAATTTCTTCTTACTTAAATTGTATCAGCTAAAATTTTCCATAAGATAACATAGGGCAAAGATCCAAGAAAAGTGTCTTTTCTTTGTATAGAATTTAATAACTGCAGCTGCAACCTTTCGTATCTCTTTACTGACTATTCAAAATGTCAGAAGTTTGGGGAAAATGTAAAATTATTGCTAATTTTCTCTGTTTGCAGGAGTGTTTCCCACTTCAAGAGACATTCCACTCAACATCAGAAAAAAATACGTAGAAAATAGTTTATTCATTTTCATACCTTCTCTCATTCCAATTGTTTGTTACTGTATTTCTGTTTAAGAGTTATCAGATAGTGATCTTTGTTAATGCATTGGTTGTTAAAGGATGAAAATCTGTCCATCTCTTTTGAATCAACCTTTTCCTTTTTTTTACCCCTCCTTCCTTTTTTCAGAATTAGAACTCATTCTTTTGTTTGTAAAGACCTCCACAGTGACTCCTGGAGCAAGATGTTTAATTTTACTTGTCAAATTACCATCCCTGTACAAAATCCCATTAAAGGCATAGGGCATGCTCTCATACAGAAATCTCTGCAGAAGTGGAACTTTAGCTGGCTTTTCTTCCTGCTATTTTTTCATAAAATATTACATTAATTTAATGAAGAATAAAAGACTTTGAAAATTCAATTCCATTATTTCTGTATCTTACTTTACTTTCTGATAATCATTTCATACCTATGCTAATACCAGTGTTTTATTAATATTACATCTTGTAGTCTTTCTAGGCGGGTTTTGACCTGACTAGAGTTGCATTCTGATCCCCTGCTGCATTCCACCAGAATTAACTCAGCACCAGCTAATTCCTGTTCCATATCATCTTCTATTATGCCATTTATAACTTCAGCCTTCTGACCAATTTCACAGAGTCACAGTAGGGCATGCTCCCTGCTATAATCTTTTTATATTTCGCTATTCCTGTCCAGGGAGCCAGTTTAGTTATGCCCTACTGTGTCCTTCCCAAGGGTACCACACAACCATTTGATAGCAGTTACTAGATAGACATGCTCCTCCTTGATATTCCATTGTCTTTACTGATGTAATTTACAAATATATTTTTGGGGTAGGGGGGTTAGAAAAAAATCAAATCAAAATTAAGAGTTCTATTGTGATGCAACAGTGTAAAAGTGAGCTTCTTAACCTAAAAGACAAGTTATCCCATTCTTTCCTTAGAGCCTAAATAATTATACTTACCTCAATATTGCATTTTTCAATTTTATATCCTATGCCACGGTTGTATACATACAGAAATGGGGTGTGTGCAGATACAATTAATAAACTGCTTTTTCTTTAGGAGTAAAATGTCAGAAAGGACTGTTAATGTAACAGAAACATCACTGCAGTTCACAGACCTGGAATATAACTGTGAATATAGTGCTTACCTAACAGCAAATACAAGATTTGGAGATGGCAACATAAAAAGTGATCCTATAACATTCAGAACTTCTGAAGGAGGTAAGTTTGTATATATTTTAATTTTATTGATTGTTAAATTTCTGTCAGCCTAATTTAAGTTAATAAAGCTACTGAAGTAGAAGTGGTATTTCACTGGTCAAGAAGAGACATTGTCTTTGTCTATGCACATGCAAAAATGACTCCATAAAATTATGATATACATGTTAATTCACTGAGCAAAACTTTGCATTTCCCTTCAATACAGGTAAGATTAAACTAATTTAATTTTAAGTTTTAGAATAAATCAAAATTATTTTATGTAATAGCTCTTTCCTTAATCTTGCTTTTGACACAACTTCTGATATGGAAGATACTCTTTGGAACCTTTCTTGCAATTCTGAAAAGGTTTTAAGTTGAAAATTAAATCTGTAAATGTACACTGTTCTTAAACTTCCAACTTAGTAGATGACTTTTAAAAATGATCATTATATATATTGTGCTTTGAAAGTCATTCTGTTTAATTATTTCTTTTTGATTTGCAATTAGTTATGTTGCTATTATGTGTTCCAAAGTGGATAGAATGCAGATATATTTCAGAATTATCCTGCAGAGATAATCTGACTTCCCATTGCAGAGTCACTAGCAGGATTAGCATCTATTCAAGCCATCCTTCAAAAGAATGTCTAAGTCATCATGTTGTAGATATTCCTGGTCTTCGCAGTTGAAGCTGTTGTGGAAACATGAATTGACTTTTTAGGGCAGGATTTTAGGAACTGATTCTGGAGTCCCCCTTCCAATTAATATTTCAGTATTTCACACAAGCTGGAGCACTGCAAAGCAAAAGTGATAACTTCCTTACCTAGAGTCCTTCCTGCACATGTAACAGGCTGAGTAAAGAATTAAAAAACAGGAATTATCATACTGTGCAAGCTTAACTTTCTGCTCTACTCACATGAATTTAGAGCCTAAATTCTGTTTATAACCAGCAGAGAGAGAGCAAGGCTTTTAATTTAGGTTTTCTGAAACAAATCCTTTTTTTCCCTGTTCAGTATATATAGAGCATAAGGGCCTGACTCAATCAGCTTCCATGTTTGCAAATTAGACTTTCCATGTGCCCAAACTAGTAAGTACAGGACAAATTCTATAAGAAAAGATTATCAGTTTACAAATGAAGATAAATAGCAATGTGTCCGAAAAAATAGGGGTTTAGAGGTTTATTTACATCTACTATTTTATTTCACCAGTTCCAGAAGCAGTTTATAACATGAACAGAAACACGTTTCATTTGACGTAGGAGGTTTTCAACTCTATAGTGAACGATTCTTGGCCACTAAAATATGCAAAACCTTGACTTAGATATGCTAAAACTTAACATTTTTTTCCAGCACCAAGTGATCCACCAAAAGATGTGGTGTATAGAAACCTTACTTCCACATCAATAATGCTATTCTGGTCTCCTCCTCAAAAGCCTAATGGAAACATTCGGTACTACTCAGTTTATTTAAAAAATAATTCAGGAATATTCATACAGGTAAGCTTATTTTTATATTCTTCTTTTGTAGAATTCTTGAAGTGTTCTAATAATTCATTAGCAATTAAATCAATTTAATGGTTATCAATATACTGATTTTTCATATTTCCTTTATCACAAGGAAGTTTTTTAAATTATAAAGACAGAAGCACATATTGTAATTGTCTTATGTTGTGTTGTGCATCTCATTGGGCATTCATATTAATAAGCATTACAGAAAGTAGGTCTTGTATAATATTCCATACTGCAAAGGTTATATGTACATGTATTTACACTCATATATATGTAACGCATATATAAAAAACCTCATTACATTCATTGTACATCCTTAAGACTAGTTATTTTAGTCTAATCTTATCAATTTGAATAAATTTCTGTAACAGTTCTATTTTTACTTTTTAATGCATTTTTGTGCAGTACTGAAAATAAGAAGACAATGTCAAAGTAGTGAATACATTATATCCTGTATTTATTACTCTCCAAAGGAAGTTACTGCATAGCATATTAACATAGATATTGAGATTCCTAAGTTAAGGTATATAACTAAAATGTTTTTTATTATTTTTTTGGTGATCTACACACTAACATGTAGATTTTTTTTCTGTTAGTATGTTCATCCTTAATTATGCATTGCCTTTCTTAATTGAATATATATTTTTCCTGTTCTCCTCTCTAAGAATATGCTATGATACAGAAATACAATAAGGAGAAATAAGCTTTCTCTACAGGTATTTGGTTACAACTTTTACATATGTGGAAGAAATATAGTGAAGAAAATAATGCATGAAAAGTTAATTCTCCTGCATGAGTTTATTCTCAAGATATATCTAGTGTGAGGTATGCACGTGTTTAAGGGTAGTTAGAAAAAATATTCACAAATTTTACAAATACCTGTGACTGAATAATTGCTGACACACTTCAGTATATACACTTCTCTGACTGCTGTGAAGCTGTGTGCTTGCCAGGCTCCATCTGCATAGTTTCAGATGGAAGCAGGACCATGCCATGAATTCACATTCTGATGAGATTAAAATCAGGGCTACAGTTCAACCCTTCATCCTCTGCTTTCACATGCTGCTATACCAACAGTATTTTTCTTAGCCTGAAAAATTGCTGGAGAAACTTACACACTAGTGCTTTACCTGAACTAGACCATCCAATGAAGAGTGTCTACATTTATCTAATTCTTGGAAAACTCAAGTTATTTCAGAGGAGGACTATGGCCTTGGGCTCTTCCTGCCTTTAGGAAGGTGGAACTCTGAGGTGAATGAGTAAAGTGAAACTGATAAATGGGAGCTATAATGCCTCTGGACATTCCTGGGACTCTGGAAATGAAGGAACGAGATAGAGAAGATGGAACACAGTAGCACTGCCCCAACCAGGTGAGGGTCCAGTTTCACTATCACATGATGTAGTTGGGCAAGGACAAGGTGATGGCATGGGTGGAAGTAACCTCTACTTGGGCATATTGGGACTGAACAGCAGAAAATATCTGACAGTAGCTCCACTTCTAGGTGTGGAGATTACCATTTGTACCTTTCCAGCTTTGTTTTTTAACCTATACCTCTGCAGAAAGCTGTGAGAAGATAGGTTTCAGCAACTATTGCATCTGTCTCTTACTGACCATGGAAGATGACCTTTAAACTCTCAAATCATCGTCCACTCCTAACCCATCCTCTCCCCTTAATACCCTCTGCCATTCACATGCCTTTCTGTTCAGTAGTTGGCATGGCAACTATGGTATTGCACTCCTACACTGCACTCCTGTTCTGTACTTCGGTATTTCTGTAAGAGCAAGACAGATTTAAAACAGGAGAACAAAGCAACTCTCCCTTTCTACCTTTTGTCAGATATTTTATATTACTCTTTTTAAAACAGAGAAATGCATGTGTGCAAGCTGACCTGATATGTGTGTGTATGTATATATTAGATAGATATAACATATATAGTCAGTTTTAAGCTCTATGAGTGTATGCACACATACCACTTACAACTATCTGTAACTTAGAAGTATAGCCACACAGTCACAGGGTCTGTTGATAAGTGTTGCTTTGCACACATGTACAACAAAAAAAAAATAATCCTTGGTTGTAATAATCTGCAGCTAGGTCACCAAAGCTACAGGAGAATTAAAAAAGTAGGTGATGTTTTCACATTTCTAGGAACCTACCTCCTCAGACATGCTGCTATAGGCAGCCATTCTCTTCCAGTCCTTCATCTTCTTTGTCAGAAGGTAATAATTGAGGTCCAAATCTTTAAGCATATCTCCTAGATGCCTGAAAAGCAACCCAACTCAAGAATCATACTAAATCTACTACTATTCTGTTGTCTGAAGTTGTCACTTCTCCTCACATGTTCTCAAACTCCTCGGGCATATTAAAACCTAATAAATATAAACAGCATAGTTAAAATGAGGAAATCAGTAGCTGCAGTGTAAACTGTTGGGGGAGGGGGAGGGAAATCAAAAGACCTGAGATAAAGGATGCAGTTTACTCCTTCACATGATATAGAAACTTGCAGAAAAAATAGGATAATTAAAAAAAAACAAACAAACAAAAAAAAAAAAACCCCAGTTACATACCTTCACAGGGCAGAAAAGTAATGTATAATTTATTTGCTTTATAGGTCTACGTGAAAAATCACACTGTGTCTGTCCAGTCAGAAGGCCTGGGATGCTCAGACCTAGGATTCAGAACCAGAGCAGCAGAAGGAAAAACTTAGTGATGGAGATTAGATTTGAGGATATTGGTAGATGAGTAGACTGTTTCTTTGAATGCTGGCAGATTGTTAAAATGTCAGAGAGAGAGGAATGACTAACAGCCAAATAGAAGAAACCATCACTTGCACTGGGCCAAGTTCAAGTTCAGATTTATCATTCATCTTCTGCTGCCACAAGAAAATGTTACTGTTTGGTTTATGTTCACTACTCAACCCCAGTGCAGAGAAGATATGGAACATATCTGCTAAAGGCCACTTCTTACACAGACGACATGGCACTGTACCTCTTGTTCATATTACTTCTCCGGATTCCTACAGCTCAAGCTTTCACTTTTTGCAACAGCAGCTTTGCAAAATTTGCTCTGTGGTTTTCTTACATGAAGCTGGAAGCAATCATGCTGCCCGTGTTCTCAGTCTTAATAAGCAAGGAAGTCAAAGAATCTATGGAAGTAATTATCTTATCATTGGAAAATACTGATCTATAAGAGATATCATTGACTAAAATAAAATCTTTTATTCAATCTCTCTATTTTTGTGTTTTGATTAGCAAAGAAGTGGGAAAGATGCTAATTATAGCTATAAATTTATGCCTTGAGAAATTTGTCCATTACAGGAATTTCAGGAATGATGGTTGTCCAGCTCTGCCAAACCAGAGACAGGAACCAGGAGCTAAGCAGACAGAAAAAAAATAGCTCACCACCCATTTATAGGCTGAACATTAGATACCAAATCATACAACTCCTGTGCTTTAAGCCAACCTAAGTGAACATGACTGGATATGGTTCAGAGTGAAATATGGCTTGATCTGTCCTTGGGATATAGACAAGGGATGCAAACCATGTGCCATATTAATAATCATTTTCTTTCACCAGTATAACCAAAACAGGCATAAAACTTCCTTAAAATACACTGCAAATATTTTGAAAGATACCTTCGGAATGATACAGCACACAAAAAGGACATATTCTCACTTAGGTTGCCACTGAAACAGTGTGCTTTACACTCCTAGCAGAATGGCTTGGATTAGTCCTGTGTCAGCACTCTCACCTGATTACCAGGGTCAAGTATGTGATATTCTAACTCAAAACAACAGTACAATACAAGGAACCTAAAGAGAGAACCAGAATGGGAGAAAAAGGTTGAGTGAAGAACAGCAGCACTGTGTGGTCTATATACAACTAAATACAGTTTATGCCATTGGAAATTTCTGCTGCTTCCCGGTGTGAAGAAGATACTGCTTTCTGCTGTCACTTTCATGGCCCGTGTGTATTGCTTATATCTGCTTTTAATAATCTGATACTTTGCTATGTCAAAACTTCTTTCATGTATGTTTGAAGAAGGGTACAGAAGGAATACTTTCTTCAGCTGTAGCCAAAAATCCTAAGCTGTTTGCTTTCATCTGCAGCCACAGTTAATTGCAAAACTTCCTGTAGTGTTCTATCCCCAGGGTACAATTAGTGTAAGCTGCATCTTTTCTCAGTTTGCACCCACACAGTTCTTCCTGCTCAGCCTTATTCTTAATTATGTATTTTTTCTTTTCTAATACTTTGTCATATCAGAAGTTTGAGGTAGCCCCCAGTCCTTGGGCTCCTTGTAGTAAGGAGACTGCCTCTTAAAACAGTTTTTGTTGACCCACCAAAAAGCCTGTTGTTATAACATCATGTTGGTTCACTGGGTCCTTCACTGCCAGGCAGCTGACTAAATTGCAAAAGTATGCATTTAAACTAAGAGTTGAATTTTTCAGCTGTTCATACCAATAAAGTCCCATTAAATACAGAATCAAAACTTGATGTGGTACCTTTGATATTTTTACCTTGAAAACTCAGAGAATTACTTAAGGTAATATTTTTTATTATTAGCAATAGATATTAAAAATTAATAATAATAATAATAATAATAATAATAATAATAATAATAATAATAATAATTACTATATAGAACAATCATTTAAAAAATTAGAGGTTAGTAGAATTACAGTTCTGTGTCAGAGGGTTATTTTTCTCGTATTATACTTGAGCATCAAAAAGTCAAATTAAATTCATTAGAATCTGATCCCTTGTCTCCTTATAGGTAGGGTATATCTTACCCTACCCCGGTGTAAAGCAGAGCTCTTCCCATTCCTTTTCACTTAGTTATGTCAGGATAGTGTGAGCTTCCATCTATATTGAGAAAAAAGTAGTGTATTAAGGTGGCGTTTCATTGTATTTTGATTGATGTTGACTTTATCCAATCTTTCAGACAAACCTAGCATTGTGCTTTAATTCCATTAATAGCCATGGGTATAAAAATTCTTACTGTCACTTTGTGTGGCTTCTGTTCTGCGTTCAAAGAAAAGGCTTACATTTTTGTTGCCAAACAAACTGCTTAATTGTTTACGTTATGTAAGTATGACTGTAGCTAAAATCATGTCCGCGGATATTGATAAAAAAATCTCACATAAATGAATGAGAGTGTCACCTATTGCTTTCTACAGTCAGAAAGCCTGTACCAAAAAATGGTGAAGAGTTCATGTAAGATATATAAATTGATACATATTGGTAACAGATGTCAAGATTGCATACTGAACTATCAATTTACAAACATTATTGTCACTTTCCTCCTGTTTTAGTAAGCCTCTTCTTTTTAGGAAAGCATTTAATTTAAAGCTATCTTTGATTTTCAGTAGTGAGAGGGTGTGAATAAGATGTAGCATGGGCAAGCCTAATAGCTAGATTGTGTACTAGTCAATTCATCAGGACGATGGGCAAAAACCAGCTCATCATGAAATGCTGCTATGTAGAAAAATCAACATGACTTCATAGGTTCTGAACGGGGCAACTGAAGTACTGGAGAGGAATGATACTGACTCTCCAAATCAAGAGCAAACTTTGACTTCCTGCCAGGTACTGGAGCTGAATGTGATTATGACCTCTCAAAGGTTTTCCAGTCAGGAACCAAGTTTCTTTGGATCACCTAAATCAGGTTTCTGTGAAGCACGAGTGATTTGCCACATTCAGTTATGTGGTATAGCTGACGTTGCATAAGTAATTGTATTTTATTTGTTTTTTTCTTTTAAGTTTCCTAAATGGTTCATACCAAACAGCATTTGCCTCCTCAGAGAGGCTGATCTAGAGCATTAACCTATTGCAACAGTCAGTTTTAGTGGATTTTTTTTAATATAATTTAAAAAAATGGGAATTGATTCTGGTACAATCCTTTTGTGAGCAAGTAATTGCACAAGGAAAAGAAATTCTGTTGGTTCCTTCAGTTTAACACAATCCACTGGATATAGACATTTGCATTAGAAATAATGGTATGTTTTTAACGGAAAGAACAACTGACAAAAGTAGCAGTTGAGCAAGTGTTGTGGTAAGATCTGTGTCACTAGAAGTTTTAAATTAAAATTCAGGAAATGTTTTCTAAGGTGTACTCTCATAAAAAATGGGATGAAGTGAGAGGAGTCTTTTGATTTCTTTCATTCAGATCAGGCAAAGCAACTACACCTGTGATCATGGGATCTATGAAAAGTTAGTGGATGATACTTTTTGTCATTTTTCTTGATGCAATGTGGATAAACAAATTGCAGTGTTACGGATTTAATATGTTTATAAAAAGGTGGATTGGCATTCAAATGCTACAAAAATACAAGAGTTGTCAGTTAGGTACTCCATAGTAGGAATAACAATAGACATCAAACAATAAACTACGTGATTGTTTCAATAGAAATCAGGACTCATTAGGAGTCAAAGCATAATAGGTTTATGTCTGTGAAACACTATTGTGCATCATAGCTGGTGGTGTTGGTGATGACTAAATGGAAAACTAGAAAGAGAAATCAATGAATAAATAACATTTTCATTGATGTCATTTTTTTCCTCTTTAGAACATCACGAGTTATAGTAATGATAGTGATGTCAGTGTACCCCAGTCTGCAGTTCTTGATGACCTGGCCAAATACAGCCATTATAGTCTATGGTTAACTGCAAGCACGGCTCTTGGAGATGGAAACAAAACCAGTGAAATAATAGAAGTACATACAGACCAGGATTGTAAGTTAATAACTTTTTTAATGCTCAGTGTATATTAGTGCTTCCATTCATTACATATTCTCTAACTTTAAAATTATTTTTCTGTTATTATGGCAAAATTAATCCAATAAGTACTGTTTTCAACACTTCAGTATTTTTCTTTGCAAGGAAGACATTTTAATCTGAGTCTGTGTATTTGTAAGAATATAGTTCGCAAACTTCTTCCTTGGATACAAGCAACAAAAATATTGTCTTAAACCATAATTACAGATCTTTTGTTTAAAAAAATAACATATATAATTATTCATATGTACCTACAAAATATTTTTCTTTTGATAATGAAACTTGAATGGCTTTTAAAAGTTGTATGAAATACTACAAATGAGATTTATGGACTAATCATAGTTTGGGCATTTATTTCTATTTTGGTTTTGGATGTTTTAGTACTGTATTCCATGTGTTTATTTTTTCCTTATTATCTCTTATAGTCCCAGATGGTTCTGTTGAAAATCTGGTGTATCAAAACATTTCCTCATCTTCTGTAAATGTAAGCTGGCTTCCACCATCCCAGCCAAATGGCTTAGTCTTCTTCCATGTTTCTCTACGTTTATTGCAACCAGGAGGCAGTAAGATATTGTCTTTCCTTACTTACAACACAAGCATCATTTTTGACAATCTGGAGAAATATACTGATTATGTTCTGAAAATCACACCAGCCACTGAGAAAGGATCTTCTGAAGTGCATGCTCTAAGTCTGCATATAAGAACTGATGAAGATGGTAAGATAAGTGTATTTTATTTATTCCTAAGGGAATATAGAAAAAAAAAAAACCAAATAGTTTTCTAAAACAAACAAGAAGGGTCTAATGTTTCTTTTTTTCATATTACTTAAAGTTGGGGGAGGGGTGTTATAAAATGACAAAAACAACTGTTACACATTTCTTTGTTGAGATCATGAAATAGAAATTTTCATTCAGCACACAAATTAAACTGACAGTTAAAAGACATTTTTCATCGCAACTTGTATTTTTCTGAGGTTATTCTTGTTTTTTTTCTTTCTTATTTCTTCATGTAGTACCAGAATCACTGCCTATAATCAAAAAATTTTCAAATCTCTCAACTACCTCAGTTATGCTTTCATGGGACCCTCCTGTTAGGCCATGTGGTATTATAATATGTTATGATTTAAATTTATTTGGGCCAGAAAGGAATAGCTCATTTTCTACTACCAATAATTTTATCATCTTGGAAGACCTTCTACCTTACACATTATACAGTATTTATTCAGCTGCAAGAACAAGAAAAGGACCTGGTCCATCTGCCATGCTTCTGTTCTACACAGATGAGTCAGGTGAGCAAATATAATTGTAACCAGTCCTTGGTATTGCATCCATCTTATATCTAAATATCAGACCTGGAGACAATTGAAATAAAGGGTTTGTTTTCTGTGGATCTGTGCATGAAGAGCTTTCAGAGCACTACAAAGGAAGTCTTTTCTAAGTTCTCCTTCCTCACTGCAGTGTGCAAGAGGAGGTCACATTCTGCATAGGATTACAAAAATAACTCCAAGGAGAAATATCTTCTGCCTTTGGAATGTGTCACATTTATCAAGTGTCAGGGATTATGAAGCAAGCAATAGTACCTTTCTCTTCATCCCCCCACAGTTCTGGCGATAAAGATGTTTCAGTGACTAAGAGATTTCTTAGATCTCCAAGAAGATTGCTTTCTGACTAAATGTGTTCCCAATTAATTGAATTTCCTTCATGGTAAAAAGAAAAGAAAAACATTTAAGCAGCAATGAAATAGTTTAAATGAGTTCAGATACAAATGATTACAAGTGTACATATGTCCTACTACTTCTCCAAAGTATTTGGGTTTGCCTGGGTTGTTCCTGATTTGTAACTCAAGAACATTTCTCTCTTGCAGTGCCATTAGTTCCACCCCAGAACTTGACAATTATAAACTACACTGCAGATTCTGTGTGGCTAAAATGGGATCCGAGTCCCCAGCCAAATGGTGTTATTGTGAGATATAGTTTTAAGATTTATCAAAACAACACTGAAAAACTATTTTATCAGGTATGCTTATATTTAATAGTATTTAATTTTTAAATATCTTTTCATGCTTTAGGAACAGAATATATGAAAAATATTTCAGATGTCTGTTATGCTCCTACAATCATGAAGCTCCTCTAAGTTCCTGGTTTTTAAGACAGTTTACTTTCCCTCCCAACATGTCTGCGGTGCAATTTTAAAAATTAGATAGACAAAATATTTACATCTTAATTTACATTGACCTTCCAATATTTGATTAAAGATAACCTTTAATAATATTTAGTTCATGATTTGGTTTAAGTTTGATGTTAGGAAATTACAGAAGTGACTTGGTTTTTGGCTGCTTTTGTTTAGCTATTTAGTATCTGTAGACATTCAAGATTAAGAAAGAAAGAAGGTTTGCATTTTTCATTTTCACAGAATAACTGAATACATTTTAACTTAAATAGAACCTATAAAATTGTATACAGAAATTGATTGAGGCATTTGTATCTGCTTTAATCTGGTTGGCGTCAAGAAATGCACCATGAACTGTAAGGACAGCAAGCTTAGGCTGAGACTGTATCTCAGCCTCAGAAACTCTGTAGTGAGTTCTGCTCACCTGAGACACTTGCAAAAGCTGTGGGGAAAATGCACTGCTGCAGTGAGCTATGAGTTTAAGGCGTGCAGTCTAAGGTGTGGGACTGTGAGGAACTTAATTGCTCCAGCTCCTTCAGCAGTACAGTATTTGTGGCAGAGACAGCAATTGCAAAGACTTTTGCTGTTGTTAAACATATGTGTTATGGAATTTGGCCCCCATGAGGTGACCTGTTTGTGCTACTCCTTATGCAGTTTGCTGCTACTCCCCATTGTGGAATGAAGTGCTGGCATCACCCCAGTTTCTTCCATGAACCTTGTAAGATGAGGAGCACAATGCAAATCCAAAAGAGGAATAGAACAGTATTTTCTGCAACCACCTGCCTCCAAAAAAACTTTCTTCGGGTGCTCATGTAGGCCACCAAAGATTATTCCCCACTGTCCATCTGAGGCAGACTCAAACTCAGTTACACTACAGAAACAGGCCAGAATGCTTGAATGTGTCTGCTGTGCCCTGCATTTCTTTCTGTTTTGTAATGTTATCTGGGCAAGAATTTAGATTTAGGTTGCAAAAGCAAGACAGACAGAGCAATTTATATAGGAATCTTGTAGACACTGTAATTCTCTGGTAAGTTGGATCTCACAAAATCTTTGCCAGGTTATCTTACTGAAATTCAGCTTTTCCCCTGCTTCTATTAGAGCTCTCAACATTTGCACAAAAGATGGCTTACATACTCTGTGGAAAACACTTACCAAGAACTGGACTGTGTCTTTTAGCTTTTTTTCAAAGTCAGTGTGTCTGGCTCAGATAAAGTAAAAGACATGAGAAGCTATGGGCCATGACCTCTTCCATGGCAGAGGTATAGCAAGGAAGTGGAAGGAGAGAAGGGGTTGATGTGGCAGTGTGGAACTGACAAGAATTTACAGTATTGGTGAAAAAAAGGCATATGTGGAGTTAACCTGTCCTAACAACACTGTGGTAATTACAGTACCATCCTTTGGCTTATCTTACACTCAAGGAACAGTGAAAAAGGGAAAGGAGAAGAAAAATTTGACCTTGCATTCTTTTTCATTGAGCTAAGGAACTACTTTCAAAGCTACTCAGAGTAGAAGAGGCAAGACTATGCCTCTAAATCTTTTGTTCATTTCAGTGGGTTGAACGCGAGGCCTGCAATATTTACAAAGATTAATTGCATACTAATAATTTTTCCTTCCTTAAGAACATTACAGGTTCCAAGCATGAGGCAAACCTGGATGGGTTAGAACCGTTCAGCCCCTATTTTATCAGTGTCTCTGCATTTACCAAGCTGGGGAATGGCAACCAGTTCAGTAATGCTGTCCAGTTTACAACAATGGAATCAGGTTAGATGTGACTTTTTCTAAGCTGCAGTTCTGTTGATGTATATTTTCCTTGTATGGCTAAGCAGTCTTCCTCTTCTCTCCAAAGAAAATGTAACATAATACTATCTCATTGTCCTCTGTCTGTGTAATGCAAATTCACATTCCTGTTGTACCGGATAGGCTGGGTTTGAAGTTTGATGTCGGAAGTGTAGAATTAGAAATGTACTCATCTGAAATGAGAGGCTTATATGGCTACTATAAATCTTTTAATAGCATCACAGATAAAGGGAGGAAAATTAAACAGATATCCGTCTTTGCAGATCAAAGCGATAATTCAGATCCCTGTGAAAATAACTGAAACTTTAGCAGTATCAAAAGCAGCTGAAGGAAAGATTGGCAAATGAACTGGAAAATGTATTAAACAAATGCATATTTCTAACATTTTCTGCAATTTATTTTAGGAAGGGAAACTAGCCACTAATTAAATATCCTAATTTGTTAGATCTTATTCTTCCTGACAACTGGGGAGAACTAAATAATATATCTAACTTAATTAATTAATTATGTACAGATTTGTATTGTGCCTTGTACATGTCTTTTGAAATTGTTTGTTGTGTCAAAATTAAAAATTGTATCACTTGAAATATGTGAATATCCAACAGGAACCTAAGAGGAGAGGCCAAGAGCTCTGTGGGTCTCTGCATCTGGCCTTTGTGCAAAACCCTAGCTCCTTTGCCAGGTCAGAGCAAACTGCAGGCTCATGTGCTTTATAAGGTCCATCAGTGCAAGGGGACTAACATAGGTTAGGGGGCAGCATCTGAACTCCCAGGTTCTTTTATACTGACAGCAAAGGGAGCAGACAAAGTATCAAAAGATCCCATATGGTGGCTACGTTTTTAGGATTAATTTTTCCAGAGCTAGTAAAGCAGGAGTTCTGGGAAAAAAATATGCTGCTTATTGTACTCATCAGTACCAATGCCATGAGAAATCTGGACCATCAAGGAATTGATTCAGGTTGGATCCAGTTCGGCAGCTGGAGATTGTCCTGCCCAAGAACCATGATCATACATCAGCTATCTCATTTCTTCACTGACATTCTACGTTCATGGTACTGTCTTCAGAAGTCCTAGAATTACATTGTCCACAGGACCATCATTTACTCATTTTACAAGTTTTTCTCTCAGATTTTATGTTCAGCTAGTTGCAGCATTGTTTCATTTCCCTCCAATACTGACCTTGGACAATGGCTGGATCAGTTCCTTATTGAGTTCATCTATGGTTTCTATCTAGTGCCAGTTAATCTCCTTTCTTCTAAGGATAGCATTGATCTGACAGCTTTGAAACCTGCCCAGTGATTTCTGCACAGGTCATGCCTCTGCTGAAAGGAGAGTGATATGATACAGTGCATAAAAGAAACAAAGCTAACAGATAACTAATGAACTTCTGTTGTTGATACTGTTGTGGGATATGTATAGGAGTTTCACACAACTGCGTATGTTTTGTAACTCTTTGATTAAAAGAATA
Organism: Coccyzus lansbergi; assembly: GCA_033558105.1. Taxonomy (NCBI): domain Eukaryota; kingdom Metazoa; phylum Chordata; class Aves; order Cuculiformes; family Coccyzidae; genus Coccyzus; species Coccyzus lansbergi. The sequence goes on along the minus strand of JAUMJK010000623.1, from coordinate 83,141 downwards.
GGAAAAGTACAAGCAGATGTGAAAATAAAATTGGAGCATACAACTAGGAAAAAGCCAGCTAGATGTCCTTTTCTCTTTCAAGTACCAGCATCGGTCATTTTCATAGTAGCTGTAAATGAACTCATGAGGACAGCGATGAATTTTTTTTCACTCAATCAGTTTCTTTTACTGTATCAATGTTTCTGCTACTGGAATGTTTGACCCTTGCTATGAACACTGGGTCTGCTTCCCTGACTATATCATTCTATAATTACCATTTTAATTGTGTGTGAATGTTAATCTCTGGTGTATGTGTATCATTCAAGTACCAGATGCCGTTCAAAATGTTCATTGTATTGGAATGAGCTGGCAATCAATCCTAGTGCAGTGGAACCCTCCTGCTTCATCCAACGGTGTAATTACTCATTACATCATAACAGTTGAAGGAAATTCTACATATATTTCATCTTATGATACGCTGCATACTTTTAGAAATCTGCTTTCTGATGTTACTTATCAATTTAAAATAAAAGCTGCAACATCTGCGGGTGACGGTGAAGAGCAGATATGTAATGCCAGTACACTTCCAGAAAAAGGTAAGAAATTATTCAAGTGATTTTTTTTATTTAATTTAAATTATTTTGAAATAAACAGGCCTGAAATACCTGCTTTAATGCAGGCCGCTAAGTCCTGCATTGTTAGGAGCAAAATTTTTGTTGTTTCGTTACTACCAGGGCCAGTGCTGTGACTTCATTGATTGACAATAATGCTGTTCAGAATTTATGCAATTAAGAAGTATGTAACTTCTTCAAGCAGAGTTTGTCATAAGTCTTGATGAATAGCACTTTTTAACAAGAATGAAAATTGTGAGCTAAATCCAAGAAAACATAGGCGGTTTTTTTTGGCATTGAAGAAAATATTATCAAGCAAACTCTATCTAACTTTCTCTCTCCATGCACATTTCATCTAATCCGAGCTTTCATTTGGTACCTGAAACTTCCTTATGCGCTCAGAGATTAAATTATTAGTGAAATACGGCATTGACTCTATGTAACCAGTTATATGACTAGCTTCCAAAGTGGAAGTAGAGGTAAACCCAATCTAGGAAGCAAATGCCTGTTTTGGTTCTTTTCCCCAGTTAGAGATGATTTCTACTCTTGGGAATATTCTCAAAATTTTTTGGTACTTCTGTGATCATTATAAATAGATAAGATAGATAGACAGATAGATATAGAGACATATAATAGATAGATATAAAAATAAAAAAAAAAATGTTCAATGAGTAGGATCCAGAACAAGACTTCACTTTCCTACTGAATTACAGGAGCGATTGCTACATTTACTTCCTTTTTTTGTTTCCTCTGCAGTGACATCAATTTGTGAAGTGGAGTTGAGAAGCTGTCTAAGTCAGAATAGCTGGATCATTAGGAAACATGGGGATAGTGGGGGGAAAGAGGCGGGGGGCAGGCATGACTGTATTCCCTGATGCTTAGAAATCAATCCTAGCTTTTGCAATACTTTAGTTACTAAGTTATTCAACAACTTATGAGTTGTAGCACTCATTCTCACATATATTTCTACTGATACAGAAAGTTTTTCTCAGTTTTGTCAAATATTAATTACAAGAGTGAACAATGGGGTTTAGGTTCTGTATGACATGTGGAGGGGATCAGCTCTAATACTTGAACCAGGCATCTAAACTTGGAGATCAAACTTACCCTTATGCTTAGACTTCTCAAAATTAGACTTTGAGATGTGCATCCCTGAATGAATTAATCTAGACCTTGTCTGTATCATCAGTTGAACTACTCCTACTTTTGTTCCAGGTCAAATGGCTGAGCTGCAAATGAGGACAAGCAAAATAGCCCTTTGCTGGTGTAATGCAGTCAACATTATTTAAATAGCCAGTGTTGTACTCAGATAAATGCCTTTCCTCATAATACGGTCCATCCCACTAAAGTCTGGCCACATCCCCTGTTTGTACAATGAGGTGGCACAATCATATCTGTTTCTGATTAAAAAGTCCTCTCTGAATTACCTTCCTGATCAAGAACAGCCCCCCTACAAATTCTGCCAATTTCTGATCCTGTTTCTTCCCCTCCTATCTGGGTCCTTGGCAACTTGAAACTTCTGTCCATCATCAGGGGTCAAATGCAGTCCTGAAGGAAGCGTTGTTTAAATATTAGAGATGAACTTATTTGTGCCTTACAGTGTTTGTTGGAAGTACCATAGTGAGCTTCACTGCTGTACTGAATGGGCATGCATGCAGGTGTGGACCCAAGTACGGTTCTCAGCTGCAGTCATAACTCTACAACCTTGGTTACATATCAGGGCTGGTAAACAGCAAGTCCTCACTCAGAACTTGAGTAAAACTGAAGCTGGAAATGGATGTGCAGATAGGTGAACTGCTGCGCAATTAAAACTGGATTCATCCAAAAGTTAATTATTCCAGTTTCTGAGAAATTTGGACTTGGCTATTAAGTAGTGCTTGAGGAAAGCCTAGAGAAACTGTGGGTGTGACATTAAGCCTGGTCTTCAGAGACAGACTGCTAGTCTGATATAGTCTGTTACACAGAGTTGTACCAGCACAAGAAAAAAATCAGACATTATTTTGTAAGAACATGTGACGTATGTGTCTTATCACTGGGAATTCTCCTAAGTGAAAGATTTATACTATGATGCATGTGTTTTTTGCCAGATACACTGCACAGACCCTTTCTTACTGTTTTAGTATTTGCTTACATGTTGTTTCTTAGTCATATTAGCAACAAACTGGTTACTACTTGGACATTTCCTTAACTGTGTTTGCATGAATTGTTTTGTGGTGACTGGGTACTTGGAATGAGAGATTCATGGTTGGGAATGGAAACAGTTTTATAGCTGTTGTCAACTTCTTATTTATGGTGGTCTAAGATTAGTCACAGAATATGTAGCCAGCACTGAGTCACTGACAATGCATTTATTTCTGACATAAAGTGAAATCGAATTTGGCTCAGTGTCTCACTGCATAGTGCTTGACCTTCATGTTCTTAGCAAAATTATTTGCCTTTTTTTTGAGGTAAATTTGTTTGTATCTGGGTACAATTAAACATGAATCATGAAGATTAAATTTATGAGGGGATTAGTAGAGTTTTCTCTCTAATCTAGATTCATTGTCATGGTAAACCACTTCTGCTGACTTGCAATATGTTATAAAAATTGTCGACTTTGTTGTGGTAATATTACTTAGTGTTCATATAAATTTACAGTGTATGAAAGATAATATAGTAAGTACATAGGCATGTGTGAGTTAGGATTTTATGACTGAATAGTTATCCTTGTGTTGTTTTCAAGAAAATGCACATATTAAAATAAAACTTCATTAAGACTGAGTGAACTTTTAGAAGAAAGACAAAAAAACTACTAGTAAGCCTTTCCAAAAGGCACGCTAAAGCTGTGAATTTTCACTTAACTCAGAAGACTGAGACAAGCACAATAGTCATTTAGTTAAGAGTAAAAACTAAAACAAAAAGACACTTGATGGGGTCAGGGCATGAATAATCAAAACAAAAAAATTTGCTTTCAATTTTTTCTTCATAGTCTTTTTATTCTTCTCTGAAAATACTAATAATACTGATTATAGTATTAAGACACGTGGAGTAATTTTTTCCTCCTTATTACTAGTCCTTCTTAATACTAAAACTGAACACAGACTCTTGGATAAGGTTGAGGCCTCTGTTGTACTGAGGTGGCCTTACTACTTGTTTTCTACTAAACAGATTTTCATTCACAACTTACATTTAAAAGAAACATGGCTAGGAATATGTCCAGGAAATGTATTTTCATTTAATCTGTCCTTAATCTTGCTGGACAATACTAACTTGTGGCTATACACAGAAGTGCGCCGTGTGCACGAAAGAGAGTAATGCCTAAAAGGATTGGTAATGGGAAAGTTTCTTAAGTCTTTTGGTGTGAGAGGTGCAAATTATCATCATCTGTTGTTACTTGTCCAGAAAATGTCTACTCTCTGCACAGCAGAACCTTTGAGGATTCTGGGTTTGAGCCTCCAGAATAGAGATGCCCATTGGAAAATGTGGACCTTTTTATCATCCAGGCTTCTGAGTACCACAAAATGTAGCATGGGCTTAAAGCCTTCTTCACATCCAAGGAAACACTCTGCTTTCACTGTAAATTCTCTTCTTAGGACATGGCAGCTCTATGAGTTGGAGCTGCATGAATTGGTTGTTCTATGATTCTATGAATTTCCTCATTAACTTGTGAATAGAACTACAGATGATCATAACTCACTGGAAGAAATATCTGAGTTAGTATCCTAATATGGTTCTTAGGGCCCCAAGCATGACATGCAGTGCAGTGTGCAGTGTAGTGTTTTGGACTGATTATCCAGAAGAATCAATTTACTGCAAGGTCACAGCACTGGAAATGGGAGAGCTTCAATGTATTTGTTACTACTATAGATTAGAACAATGTACTTTACATGTTCAATCAGTGCTGCAAGTTCACATTTCCAAACTCTATGAAAGTAAAAGCATCCAAAACTGACTGAGTAAATAATGACTAGGAACCTTTTAAATACTTCTTTCCAAGATGATTGAAACTGCTTTATTTTACCAGATACCTATTTTCTTAATGTCATTTGAATTTTTAAATTTTTTTAGATTTCCTGATTAGTTGATGTGTCCTAATTTCATTTAATAACTGATATTTATTGCAAATCTTCACTAGACAAATGCAATGATCACTTTGTTGCTGCCAGTGAAATGCATTGATGTTGTTTATATAAGCAAGTAGATAACAATAGAAGAATCATATAATATAGGGTGAAAGACATATTTTTTAAAGATTTTTTTTAAGGACTATGTCAACTCTAGATTAATGTATAAGAAATGTGATGTATACATACAAAGCTGGCATTGAAAGTAATTACAGGTCACATAAATTGTTTGCTGAAAAATATACAGTGGTCCTGTTTGTTGGAAAGCTGAGCTTCCTTATGTAATTTCAGACTGGAATACTAAGAACTTTTCATTACGTTTCTAAGCTTAGCCTCAAAGTCTGCATTTCACCTTAGATTTGTAGGATGTGATTTTTCAGTACTTTTCTAGATCCCATTGCTAGAGATTGAATTTTCTGTTGTGCTAAAGACTCAGAGTCACAGTCCAAGGAGGGTTTTTTAAGATGTGTTCTCAACTGTGCAATTTCCTTTAAATCGTGTCTCATAGTGTCAGTCCAAAGTCATGGGAAAAATAGTCTACAGATTCCTACATTTTCACATTAGTAAAATCATTTGAGACCCATTTGTGATGCCCTTGTTCATACTAAGCTGGACTTTATATCGTAAGTCCCACTGAAATTAGCAGTACTACTAAGGTACTACTTAATATGATGGATAATTAATATAAAGGATGTCATCTTAACCCAGGGAACTCCTTAAGGGAACTAAGCTTTCAATAACAAATACACAATCTTCAATTGCTTTTCAGATGCCTCCATTTTCTGAAGACTTTTGTGTGCCCACTGATATGTTCTACTTTTTTCTTCACTTTCCTCCTATTGATGCTCTTAATACCACCCAACAGACTTCTAGGCTGCCGCTGTTCTTTTAATCCAAATTCCAGCTACAAGCAGCTGTTCTGTAGGCAGACTTTTTTTATTAACTTCGTTAGGAACTATGCCATATCATATTACTGTCTTCTGTTCCCGACCCGTGCAGCTGTAGTCATTGCTTTCCACAGAAGTCTTTACAGAAAGCTGTAACTTCTCTCTTTTCTCAGCAGATTTTTTGTGTGTGTCCTTTGCTGCCCTTAGGTTATTTTTGCATTGTGAATAAGATTTTATATCAGATATTGACATTGATTTAAACCAATTCCACTGTACCAGTTCAACTTGATCTGAGTCTTTGCACAACTCTGATACTTTTTCTACCAGAAATTGCCTTTCATTTAGGTTCTCAAATAAAACTTAATCTCAGAGCAGTGCACCAGCTTTGGAAGGTCTAATTAGCATTGCAGCCAGACGAGCATAGGGAACCAGGACAGAGATCTGTGAAAGTAACTTCTGTTTAGGTGTGTAACTTCCTGTCAACTTCAGTGTGAGTTCAGCTTAAAATCCCATGTGGATCTGGCTTCAGGCACTTTTTGTTGTCCTTTGGCCATCATGTGAACAATGGTGGATGAACCTGAGAATACCTGAGAATACTCTTCCAGTCCAGAAATTGAATTTACTCACATTTCATGGCCAACCTCTCTCCCAGCTCCGTGACTAGATTTCAGAAACTGAATTAAAAGCTATTAAAATGGAAAACAATTGCATTTGAGTACATTGCACTAAAAATTTCACACTTTCAAAAACTCTCTATTCCCAGAGGTAGCCAAATAATAATCCATATAATATAAATGAATAGTGAAAGACTGTCAGATATATGATGATACACTTAAAGGGTCCTACCTGCGATTCCTGGGAAGTTTTAATATAGGATTAGCACTAGAATGTCAACTAGCTAATCAGAGCACAGTCTTATACAATTAGTGTGCTACACTAGTACAAACAGTCTTTTTCATGCCTTTTCTTTAACCGCACCTTTCTGGAAGCCCATAATAATAATTAAGTTCCTGCTTGGCACATATCAAAGCAGTCATGTGTAAAAGCAGACACAGAAGTCTTTGTTACAGATCCAACTTAATCTGGAAGACTAATTCTCAAAGATGCAATGTTTTTAGTGTGAACAGTGATCACTTCATCATAGTTGAATCATGTTTAGAAAATTTAAACAAGCTGCATGATTACTCTAGGAAGCATGGAATGGGTTGTTCAAATCAGTACCATCTGTGGACAGAAAAAGTTAGGGGAATTTTAGTCATTCTTGAGGAATGGAAATCTGATTCTCCATGCTGGAGTAATTGTAATCCTCTTTGTATCTGTAACCTAATAGCATAGTTGTCTTGAAATTGTCTCATTGAACACAGTCATGAAATGCAAGAGAGACAGTGCCACTGGGTGTCACTGCTTCTCACTGTGGCCCTTGGAGCAAACTTCTTTGATTTGCTCCAGATTCAGAACACATCTTTTCATTTCTTCTGATGACAGATTGCACTTATACTTGATATGTCTACACAAGCAATGAGGTAAAATGGACTAGATCTTAGACAGACTGATGTTTAAGGTCTGTCTAGGTACTGGGGGAAAAGATTTTCCTAAGTCTTCTGCTGACTGACCTTTTCTTTCATAGGACAGAAATACTTTGTTCTTATGGGTCTTAGTAGGCAACATAGAAGAGAAATAAAAGATTTGTGTGCAAGAAGAAGCAATTGTCTAATGCATCCATTATTGTGACGGCTGCAGGTTTATTTTTCAAAGTAGTGGGTTTCATGTAGTGTTGCTCACTGGGATCATACTATCTTTGACCCTGTGACAGTAACATGTATGGGCTCCCTCTATAGCCAGTGGGAAAAAGGACAGATGGAAAGAGAAACAATATTTTTCTGTCCTCTCTTCTTTGCCCCACCCTATGGGAATTTGTCTCTTTCCGTCAAATAGAAAGAGAGTTTGTGGAGACTGGCTTTATTAGACTTATCATTGGTCTTTGTGAGAGCTTACAAATCAAAGCCATTCTTATTTTTCCTGATATAATTTCTAGTTCTGTGACACTGTCAACTGTTTTTTCCATCTTTACTGCAACATTGCTGCCTTTCCATTCTTTTTGATGGCATCATCCATATTGAAATCGGGAGAACAGGGTACTCTTCTTGAGAAGGAAAACCCACTGTGCTGGCTAAAACACAAGCACTGCTCCTTCTGCCTGTAATTATCATCTTTAACTGGCCTTATTTTAGGTGCAGAGGCAACAGTTTTGCAAGCCATGGCTCTAGCAGCTGCATATTTGAGCAAATGAAGGAATATATTTCTACCTTCCTGTTGGCACCCTGCAAGCTACTGGTTTTCTTTGGGATCATTTGAAGGGATTTGAATTTCTCAGCCTTTTCATTGCCAAATCTTGGTTTGACTCAAAATTTACATCCCTTGTTAAATATTCATATTTAGCGGAGGGGCTTCATCTTGTTGCATTATGGTGATTTTTTATAAACAAATTGTTGCAGATGAAAGCAGAGATTGGATATTCCCACAAGGCTGAAAAAAGTGGAGGGTTTTCTCTTTCTTGCCTAGTAACATTGGTCCAGGATCCTTCTATGCTTTATGTAAGCCTTGGGGCTTCTTCAGTTTCAGTTTGAGGATATATCATGTGTTTTTCTTTTACCAGTGATACTTCTTCCCCCAAAGACTTTAAAGCACTCTTTAAAGCTAAGTGAACAAAATGATTTCTGAGCTGATTTCTCCACACTGTTTTTGCCACAGAGAGTATTAGTATTATCTTACAGAGTCTTAGAGATAATATTAGCTTACTGTATGACTATGTGATATAGCACAAAACCATATGTTGCATGCACTCTGCGAGAACTGAGCTGTCAGCTGAATATAGATATGGATAAATGTGTGTGCATGGGTTTGTATGTGTATGTAAGTATATCCATGCCTTATTACATCTTTTCATGAGTACCTCTGTATACACACATATGTGTGTTTATATAAAAACAGGAAAACAAAGTTAATGGAAACTTTTTTTTCTTTGTATTAGCTGTTTCTTTTAATTTGTTGTTTACTGTACAGTTTATAAAGCACTTAACAAAGAGATATAAAAAAATGCTGCTGCATGTATTGATACGTCCCATTCAGAACGTGAAACAAAATGCTTGTGAAACCTAGAGGTGTTGCTTGAGGATTTCATATTTACCAAAAAAGACGCAGACAAATGAGTATTTCTAAGTGAGAGATGAGGAATCCCAGTTAGCAACAGTATAGTAAAAGATGCTACCAGTTGGCTGAAACCACCATTGCTTGATATTCCCTCCCCCAGTTGAGACATAGCCTCAAATGTAGTAACAGCAGTGTCACAGCTCTCAAAGCTGACCCTGCATGCCATACCTAAAAGTAATTTGAAAGCTGTAGAAAGTGTATTCCACCTATATGCACGACGTGATTTACACCAATGGAATTACTCCTTATTAACCATGTGAAATTAAATCTTGGTTTAGACATGCTTATTAAAATATTTTTTAAACACTGGATAAAAGAGTTATAGTTGAAATCACTTTTCATTCCAATGGAGGTTTCTTACATGTGTTTTCATTTGTAGTTCCTAGTGCTCCCAGGGATATTGTTTTTTCCAACGTGCAGTCAACAAGTGTGACTTTGAATTGGAGATCACCGAAATCCATCCTTGGCTACTTTCAAAACTACAAGATTACCACACAACTACAGTCCATCCACTGCAGTGACTGGGAAACTAAGGAATGTATTGAATGTGAGATGCATCAATATTTATATGAAAATATGGCTGATGACTGGATAGAGGAGACCGTGTATGGACTTAAAAAATACAGATGGTACAGATTTGCAGTGGCTGCCAGTACAAATGTTGGTTATGGCAGTTCTTCACCTTGGATTTCTACGCAGACGCTTCCTGGCTGTAAGTAAGGATCTTTGCCGTGTGTCATACTGCCTAAATAAGCAAGTACACTTGGTGGAAATTAATTCCTCATAGGCTTAAGACCTAAGTTTAAAGTGTTAAACTTTATAAGTTTTATTTCAGCTCTTCATGTATAAAATACCAAGACATAAATCCTATGTTAAGTATGCATATTTTACACTCTTTTAGATTTTAATGCCTTTTGTATGCCCTGCTTACATTTACTGCTTGCCCAGCAGCAGTTTCATTGTTCAGCCCTACTCCGTGTCTAGAATCGGTACATTTGGGGTTGATATGCTGTTTTCAATACATCTTCATGTATAGTGCAGGTCGATGAGAAGATTTCCTTTTGTTTTCTTATATCTTTGACTAAAAGTCTGTTCTCTAACATCGTAACATTTTCTTGAAATTATACTGTACATCTGGCAGTAGAATTTAAGCAATAATTTCAGAGAAATTAAGATTTCTTTCCAATACCATAGTCACTTAAAGAGATTACAAATCAGAGTAGGAAGGTAACACCTGCAGGACTGTCATGACACATATTAGGACTGTCACGCTTCAGCTGAGGATTTTGGTTTCCAAGTACAAGAAGAGTTAGTTGTCACAGATAAGTCATCACTAGATACTTGAGAGCCAGGGATGTGAAACATAAATTATTTAGGGAGTTGTCATGGGGACATACAACTTTCCCTCCCAGTCTGCAGCAAGCAAGAGAGCACATCTGAGATCTACCCTCTGAGCTGTGCTGAGCAACTGAAAACCACCATGAGTGGCCTGCTAAGTCACAGATCCTTCACTCCTTTCCCTTTCCATAGTGGTCATAACAGAGATACCAAAGACTTAATCAGCTGCACACCAAGTACCATTCAATGCTTCACATATTCATTTTGTTCCACGTATATTTTTACAATCATATGATGTCAATTCAGGAGGTTTTTATATAGTGCTTCTTATAGTATCTGTGCACTCTCTGTGCAATAACAGATCCATCTATCCTTAAGTACCTTACAATTTTTTCTGCTAGGTAAGGAAATACTATCACCTTCATTTGCAGATGAGAAATTGTAATTGAGAAATTCTAAGTCTCAAAGGGCAAAGAGATATAAACTCAGTGACAGTGAAGTTCACAACAGGCCATTTTTCATATAAAGCACAGAAGCAGTCCTTTGGACTGGGAAGTATTAGAGTTAGCTCCAGAGTCATTTTAATGTGCACTTACTTTCTTTGTCCAGTGGTTCTTACAGAGATATCTACCTGTAAATTAATGCAATATTTTAAATGAAAGGGGTGGAAGGGGAAAACCATCAAAAATATATAACTCCAGATGGAGGATAAAATAGCTAACAGAAGTTGTACAACTCTCAAGCCAGCAGCTCTGGCGAAATTTCTTGCTATTAGATAGATAGATCTCAGCTGCTGACATATGTAAATCCCTATCTTCAAAAAAATTTTGCTGAGTTTAGCAAAGTCAGAGATTTAAACTTAGAGGCAGATAATAAGAACACATCTAATCACATATAGTCATGATCCTATTTATTATTTTCTCTCTGGATAGTGGTAATTTGGTGTAAGAGAGATCTAGTTTCTTATTGATCTCACTGAGGAGATCACAGTAAAAATTACATAAGTCTTATTAGACTAACCCAGTCCTTTTCACATCAATACAGTATTGTTCTCAGCAGTAAGTCCTCTGTGTGTTCTATTAGTTAGTTTAGCAAATGGTAGTGGGATGGAAGTTAAAAAAGTTACACCAGTTCTTTCAGCTCAAGTGTCTGGGGCTGCTGCCCTGTGCTTTGTGGTGAGGGAAACGGGCAGCACAGATTTCATGTGAGCTAGATCAGTGACACATCAAGGCTGAGCTTCCTATAAAACACACCACTGTGGAGTCAAGGAAGCATGGGCGCTATTCCAGATATCATGGGTGGGTGCTGGTCTTTTTCCTGGAGTAAAGGCAATCAGCTGAGGAAATAAAAAAGAGGAATGCGACATGTCACAGCTGGGTAGTCAGCTAGCTGCTCCAGCTTGCTTCTGCACAACTGAGAGCCTCCTTGAGCAGTGGCTGATCTTTAGCAGGGATAGGTCTCTGGCTATCTGACCTTATACTTTCCAAAAATTATTCTTCAGAAATATTGTTAAGCAGACTAAAAATCCTTAACTCCTCTCTTTCTTTAGCAAAGTGTACTGCCTGTAGTAGGGGAGAGATATTGACGATGCACAAAACAGATGCAGCCTTGTAGAGTATATCCAGAGAACAGGTGTCGATCCCCCTCTCCATTCCCTAATGGACAGGGCCAAATATCCTCTGGATTAGCCCACTGGTACACAGCCAATATACACGATCTGTTAAGGGTGCTTAGCCGCTATGTAAAGTACCCTGAGTACTTAGCCCATAAAATCAATGAGAATTGTGTTTGCAGATTTGAGGGCAGAAGTTGGCCACTGTTTTTGATCTTCAAGAAATGCCTCTTTAAGACATTACTTCTGCCAAAGGGAAAATTATCTTGGTTGTGAAATAATAGTTAAATTATTTTTCTCCAGAAATAATTGGGTTCACAGACATTTGTTTCTCACAAGCTGAAATAAAATACAATAGTTTTTATACTCATATTCAAGAAGTTACAGCTTCTAAGCTGAAAAATGTTAGACTCTTTTCCCAGAAATTAATAAGGTAAATCTTCAATAACAGCTTAAATTACATAACAGGAACACTAAATAGTCTTTACAAGTGCTGAGGATTTGGCTGTTGTGCTAAAGCAGAATTAACTAATAATTCTGAATACCCGGTGACTAAGGTGAGAATCTTAGCTATTCAGTTGTTCATTATGAAGGTAAATTTAAGGTTATAGGAATTCTTCTTAAGATTATTTAACTAATTTTCAAGTTTCAAAAAAAAATATAATGGCTATGTTCTCTACCTAGTGGAAAATGTTATAGGTTGTTCAGTACAGTCTAGTTCTCACATGACACAGATAAAACTATTCAACCTTCAGTCTTGCAGATTATTCTCACAGGAATTGTCCTACTGTCTCATAAAGTAGTTTGACGGCACTGTTATTGCTTAGCTGATGGATTAACCAAGAGCCAAATCTATTCTGCAAGATGAAATATTTTCAATGTAGCCTAGATTTATATAGTTACCAGTACAGAAGATCACAGTGTTGGGTCACAGAAGGGGAAAAGGGCAAGAAATGTTTTCCATAGCTGGGAAAACTTTGTTCCCTTGTACCTAGACTTAGCCCAGGTTTCATATTTATGTTTATAAGGAGAATAAGATTGACCAAACTCGTGCTTTCTAAGAGAAAAATCACTTTGGAGGGCCAGTAGTAGGCGGAAAATGAATGGCAGTGGGATCATTGGTGTCATTTTGGATCTCATACAGTCACACAATGCATCGCTTTTTTGGTAAACTGCCAAGTCTCCTAATGTCAGGATATACTAAGATGCAAAGGAAAATCCCAGATGTTTGAATGTCCCATGAAAGCTAGGACATAGATGCTTGGGGCAGAGAGTTATGCCTCACTTTTCAGCACCTTCTTTCCCAATCCCTGCTGCTACCCAGTTGCTTGGTGTACACAAAGACATGTTTCTGTATGGTGAAAAGCAATAATATTACATCTGTTGTTGTATGCCCTTTCTTCTGGCAGATTTTGCCTGAGAGGGCTTGTTTCTCTGTGTTCCTTTTACTATCTGAAAACCCACTGTTGGAAAGTAAATATATGTGTTTAAATATAGGTAAAACTAACCTAGATGATTATAATATGAAATAAGGGAACCCCACACTTATTTTTTATTGGGAAAAAATTTAAAAAAGCTGGTCTTAACCAAACTGGCAAGCTTAGATTTCTGTTAAAAGACTGGAGCTTGCAGTCTTATTTTTGAGGATTGTGCTAAATGATGGGCTATCCAGACTTATCTTCAAGCTAACACACTTAACTGCTGCCTTAGCATCAGGACACAGATGGATGGGAAAGATGACCCTGACCTCCATAAGACCCACATTCCTGTGCAAGGATAGAAGCATGATAATCAGGAAATGATGGTTATTAGTTACAGAAAATGCATTATTGTGAAAACCAGGAGAAAAGTGCTTATGAGAGGAAGTGATTGGATTATGGGGGAATGAGAGAATAAGACTAGGTCATTTCTGCTGAGTAAATTGCTGTGATTTATAAGAGAAAGGGTATAGTGATATCATGGCCTCATATTGACTAGATTCATTTCACAAACAAACCTAAATCAGAACATGGCAGTTACCTACTGAAGAAAAAATGTTTTTTAAAAAGATGGCTTTTGTAAAACATGAGACATGTTAGACATATTTCATTTTTGAGTTTTCCTTCTAATTATACAGGTTATTTCAGAAAATATTCCTAAATTTCAGTATCACTCTGTTAATATCTGGTCTTGCACTTTCCCTGATGAAAATAAACCAGACATTAAGGTTTAAGTGTATTTTTGGTGAATATATGTTGGGTATATAATACTTTTTAATCAATTACAGTTTTGTTTCAAGTATCTAAATATGTTTTAAATGTAAGCTGCATATGGAAATTATCCATATAAATAACTTCAGGTTGGATAATTTGTATTTTAGATTATGCTTTAAAATCATTTTACTCCAACATTGTTTAATGCTTAAACCAAAATTGGCTTCTGAAAAAAAAAAGTGTTGAGAGACTAAATGCTCCATTAATGCTATAAAAATTAATGGAAAATTGTCTTTGTAAAGTTTTTTATTTGGAAGGTAAGTCTCATTTTATCTGTTTTTCAGAAATTCCTGCTGGCAATAAAGGTAATAACACTGCATTAGTTACTGAAAGAATTATTCATACTAAAAGACACTGTTTGAGCAATAAGTCTGACACAAATTACCTGCAAAACAAGTTTTCTTTGCAATAATTCTAGTTTTTAGGGAATATATTTGCCTTGGATTTTGTTGTATCAGTTCTAGCACCCCACTCAGCTGGCAACCTTTTCTGGACAGTCCCCTCCGCCATCACCCTTCGTGTACTTTCATAGTTCCTTCAGTTACACAATTCATTCAGTTGTTTCATGTTATTCAGTATTTTGGGGATTGTTTCCAACAACTGACTTTGATCCTGCCTACAAAGTCTGGTATATTCCAGTTAAGACCAGCGCAGCAATCTACATCATATATCCAACACTCTAAACTCTTTATAATATGTTATCAAGTCCCAAATCTTCCTGTTCCATTCAGCAACCATGGTGCAAAATTTTCACCTTCACAGTTTTATGATTTCTCCTCATTAACCATTCACAGGTAATTTCAATAGCTAAATACCTCCTTCTGTATGATTTTTCCTTTTACCTAACCTATTTACTACCTGAAAAACTAAGGACCACTGTATGCACTCCAATTTTCCTCACTATGTCCTCTTACCTAATGATTAATGGTGAAAAAACACATAGTCATGCATCAATCATGTTTCAGAAAAGAGACTGACTCTCCTGAGTAGGATAGGTATGATTCCTTTTAGCAGTTCTTAGACTGTTCACTGATATGTGTTCCTCATAGTATCTTTTTGTGGTAGATTTGACAAAAAAAGGCAGCATGAAGACAGCTTCTGGAAATATGTACAAATCTGTTGTTTCTCGCGTGACAAGCTGTTTACTGATATGTATCACATTTGTCTTACTTTGTAGTAGACAAAAAAGAAAAGGCAGTATAGAGCCAAGTTCTTGCATTGTCTACAAATCTATTGTCACTTCTATTCCACATTTTTTTTTCCTGAAATTTACCATAGTTGTTACAAAAAAAGTATTCCACTTACTAGAAATGCTATGTTGCTATTATGATTTCATGAATTATTATTCATGAGTAAGAAACAACTATGTTGATTCACATATTACCTTGACAAAAGGAAATTTCAGGAAAATCCCATTTCTTAATGTGAACATTCTTGCCCATTTACAATTCCTATCACTTTTTTGTGTATGTTTTCCACAGTTTCTCAACATGTTTAGACTGAAAGAAAGGTTAGAAAATACTTTTTTTCTATGTAAAAACTTTGTAAACTTTTTACTAGAACTTTCTAACATTGCTACAATATTTTTCGAGCCTGCAGATCTTGTGTTTTCAGTACTTCTTGTTCTTTGAATCATTCATTTGACATAAATGAATATATTATGACCATATTATATTTGTTTATTTTCTAAATAGTATATTTATTTTGCTTGTCATGTAAATCACTTACAAATGACTTGCAATTAAAAAGTCCTATAGTTTCAATTTAAGAAGAACTTATAAGCAGTTCATACTTTAGGAAAGTTAAGTAATTGAAATGAAAAATGTATTTCTAAATACCACTGTATGAATTATATATCAGAAAGAAAAAAATGGTATAATTATTTAAGCAGTGTGTAATGGTTTAGATTGGTGATAAAGTTGTCGGTTTTGGTTTGGGGTTTTTTTTCCAAATTGGAAATTAATCTCTACTGACCACTGAAGTTTTGGAGTTATTTGTTGTGAACTTACCTGACCATGATTCACATATATCCTTTTTTTCCTATAGCTCCAGATGGTCCTCCAGAAAATGTGACTGTCTTAGCTACATCTCCTCACGGTATTAATATCAGCTGGAGTGAACCTGCCATCATTACTGGACCAACATGCTACCTCATAGACATTACCTCGGTAAGGCAACTATGGTTTAGTGTTGATAGTAATACAGAAATTTAATAATATAAATAACACAGCAGACGTTCTTATAGAAATCACAGGACAGGCATAAATTGGGTTGAAAAACAGTATGACTGTGTGTATTTCCACATAAACTCCACATAAGAATTAATTACGTGTTCATAAATTTCGTAACGGGAGAGAAATTAATGACTTGGTATTAAAAAATGTGTGCTAATAAGAGGACTTGGGGGGACAAAAATATACTATAAATGTATACAGGAAAACAGTAGATGCACTTTGTGGAGGCATACCTTCTTCTAAGAGTAATGATGCTGTTTACCAGTAAAAAAAATAATGACATTTTTTTAGTTCAAATAAAGGGAAAGCTCATTGCCATGATTTTACAAATGAGAGCGGAGAGCCTAGCAAAGGAAGTAACTTATACAAAGTTATACAATACATCAGAGGGCAAACTTTAAAGTCAAACTAGATTTCCCACTTTTCGCTTGGTGCTCTGTCCATCAGATTAGCTGTATTTAGGTAGCACAGCAATAACACTTCTTTCTTCTTGATCTTTATAAGCAAAACAACCCTGAAATAATAGAAAAACTCTAGCGGCCTTTCTCTTATCATCCTCTACTACCCTTGTAATACTCCTAAAACAACCATTAATAAACCTCATTTCCTGCCCTTTAGCAAGTTATGGAACTTTATAAGTTCGAACATGTATGAAGTTTTAAGTCAAATAGCAGTTCCCTGTTCTTCCAGAACATATACAGACAGAGCTGTCAGTGAAAATGGGAAGGAGTTTACCAGACTTTACCCTGGAAAATTTGCTGTTTGAAGCTTCACAATCCTATATTGTTCAGTTAGGCCATAAGAAAAAAAAAAAAATTAAGGCTACTTCAAACTATTTAAAGACTTAAAATAGAAGGTTCTTTCAATTTTCTGAGATGAGAGTAAGATGATTTTGTGTATATTTTCATTGTTTGTGTATTAGTTAAGAGTTACAGATATGCTAAAACATTAATGCTGAGATTTTTGTGCAATCAAAATTTCTGAGATCTGTAAAAAACACCAAATGTTTTTAAGTTCCTCAGTAAAATTACAAGATACAGTAATGTGTAGTCCTGATATTTTCTCTTCCTCTAACTTCAATGTACAAGATGGAGAGTGCAATCTGTTCAGTTCTGAACACACCACAGCATTTACATGACAGGGTGAAGGGTAAAAAATAACAAGGGAAATGCTAACAGGAAAGAAATGGTTCCTTGACCCATTGGGTAGGTCACTAGGAACTACACAATACTTTTCATTTTTCTTTTACTAAAGTTAGAGAAATATTCCTCATGAAAAGTTCCTGCCACTTTTGACTGAGCAGTGTTGTAGTGCATCAACATGAAAGATACTTTTCATGCTTTTGTTAGAACTTCCAAGTTAAATATTCAAAGCTTGATTTTTTGTGTATGTGTGTAATATTTAACCGATTCATATTAAAATAATTTCTCCTATTTTTGACAGTTCCTAAATTATAAACAAGATGTCAAATGATTATTCACTATGAACTTGTTATAAATACCTTATCCATATAAGTTACAATAAAATTCCTAAAGATGAACTGTGGAATGTTTCATGTGAGCCTGACAGTATTTGGAAAGAACTTAAAAACCTGTTTTAATTGTTCAGTTTGGAGAAATTCAGTCTTGTTTTAAAAAGCAGGGGTTTTTTTTTCAAAATATGTTAGAGATATCTTGCTTTATATTTAGGGATTATTTGTAATCAGTTATTGTCTATCTAGTGATCATTAACTACAGGGGTTAGTTGTATAGATAGTCATTTCTGTAGACAAATCTATTCCTTCTTAAAGACCAATAAAGTCGTCACAATCTTTTTCAGTGAAAATTTTGGGTATATGTATTATTGTCCCAAAGGGAAAATTTTATGAAGATTCCAAATACCACAAACTTCCTGTATGTATAACTTTACTCATTTTAGTTCTCAACTGAGTATCTTTAAGGATTTATAAACATAGGCTTACAGAACAGAACAATTCCAGATTTCTGCTCTGTGATGTCTTTATTCTTGAAAGTTAGTAATTAGTATTAATTAGTAAATACAATAGGGTTCTGTTTACATTTCTAAGATGTTCTTTGCAGATTTATAGATCAGAAAAGCCAACATGACTCCCTCATATTATTCTTCCAATTTATTTTTAAGTTTGTCTTACTGCCTACTATAATTAAAAGTAGTCCTGAAGAAATGATTACTGAAAATTAGTAAGGAAGATAGGGCTAAACCATTAAACTTCAGGAAGAACAGAAATAAATTTAATAAGGTAGTACTGTGATGGTATTTCAGCTCTTGTATAAATGTTTATATGCCAGATTTTTGATTGCCAGATATGGGAAAGTGTTTCAGCTCTTCATGGCCATCCCAGGAAATGAATGTCTGTTTAGTCCATCAGAAAGTTTAGTTCAGGTTAATTCTCAGTGGGGATAGATGCATATCTGTCAAATAAAACATGTGCTTGAACTATTCTAATGTTTTAGCAGCTGCATTTAATACAGATTTCATCCAGTGGGAAAACTACTGTACAGCTACCTAATCCTCTTTTCAAATTACACACTGAAGAAACAATAATGAAAACATCATTAACTGAAGTACTGGGAATAGATACAAAAAGAATGTTGTAAATGATACTTAATCAAACACTAGAAAAGCTCCCATTTTTTCTTTTTTCCTCCATTTCTAAGCTAACATTAGAATTGATTAATTGGATATAGAGGCCAACACTGTAGATTTTTCAACAGAACTACCGATTATTTTAGATGTAGGGATGATAGTGATCCCAAGAACTAATAAAGTCCATATCCTGATCTAATAGGGAAACAAGTGTACCTAGAGTCTTCCTCACAAATTATTCTTGATCCTGTTCTTAAAAATGTCCAGTACTGAGTTTTGTTCAACAACCCTTGATAGACTGCTCTAGTTTTTAACTAAAAGTGTACTTATAGTTTTAGTCACATATTTAAGTATATCATTGCAGGTTTTGTAATGTTGGACTCAATGATCTTTTCCAACCTAGTGATTCTATGCATTCTAATCTTCTTTGTTGTAAATGATATTTCTATTTGTATCTCACGAACACTAGAAAGACTTCAATTTAATAACAACATTTTTATATTTTGAAGTTATTGCTATTTCATCCACCCTTCTCTCTTTTGTAGATTGAACCCAAATTACTTCTGCTTTCCAGTTTTTCGAGTGAGAGAATCATTCCCTCCCCATTGTCTTATAAGTAGTTACTCTATTTATATAACTCTATTAATATACTTTCTCAGTCATATAAACATTATTTATTGCCCCCAAATTTTCTTTTTTTTTTTTGTATTCCAAACAATTTTCTGCTCTATAGCTGCTCATCTTCTGGATCTCTGCCTAGTTCAATTCCCCGTTTTGGGTCACTGCAGCTCGCCTGGCCCTGTGCCTATGAATTGGTTCATGTTTGCTTGGTGGAAGACAGCACCAAGCAAACAGCCCATTTCCTTAATCCTATACTGTGTGAAGAGCTAAAGAGGCAACACAAGGGTGATATGGGAGGGTATTCCCCTGAGCAGCATTCTAGTATTGGTAGCCTTTATCATTTACTTTACTTATTTACTTATTTATTTATTTATTATTTACTTTATTATTTGCTTGTTGTAAATGGAAAGATAACAGGTAAATAAGGTGTTCAGATAATTATGTCTTGGTTATGGTTGTTTAAGGTCTTGTAAATTTTTTTTATTATTATTATCATTATTTTACAGGTAGATAATGACAATTATAAAGCTCAGTTTCTGAAGACAAAAGATGAGAGTAAAGTCTTAGAAATATCTGATTTAAAAGCATTTACAAGGTATTCTGTAATAATCATTGCCTTTACCGGGGATGTTAATGCTGCACTCATGGAAGGCAAGGCTAGTTCTCCAGTAATTGTCTCTACTTTTGAAGCAGGTTGGTATTTTTCTCTATTTGTATATATCAAACTTTGCAATTCTTTCATCTGAATAACAAATGAAAGTTATGGCACACTTAATGCAGATTTGTTCTTAGAGTATTTTTTTCTTTAGTATCTAAAAATGTGGCAGTCAAGCAAAAAAAGTCAACAAAAAAAGAGGGCTGGTAATAATATGTACTAGGATTTACCTTTAGTAATGTAGAGATCTTAACTTGCTTCATGCAAAATATGGATATGTGGAACACAGCTGTCTAGATTACTTCTTTAGTCATTGATGAGATGTCCTATCTATATTAGCATATATGTGCAATATACTTGTCATAGGAAGGGATGACTCTCCCCTTCAGTCATGGTTGTTTCTCTTACGGAACTATTGAAAACTCTGAAAAATATCCTTGGTCTTGATGCAAATTTAAACGTATAAAAAATAAGGGAAGTGAATCCTACTATTTTTAAATTGTACCTGTACTGAATTGAGGATACAATCTGTGTATTCTTAGTGAAAGGAGGTTGATGGCTAAGGCACATGGAGATCCGTGCTTGAGTCAGCTCTTCCACAGATCTCAAGAATGAGGTGGATACCAAAGTGACTAAATTGCTGATGTTATTAAGTTACTCAGAGAAATAAAAGGGAGATGAGAGTAAAGAATTGTGCAAGGACCTCATGACACAAAGAGCCTATGTTACAGAAGAGTAGATAGTATTTGTTTGCTTAGGAAAATACAAATGGATGCACATTGGGGAGCTACAGTCCTAGCTTTACATACATAGTTCCTGGTTATGCTCTGTTTATTCTCTTTGCTGGTTTTGAATTGTTCACTAAGGCTATTTAAACAAAGATAGAAACCAAAACAACAAAAAATATCTTCTCAAAATATATTGAAGTTTTGTTTCATTCAAATTATCAACTGTATAAACTACAAAAATTTTAGCTATATGCTCAGCTTAATTTAGACACACTACACAGTGACTGTATTTTTCTTTCTTTGATATGTGAAAAGTCGATGTCCCTTACCATATGATATGATATGATATATGATACGAATGTGTGTATATCTATCTTTCTAATGCATTTAATACCTTAAAATCTAAGGTTTTCCTGACCTGTTTATATCCCTGGAGGTTGATGTGGTCTTTTACTGTGGTAAAATGAAATAATTTCGAATGGATGGGTCTGTCCTGTGAGCTATCTTTTTTTGTAGCTTTCTCTCTTGTGTAAAAATGCGATACATTAGGAGGTGCATTAACCTTAAAGAGGAATAGTAATTTGGTTCCTCTTATTGTGTCTCATCTGGTTTGTACAGTCTAGCATGTGGCTGACTTAGGAGCTGTTTACACAGACTTACTCCAGAGAAGGCCGAGTAAGCATTTGTTGTCTAGTATAAAAAAACTGGAAGTTATGACAACTGCATCTAAACACTTGCCTGAGGGAAAGTGTTTACCTTCAGTTGCTTGATTTCACTGTTTAGAGGTCACAGTACATACTGCTCAGGTAGAGCAATAAATTTTTAGCTGCCTGGCAAGCATGTTACAGCCTTTTCTTTCAGATAGGGACATTGGAAAAATGATTTATAGCTTTGCTGTCTTGAGCAAAATCTACTGGAATAAGTGCTTGACAAAAAACTGCCTTTGGGAAAAATGAATACTTGTGCCTGGGCATCGAATGGTGGAAAGTTTTTTTACTAAGGAGAGAACTGTGATAAGCAGAGACGCTGAGGAGCATAATGGCTTGTTTATAAGCTGGGAGGGAGCTTGCTGTTGACAGAGCACTTTCAGAAGGAGATACTAAAGACTAACACTTGCTTCTTGCTTGTCAGCCCATGCAAGGATTTGTTTATCCCGGGTGTATTTCAAGGTATAATGATGCCTTCAGCCTTTCTGAGTAGAAAATCAGAAGAAACTTTTCTGAGTAAAGGCTACTGAGAGTTAACTAATCATTATTTTTAATATTTGTAACATTAAATTCTATAATTAAGAATAGGATTTCACTAAGTATTTAGCTTTTGATTGACTTTATAAATATTTACCTATGCAATAAGACCTTGAGATGTTTTTCATAAAAACAGATATACTGATGAAATAATACCAATATGCAAAAATATAATTTACAGTTTTTCAGATTTTACTCTAATTGTAATGGTAGTAAACTGATTAGGCATATCATTGAAATATTTATTTCAGTGCCTGAAGACCCACCTAACAACATAACATTTCAGAAGATACCAGATGAAGTAACAAAGTTCCAAGTGACATTTGTGCCACCCTCTGAACCAAATGGAAATATCCAGGTGTACCAAGCTATGGTGTACAATGAAGATGACCCTGATGCCATCCAGATCCACAACCTTAGTGTCATTGGGAAAACAGATCAGTCAGTTACTGCCATGATAGAAGGACTCAAAGGAGGACATACCTATAATGTTAGCGTAAGGACCAATACTTTTTCTTTGGATTTTTTTCCTTCAATAACAGTGAGAGATTAGTCTGAATAGGAAACAAAAACCTCGACTGAGTATGAGATTTTCCTCATAAGAATGTTATCTGGGATGTGAAGGGAACCAAGTCTGAGGAACAAGGGGAGTAAGAAGATGGTAGAGTGTGCGGGATCAGGATAAATCTCTATTAGTTAGCTTTGTACTTTGGACCACCAGTTCATGTGCTAGCAAAGCAGCCTGTGACACATTCTCGTGGGGATTATATCTGTCTCTTAATTTCACTACTTGCATTGCTTATTTGGCTCAGATGAAAGGTCCAGTTCTGCAAGGGGAGCTTGCTAAAAGTATGTGCATGAAGTCCTTTCAAATAATCAGAGACTAGTACATGAGAGGAGAAGGCATAACTGTAAATGGGTTTGTTTTCTCCTTTTTGTAAGAGCTACATTACAAGCAATGAAGTGTTAATGCACATAGCATTGTAAAGAAATATGAAGTAAGTTCTAGCAATGCGTGAATGACAAAAGGAGCTTTCCAGCGCTCACTGTTGCTTCAAATATATCTAGATTTGACCAACATGAAGCTATTGCTAACAATCATTAAAACAAGTATTTGGGCTTTTTTTTTTTAAGGTGTATGCGATTAATGGTGCTGGTGCAGGGCCAAAAATTCAATTGAAAATAACCATGGATATCAAAGGTATGTCTCATAAAGTACACTTTAGCTGAGATCTCTATATATGCTGAAGAAATTGCTGTTCTACCTATGAGTACACAGCTGTGTGCCTTTGTCTATTATTTGGAGACCACACAGTGTAGGAACAGGAACATGTAACTGATAGCCTCGAATTGCAGTGCTCAATTTTGCTGCATATCACTGGTCATTTGCTATTCGTATCTGAACGACACTGTGAACAATGTGCAGACTCAGCAAAGTAATCATGTTGACTTCAGTATTTTAGTTACCATCAGCAAACATCTTAGAAGAATATCACGAAGGAATACAGTATTACAGTTGTGGAAATACAGCAATTGATTGAAATTAATTGAAAATCTAAGACTCAATCCTTCTATTATTTTCTCTTTTAATTGAAAACTGATATGCAGACGCATTTTATCACAAGGCAGTTTTTAGAGGCTTAAGGCATTAGGTAGAATATTAAGTTGTCCCTAAAAATATGCTGAAAATGTGTCTTGCGTAACACAGCTATGTGCCAGAACAAAGTACTTGTAGTGAAAACATTTTAAAACAAAACTCTGTGATATATCTTTGTTTGAAAATAGAACCACCACGACCTAAAAAGAAACCAGCGCCAGTTTATGATACCAATGGAGCATTACTAGTTACAGACACAACAATTACGATCAGAATGCCAATATGTTATTACAGTGACGATCATGGCCCTATTAAGAAGATACAAGTTCTCGTTGTGGAAGCTGGAGGTAGAATTTTATAAGTTCTCTCAAAAATTGTTTTCAGTTTTTAAAATTTATTTATTTTCATGCTGTTTGTCTTTTCTCTTTTCTTTCTTTACCTGGGTCTCAATAATTTTAAGTTAGAAAACATCTAATAGTCAATTCAGCTGTGGCAACAATATTAATGCCAATTATCTTTGACTATATCTGTGGGCTGGGTACTGGGGTTTTGGAAACACTTGCCGAGAAAATGTCATCAATGGTGTTTGAAGACACTAATATTATTCTGGCCCTATAATCAGCATTATATTGCCTTTGTTTCCTTTTCCTTAAATATGTGTGTGTGTATATCTGTGGGTGTGTGTGTGTGTGCATGTGTGTACACACATATATATAGGCATGTGTGTATATATATATGCGTGTGTGTGTATATACATATATACATATATATGATGTTTTGGCAAGGTTTTTCTTCAGATGCTATTAGTGTTGCCTGTAAGAGAATTTATGCAGTCGATATTTCCATTTCAAAACGGGAGCAGAGGGATTTACATAAATCCCTTCTGTAGACTGTGGATTAGAGTGTGTATTCCCTTGTAAGGACTGATGAACATTTACTCATATGAACAGTGCCATGATACTCTTTTGAGTAATTGCCTTCCAATGTGAGTGGGAGTTTCATTATAGGACATCATACGATCAGGCTTACTTTACCTAAGAAGGACAAATTCCAAGTATATAATTCCCTTGATTTTCTTACTTTCAAAGTATGGAAATAAAGAGTTCTTATTAAGCCCTCCACCTTTTTCTGAATCTTGCAGTTTAGCACCAATCCTACAGAGATGTTTGCCTCATAGCTATTTCTGTGAAAATTCCCTTGATATGCAAATACCACATTAGGCAGCATTTTGAAGATTTTTCTCCTGAGTTGTTTAGTACTGTCCACTTAGAGAAATTTAGGGATTTCATTTATGAATCAGTCTTTACTCCCTTTAGAGTAAACACTTTTTACTGTGGTGCTCGATTTCAAAGTCAACTTGATCACAAAAGTGGTATCCTGTGCAGGCAGAGCTTATGTGTGATTTTGCCACTGAGATTTTCTAGCTGTGATTCAGTTGACTTACTCTAAGTCAGCAAAATACAGGTAGTGTGGATAATAAGGAAGTATGGCTCAAGTGCAAAAGCAGTTGTAGACTTAGTTGTGTTAAAGACAACAATAGCACATTAAGCTGTTAAAAAAATAATTTCCTATTTAGCATCTTTAATTACTGTCTGAATAGAATGTATGCTGTTTCTGTTCATTTCTTTTCTCAACAATAGCTCAGCATGATGGGAATGTTACTATGTGGTATGATGCCTACTTCAACAGACCGAGGCCATATTTTACAAATGAAGGCTTTCCAAACCCACCATGTATAGAAGGAAAAGAAGAACTGAGCGGCAAAGAGGAGATATATGTCATAGGTGCTGATGCTACATGTATGATAACCGGCAGTCAAGACAAAATATGCAATGGCCCACTGAAACCAAGAAAGCAGTACCTGTAAGTACATTGTTTCTATGTTTGTCCAAAAGAAAGATTTAAGTGTAAACACAGTTACATTATGAGAATTGGAGATTGAAAAGATCTTCATGTATCTCTAATTTTATTTTTTTGGCTGAGCTTAAACAGGGAGATTTTTTTTTTTTTTTACTGTTTCAGGTAACAATATACTTACTGGTTTCCTAAATTAAATAAGGTCAAATTCAAGATAAATAATTCATATAGTTTGATTCTACGTTTAAGATACTGACACTCATTCCTTGATGTCTGTTGTAACATCACTTTAGCAGGAAAATGATTCCAGTTTATATATACTAAAACTGAAAAATAGTTTTTTGTTTCTAAATGGACTAATATATCAGAAAATGCACAAAAACTTTAATATCATTAGTTTTCTTTGTCTTATTTCACAGATTTAAGTTCAGAGCAACTAATGTTAAAGGACAATTTACAGATTCTGACTATTCTGACCCCGTAAAAACATTAGGTAAGAAGAATGTCATTTACTAAAATACTTCTCTATTTCTAAAGAACCTAGACAATTTCACGTTTCTTTTTAGTAGAGGTATTCACCTGAAGTAAATCATCTCTGTTTTTGTTGGCCCTAGCTTAACCAAGATGGTTGAGGAAAAATATCTGTCCCCTTGTGTGTCCTTTTGAGGTTGTCAGGCAGTCTTACCTCAGCCTGGACTGCTGAATTAAGAAGCGCTATTGTAAAGTTCATTTCTAGAGGTAAAATATCATTTTACCAGGATAGTTCATCTTGTTTGGTGAACTGCCAGAAGCTGTACTGTTTGTGCAATTTACCTCTGTGATGGACGTAGAGCTATTCCAGTGAGCCTTGTAAAAGAAACATCTTGACTGCAGATCATTCCATCTAGTGACATCTCATCTGAGGACATGACCCTTTAGCCCTTCATCCTTTAGATAGAGACAAAGATCAATATTAATTAATAAATTTATATTGTTTAAAAGAACCCATCTGATTCTGTCATCACTGGTCAATATGCCAGCTGTGATTGGGTCTCAAATCCAGCATAAATTCCCCCATGGCAGTGTTGATCAAGCCCTAAAACTGGGAATGAAGATTCTCATATCAAATCGCAATAAGATCTGTGAGTTATTTTAATATATTGGTAAGTCAAAACTTACTTAGCTAAGCATTAGCCCTGACTTTCTGAAAAGGGATCCCAAGACAACTGGATGAGTACACAGAAGAATTTTAGTGGGCACATATTTTTCACTTGGCATTCATCTTCTGTGATATGAGCTCCCTTATTCATCTAATCCATGTTAGAAATTTGTTACATGATCTGATACTGAAGATCCTGAAATGCTAATTCACTACCTGAATATTCTGAAAGGATCTGGCACTATTTCTCTAGCCCTGGATGTTTTGGAAAGTGCAACGCGAAAGTTGTCTTTGTATGTTCTGGGTTTAAAAGTTCTAAGACAATAAAGCAAATAGTTTGTCCAAAAAGGGAAAGGCTGTGTGTCCTACCTGGGAAAACAAGTCTACTGGAAAGTAATCTAAGTCTAACCATTCCTCTGGGCAACTTTTCCCTTTGTAACAGATAAGTCTGCAGTGCTTAAAGAAATCCCACTTTAGTGCCAGGCAGATAGATTCATTCACTCCTGTACTGTTACTGAAAACTTGTGACACATTCTCCTTTGGGATAGATGATGATGAAGTAAGATCTGTTTTTACACTGAATAAAGTATAATAGGGAAAAAAATGGACCTGATAAATTCCTCAAGTATCCATGTCTCCTTATACCCAACCAGTGCCCCCTGTGCTAAAGTTTAACATCAAGTACAGCTTTTAAAATGGGCAGTACAGCAAATTCTTGTCTGGCCTTTACTTCTAAATGGTTGATAGAGACTATCCAACAAGAAACAGTACTTAAGTGGAACAGATGATTAAAAGTCATTTCTATGCTTTCTTATCATCAAACTGATACATGACGAGTGATGCAGGTACTGCAGTTGGGTGTCCTTGAAAATACAGCACTGCAATGTCATTGCCAATGGCATCTTAAGTGAATGGAGGAAGTTAGATTTTTTTTGATGCATTTTCTCTTGAGACCTATAACTGGAGGAACTTTGCACAAGTGTTTCCTTATAGAAAATACTTTGGGTATATGAACTTAAAACTTGCTCTAGAAGCATAACCTAGAAAACATCACAGAAAGATCAGTGGATGTTAGGTATCTCTGTGACCAATTATTCCTATTCCACCTGTAGCAACACCTTTTCAGAAGAAATGTTTGCTACCTGAAATAAGAATTGCAATAAAATTTGTGGTTTTCCAACATTATACTTTCCTTTTAGTAGATAAAACACTACTTTGAATTTTGACAGAGGTATTCATGATAGTTCAGAGAAGCCTACATTATTTTGCTTTACAAGTCCGTTTATAGAATAGATAGGTCTTTGATCTGGAAAATTAGAAGGCTAACCTTGTATCTGTGCAATTTAGTACTGTATGTTAACAAAAAAACATACGGAAAACCTATGGGAGAGTTCCCTATGACAATCATCAGGTGCTCTTGTTAAATAACAGGAATTTTTCTAGGGAGGAACACTGATGCAGAAATTATTGGAATGCACAGCTGCAATAATGGTTTTTAAATTATAGTAAAGGAAACATTTTAATATAGTGTTCCCACTCAACCATTCTTGGAGTATCACAACTCTCCTCTTGAGCTGGAGAAGTGGAGTTTCTTCCTCATAACCCATGACTGACATTGCAAAAGTAGCATCCATACTACAATGAAAGGTCAGGATTTTTCCACGAGATAATTAAGATGTGTGAAAAATACTGTTTAAACTTCTAATACATCAGAGCAGCTTATAACCTTTTCATACACTCTGATAGCTAGTTCAGCAAGTCATTTTGAGGCAGCTGATAGTCCTATCTAAGTGTAGGCTTCTTCCATGCGAAATACAAAGCTGGTGAGACAAAAAATAAGATGGGTTTTACTGACACTGCCTTTTCCATAGAAATCTACGTTATATTATTCCATTATTGCAGCTTATTATCCTCAATGTATAGACTTGCAGCTCCTCAGTATTATGCGACAAGATGTCACCTTTCCCTTACTCATGATCATCTCTACAGATGCATGTAGTGATTCTGTATTTCAA
The DNA here is from genome assembly GCA_033558105.1 of Coccyzus lansbergi. Classification (NCBI taxonomy): domain Eukaryota; kingdom Metazoa; phylum Chordata; class Aves; order Cuculiformes; family Coccyzidae; genus Coccyzus; species Coccyzus lansbergi. The sequence continues at coordinate 54,456 of JAUMJK010000623.1, read as the reverse complement.
AGAAGTAGGAGAACATGGGGGTTTTTTTATTCTTCTTGGGTATTCTACCAGCATTGTTTTGTTTAACACATGTACAATGTTTGGACTGATGTTAACTGTAATATTTAACATTGACTCCACTGTTTTGTGCAAAACAGATGGAACTATTGTAGAGGTTCCTCTGGAGATTCTTCTGTTCTTCTTCCACAGATTATCATTTGTGCCTTATCGCAGAGATCAGCGAATGACAGGAACTTTCTAATTCCTTTTCTCCTAGAAACATTTTTTATATACTTGCAGTTCTTTTCTGTTGTCTTTCCCTAGCCTAAATTTTTCTTACTTTATAGTGTCCAGTGTTGCACATGAAACTTTACTAGTCCAGTAAAGAATTACTTCAGGTGGTTTGTAAACTATAATTAATTCCGTTTTCTGTCCTTTCACACAGGTATGATATAGATTATTTATGTTGATTTTTGGTCTACAATAATCTCATGCTTACTTCTGATAAACTACCTAACCTAGCGTTTACTATGCTGTATTATTGTAACTGATTATTCCTCCCTACATTCAGAACTAAGTCCTTGATCTTACAAAATTTTATCCTACTGTTTTAAGATGATTTCTTCAGCTAAATCAGGATCATTTTGAATTTGGACATGGTTTAGTGTTTGATAGGAATGGTTGGACCCAATGATCCTATGGGTCTCTTCCAACCTGGTGTTTCTATGATTCTGTGATTTTGAATGTTAATCATGTTTTGCAATGTACATGCAGTCCAGATCATCTGCAATATACTCTCTAATCTAAAACTCAGAGTCTTTTGAGAGAAACAAAACCAGGACTTTAGTGTTTTCCAATGTGTCCTTGGGAGGATGTTGTCTCTTGAGTTGGAAGTCTCAATTTCATATTGCAGGAAGCAATACATTTTTCTGTTCTTCCTGGGAGCTGCACAGTAGCTAGGTTTTCTGCAGTAGATCAGTGAGTCAAGGTGAATGTCAGAATAGGAAAACAATACTAGCAGTAGTAATCCCTGGCTTTTCTTATTTTCACTTACCAGGAAGGGTGGGAAATAAAATGTCTCTCAGAAATTTAGCACCAAAGAGGCTCAAAAAGAGGTCTAGAAACTTCTAATGTAAACAGTTTATCAGTTTTTGAATGAGCCTTCCTTCCCACCTCTAAGGACTCACCAGCACCTTTACCTTTTTGTCTTAAAGGCCCTAATGATTACTTTTGAACTGCTGGTGGTTGTTACTAGCAATATCATCAATTCCCATACAAATAAAGAGGATGAATTAATGGCCAGTGAGGCAAATTAATCCAGAAAGTTCAGATCAAATCACTAGGTAGGTTCCTTCAACACCTTGAGGAAAGTATCTCCAAAAAGTATCTTTATTTGGTGCTTATCAGTGGTGGCTGCAAGCCTCATACCTTTAGAGATCTTGCTCTTTGTTTTTCACTTCAGGAGTTTGATAGATCCTAGCTGCTAAAGCAACATGTCTGTTCTTGGCTGCTTAGAGGCATAAACAAAAGCTCAGCTCAGGCCAATGTTCAGATTGATGTTACTGCAGTATAGACCTACCTTAACCTGCTAAGAAGGTAAAAATGAAAAGCATGAGGGGATGGCTCCATGTATAGCTGTAAATATATATCATTAGCATTATAGATTACATAGATTAGTGCTTGCTAGGCTGATCTTTAGGAACTTTCATCTAAATTGTTTCTGGTTTTGATATATTTTTCTTTCCTGAGCTCTTCAACTGACAGAAAACAAATGCAGTTGTACAGACAGAAAAGTGTCTGTGTCTCATTGCTCCTTGATTTCGTCCTTCCTGAAGGATAAAAATTGTAATGAATCTATGAAATATTAGATTTACACTTTCTGTTGCAGGTGAAGGCCCATCAGGAAGACCAGTGGAAGTTATTCTTGCTGTTACTTTGTGTATACTTTCAATTGTTCTATTGGTGGCTGCAGTTTATGCTTTTGCGAGGTGAGATTTATGTATCCTAACTATGTCATGTTTGCAAGTACTCAAAAATGTTTTGAAGAGGAGTTGAAGCATCCTAGAGATGGACTTAATCTGTCATTTTAAAATGTATTACTTTTTTCTTTTTCTGTAGAAATTAAGGGAGGGATTCACAAATGCTTTAGTCAAGTGAGGTTAACCTCCATAGATAAAGGAGGAAAAACAGATTTTCCAGAGGGTAAATCGGAGCAGTATCCTATCTTACCCTTTCAGACCAATTTCTCTATTGACTCGAGGATACATATCAGTGTCAGCTGTTAGCGTGATGAAGTTAGTGTGATGGCTAACCCTGTTCATGGCTTGATTTGAATAATCTAAATTCTGTTTTCTATTTTGCTAACAAATTTATCAGTTAAATACATTGAAGTTTGACTTGTGAAAGGGAAATCGACTGCTAGTAAACTGTGAATTAAACTGCATACGCAGTGTTTGTTTGCTCATTCATCACATGTTCTATTCTTCCTCAGCTGCATAATTCAGCTGTTGACAAAGAATTTATGTAGGAAAAGTAGGAGAATTTATAGGCTAGATTCTTTCCATATGAAATTTAGATGGTATAGCTACCAGATTTGTCTAAATTGCTCTGTTAGAGGGGAGAGCAGGATAAAGGACAAAGAAGAATTTCCAGCAAATGTTTTTCAATTTCAGCCTGCCAAATCACAATGCTGACATATATGTCCTTAAAACTTTTATATATTTATTTTTCACTATTATTTTCTGGCTAGAATTCGACAGAAGCAAAAAGAGGGAGGCACATACTCCCCACGAGATGCTGAAATTATTGACACTAAGTTTAAACTGGATCAGTTGATCACAGTGGCAGACCTGGAACTGAAGGATGAGAGATTTACACGGTAAGTGTACTCCTTAGGCAAAACAGTAGTCCAAAGGGGCTGTAGCCATGACCCCATACTGACCTTTGCTTGTTTGGAAGTGTTTGTGGTGTTCTTATTTACACAGGTCACTGAGATCCTCTTTCAAAGAATGACCTCCATCCTTGAGACACTTTTCACTAACTTTTAGAAAATCACTTAATCTTCAGCTCTTTTTACAACATGATAAAGATCTAAGAGCAAATCACTGTTTAATTGAGTTAGCAAAAAAAAAGCTACATATTTTTAAACATGCAGAATTTCTGAGGGTTTTTTTGATGACCCAGTGTTTTCTGTAGACTGCAAACCTGTATAAGCATTTTGAAAAAGTTAAACTCCCAGCCATTCCAGTCAACTAATTCAAGAGCAAATCTGTCATTGTTTTAATTGACATTTAGAGAGCATTTTTTTCACAAAGGGATTTGCATAACATCTGGGTTTCTGTGGAGCTAAGCACATTGGCTATCCTGACATCTGCTCCTTAAAGGTGTACGCAGCAATTCCAGGCTATTCCTACGTTCTGTCTGACAAACAATCTTGTCACAGATATTTATTAGAAGAAAAACTGCTCTATTATTCTCCAAATGAGTATAATTGTGATACTCAAGAATATATGATATGCAACAAAGTTAGAAATGTTTAGTGAATATTTTTACCTGCCTGAATTTTTCCTGCTGTGTCACAGATGAAACACTGTGGTAGGCAGACTCTTTAAAGATAAGAAGCCTAAAACAGTGCTGCTCTAGCAGTCAGGTATCCTACTGTTGCAGACTAGGAATAGCTGGAATATGAACAGTTGTTGACCTGTTTTATTTTAGTGTGTGTATGCTTTGTGTGGTACAGAGTGAGTTGATTGTATGTACAAACTTGTTCAAAATAGCGTACACAGGAACGGTTGCTTGTAACAGATGGGAAAACATACTATCAATCATCTGGAAATCATCGACATAACGGATGTGGTATGTTCTCTGTGGGGCAGATGTCATTCAGATAAGTGTTGTTTAGTACCTTCTAACAACACTGGAAAACATTCTCTAAAGACAGAACCATTGCCAATGCATTGTAATAACAGTGACCTGCGTAAATGATCTAGGTGGATCTTCAAAAAAGACTTTGTTTCCAAACTGTTAACTGAATAAGAACAGTCTTAGTTTTGTTCATATACTAAAGTGTTAATGGATTTTACTTCCAGATACTCTTCATTTTTCTTTAGACGCAAGGAGATATTTGTCATCCAGTAAGTTTTCATATTATTGAAGCAACATGGTGTGTTTTCCATTCTGTTCTATAAGCCTGTGTGCTACCATAGTATATTGAGTGAGATAGCTAATCGAAATGAAACATCAATCTTTGTATTTATACTAATGACAAGCAGGAATATTTGTCATTGTGAAATCTTGTTTATTTTTAGTCCCTAATGTTAAGTTACAACAGTTCCACATGGAAATTATAGCACATTATGCCAATACAGCACAGATATATGCAACCTTTCTTTGAAGCAAATGTGACATAAGAAACTTACTATTTCTTTCCTTTGGCAAGTAGAATGTATATACTCAAGAGAAGTTATCTTATTTTCTGAACTGTGCTTTTTACTTGCACTCTGGCTGTTATGTACTATGCCACTATATTCTCAACAACACATCCACACTGTTAAATCCTTTATCAGTTTACAGGATACTATTCTGACTCTTTTCTGTCTAAATCATGTTTGCTTTGAATTTGGACAAACTTTACAGGATAATTGCAAACTATAATATTTCATACTTACACGCACTTCATTAATACACAGCAGGGCCTTTCCTGAACAGTGCTTCGGCAGTTTTATTTACATCATCCTTATTTAACGAGTCAGTCTCACATTTTGTTCACCATTTGTCATGTCCTTCCGTCTGTATTTTTCTCTTTCCTCCTTCCCCACTCTCTTGATGGCCAAAAGCAAAGACTCCCTTCTGCAATTCTTGTAAGGTATATGGTGTAGCTGTTAAATTTTGGATTTTTGTTCTGCAGACAGTTGTTCTTCAGCTGCACTAAAGCTACAGCAGGCTCCTTGCCCAGGTTCTTTGTTGGACATTGCAACAAATTGTTCAAAGTGCAGACACTAAGAGATCCTCAGGACATGATTCTTCCATCTTTTCAACTGGAAGTCAGTAAATATATTGTGGGATCCTATTAGGTAACACAAACATAGCAATGAGGGGCAGGACATCCTTTATCTTCTCAAAACTTTTTACTGCCTGCTTTCAGACTTCCACTGTTACACCACGAAAGAACTTTTGTACCTGTTGCCTTTGGGGAATGGCTATGTAGAGGTCAATCACAGTCCCAGTTCTTATGTTGTCCTTATCATAATGACTTGTGGTTAAAGCAGTGATATGTTAGCAGGTTATCATATTACATGACGATAATTACAGTGTAATTTTCACAAATTTGCCATGCATTTGGTATGCAACTGTGCATCACTGCATCTGCATAACCTACTGCCATGCATTGGCTGCATTTAGTCAGCTACCTCAGTTGTATTTGTAAAGCTTGCTGCATTGCAGAATGATGGTTTCAGTTTAATTGTATGAGGGAAACATAGATGGGCAGACCCTTTTCCCAGGCTGGCTTGTTGTATCTCTCAGATTGCAGTAAATCAGCTGAAATTTGGTGCAACCAAGTATACTTCCTACCCTAAAAGGATGATGGTGAGTTTGCGTGAAAATCTTAGGTGGTAAAAGAGTGCTGTAGATTTTCTCTACCTACTAATCATCCCATTCAATGCTTATTTGAAGGAGATGCTTACAAAACCAGGTGCTTTGTCATTTATCAGCCAGTACATTATTTGTCATGTTAGCTACAATAAATTGATAAGGGAACGGGCTTGCAGCTGACGGTTCATTCACAGAATCAAGATACTCTACCTTGCTTCATGAGATCCATTTTGACTGTCTCTCATATATTGTCTATTTAGACATTCTCTCATACTTAGTAGATTGTGGCCTATGATCTTGGCTCATATTCTCAGAAAATTTGTGCAGCTGGTATCACATGTTCTCATAAAAGTAGTAGAAAAAGTTTTTTTCTGTTGCCTAGGAATATGATTGGAAATATTTTTTGTCATTCTTAGCAGATGAAAAATTCAAAAGGTTGTTCACTATAAAGCTCAATGAACCAAAACACAGCTAGTGTTCACTATAGGTTAATTAAAACATCTTATTGCACATTTTTATAACTTTTTTAATATTAATTATTTTGTATCACGAAAGTCAGTTTAAGTAGAAAAAACATCAAATTTGAAGGTGCAAATTATCTCATTTTGTCAATTTGGAACTCTTTTGGGGGTCAACATTTGTTTCAAATCAGGAAATTCATGGCAAATCCCAGTTCCCTGTAGTAATTTTTAACACAATGGCCATCAGAAACAAATTTTCTTGAAAAGTTTCTGTGTCTGAAAATTACTAATACTAGCTAGTATATATACACACACTATCTCTCAGGTCTTTGTTAGGCAATTAATTAATCAGATGCATTTATAAGTCCTTCTGAATTCTGTGAAAAATAAGAGCTGCCTCGTGAAGCCAAAATGTTAACTTTGAGTGTTTAAGACACATATTGATCTTTGGGATGGTGGAGATGGTATGGGAAAGGCAACAACAGAAAAAAAGCAACTCTTGTTATAATATGTGTAGCCCATCAGTCTAAACTAGCTTAAATGTTTGTTCATTAAGCACACTGAAAGGACGTACAGAGTCATAGAATCACCAGGTTGGAAGAGACCCACTGGATCATCCAGTACAACCATTCCTATCAATCACTAAACCATGCCTCTAAGCACTTCATCTACCCCTCTTTTAAATACTTTCAGGGAAAGTGACTAAACCACCTCCCTGGGCAGCCTCTGTCAGTGCCTGATGACCCTTTCTGTGAAAATTTTTTTCCTCATATCTAGCCTGAACCTCCCCTGACGGAGCTTGAGGTCATTCCCCCTTGTCCTTTCACCTGTCACTTGGGAGAAGAGGCCAGATCCCTCCTCTCTACAGTCTCCTTTCATGTAGGTGTAGAGAGCAATGAGGTCTCCTCTCAGCCTCCTCTTCTCCAGGCTAAACAACCCCAACTCACTCAACCACTCCTCGTAAGGATTGTTCTCCAGCCCCTTCACAGCTTTGTCACTCTTCTCTAGACACTCTCCAGAGCCTCAACATCCTTCTTGTGGTGAGGGTACCAGAACTGAACACAGCACTCAAGGAGAGGTCTCATCAGTGCTGAGTGCAGAGGAAAATAACCTCCCTGGACCTGCTGGTCATGCAGTTTCTGATACAAGCCAGGATGCCATTGGCCTTCTTGGCCACCTGGGCACACTGCTGGCTCATGTTCAGTCAGCTGTCAATCAAGACTCCCAGGTCCTTCTCCTCCTGGCAGCTTTCTAGCCATTCTTCCCCTAGTCTGTATCTCTGCACAGGGTTGTTGTGCCCCAAGTGCAGGACCCAGCACTTGGCCATGTTAAACCTTATGCTATTGGACTCAGCCCAGTGGTCCAGCCTGTTCAGATCCCTTTGGAGAGACTCCCTGCCCTTCAGCAGATCGACACTTCCACCCAACTTAGTGTCATCCACAAACTTGCTAAGGGTGCACTCAATGTCTTCATGCAGGTCATTGATAAAGACATTGAACAGGGCTGGACCCAGCACTGAGCCCTGGGGAACCCCACTTGTCACTGGCCTCCATCTGGATTTAACACCATTTCCCACCACTCTCTGGGCCCGGCCATCCAGCCAGTTTTCCACCCAGGAGAGTGTGTACCTGTCCAGGCCAGAGGCTGACAGTTTCCGTAGCAGAATGCTGTGAGAAACTGTGCCAAAGGCTTTACTGAGGTCCAAGAAGACCACATCCACAACCTTTCCTTCATCCAGTAAACAGGTCACCTTGTCATAGAAGGCTATTAGGTTAGTTTGACAGGACCTGCCTTTCATGAATCCATGTTGACTGGGCCTGATCACCTGGTTCTCTTGCATGTGCTTCATGATAGCACTCAAGATCACTTGTTCTGTGACCTTCCCTGGCACTGAGGTCAGACTGACTGACCTGTAGTTTCCTGGGTTCTCCCTCTGACCCTTCTTGCAGATGGATATAACATCAACCAGCCTCCAGTCCAGTGGATCTCCCCCAGTCAGCCAGGACTGCTGGTAGATGATAGAATGGAGTTTGGCAAGCATGTTCACCAGCTACCTCACTACTCTCCGATGGATCCCATCTAGCTCCATTGACTTGTGAGTGTTTCATTGGCCAAGCAAGTCTCTAACCACTTCCTCTTGGATCATGGGAGCTTTGTTGTGCTCATGTAGCTCCTGGGGATGTACACACAGTGAACAACTTTCCTTACTATTGAAGACTGAAGCAAAGAAAGCATTAAGTACCTCAGCCTTGTCCTCATCCTTTGTCACAGTTGTTCCCTTTGTATCCAATAAAGAGCGAATATTCTCCCTGATCCTCCTTTTACTATTGATGTATTTGTAGAAAGATTTTTTATTATTTTTTTACAGAATTGGCCCGTCTGAGCTCTAGTTGGGCTTTACCCCTCCTGATTTTTCCTCTGCATGATCTCATTTCATCCCTGTAGTCCTCCCAAGACGCTTGCCCCTTCTTCTAAAGCTCATAGACATTCCTCTTCTTTCTGATGTTCACACAGATCTCTCTGCTCAACCAAGCTGGTTTTTTTTTTTATCCCAGTGGCTCATTTTCAAGCACATGGAGATGGCTTGCTCCTGCACTGACAGGATTTCCTTCTTGGGGAGCACCCAACTCTCTTGGCCTCCCTTGCCCTTAAGGACTGTCTCCCATGGGACTTTGCCAACCAGCCTTCTGAACAGTCAAAAGTCTGCCCTCTCGAAGTTTAAGATGGCCATTCTGCTAAACCCCCTCCTCACCTCACACAGAACTGAGAATTCTACCATCTCACTTTGCCCCAGGCATCCTCCAACTGTCACATCTCCCACAAGGCCTTCTCTGTTGACAAATAAAGCGTGGCCTCTCGTCACTTACTTTATGTACCACATCCACTGGATTTGGCAAGTCACATGTTAATGCAGACATTCATCTGCTGTGAAAAGATTCTGTCACTAAATTTTTGGGTTACTCCTGTTTTGGCAAGACATAGGTAATTGTTTCCTTTCCAGGTGCTCAACTAGAGACAACTTCTCTGGCATCCTACTTTTGCAGTGGTTTCTGTAGCAAGGATAAAGCCATGTATGTCCCTGCTTCCTAAAATCTTCCCTTAAGAAACTGCACCTTGCAGTGGATGCTTTGATGCTTTTGTTTCATTTTGTGAGACTTGTCAAGAAAACATGGCACAGATTCAGAAGATTTTTTTCTGAATTACAGACACTGTAACCCTTGTAAATATCAGGTAGTTAGAACTGTTTATGGAAAAATATTGTATATTACTGCCTTATCTCACCGTTCCTATATACTGTGTGTTCAGGAAGTGTTTATATTGCAGGTAACAATTCTGCACTCACATTACTTTCTCTAGACTAGCCTATTTCTTCTTTCTTTGAGTTAGGCTAGGCATGGCTCCTTCCTTGCCTTTTACTTCAACAAGTTTCCCTTTAACAAGCAACTATCAAAAATTTCCTGAGCTTTGTATCCCAGAAATACAAGCTTCATGAATGTACATGTTCTGGTACAATGGAAGAAATGACCATGTGTTCTCTTTCCTCAGGCCTTTAATATTTAGGAAGGGTTAAGCCACATATTGCTTTCAATTAACTTGCTAAAAATTGGTTCCTCTGTTAGTCCTAGGAAGTGTCAATGGTGCTTATGAGTTAAGCCTTTTGCCTACATACTCATTTCTGCTGTTTTCTGTTTGGACAAAGTTTTCATACCCTGGGGATTTCAGATGATTGACCCAGAGAGAAAGCCGAGTCTGTGCGACAATATGGTCTTCAGTTACCACTGCCAACACAAATAAATGGCTTCTTTCTAGCTCTATCATGAGTAATCTGAGTGGGATTCAGGTTTTTGATAGACTTCAAAAAATCCCACACATGAAACAATATACTGTTTTAAAAGAAAATCAGATTTAAGGCAATAAACCATTCTTTATCTTAAGAGAATGTTTTTCTTTCTTAGTTTCAAAGTCAGACAAGTGGGAATCTGGAATTGTCCAGCTGAATAATGGAAATTTGCAACTTCATGGTTTGGTTCTAAATCATGTTCATCAAGATCTAGTCACATCTATACTCTTATGTTTATTAAAAAAAATAAAGGGAAATATGGAGAAAAAAGATCACAGGTAGACAAGTATTTGATCATTGATGAAATACTTATTATTCTTATTATACAATCCAAGTCAAAAGACTTGGAAAAAATAATTTTTGAATCCTGAGGATGCTGAAACTGAGTATATCTGTAAGTCTTTAGTAAGCTTAAAAAATTCATTCCTTCTGAAGATTCTTACATAGCAAGGCCAACATTTTTGCCAGTATTCAGGTTAGACATTAATTCTCCTACAAGCATTTCAATTCAATTATCTCATTTGCTGAGCTGCCAAGCCACTGCAACGTGCGCTTTCTACCAACAGAAGTGTTAGAGTTCAGTGATTCTAAAAATCAAATTCTCCACTTAAATACCCACAGACATGTTAATGTGAATCTATAGGTGCCTTACTTCTTTAAAGCTCATAGAATCATAGAATCACCAGGTTGGAAGAGATCCACAGGATCATCGAGTCCAACCACTCCCACCAATCTCTAAACCATGCCCCTTAGTACCTCATCCACCTGCACCTTAAACACCTCCAGGGAAGGTGAGTCAACCACCTCCCTGGGCAGCCTGTTCAAGTGCCTAATGACCCTTTCTGTGAAGAATTTTTTTCCTTATGTTGAGCATGAGCCTCACCTGGCAGAACTTGAGGCCATTCCCTCTTGTCCTGTATCCTGTTTACTGATTGTGAAAGATAGTATATGATTATGCTTTAAAAAATCATCTATTATTAATATTAAGAATTAACTAGAAAGCAACATATGTCACACTGTTCAGTTCATTTCTTGAGATATATCAGTGCTTTACTTTCCTGCTTTTAGTCAAAGTGAAAAAATGAAATATAGTTGAGTAAGGTGCTTTTAATGGTGCTGCTTGTCTCCTATGCCCTTTACTGTTGGACTCACATGCCTTCAGCACAGAAGCACTAAATGACATACCCAGGTTGCATATGTATAGCATAAATGCTATTTTTATTACCTAGTGACAAACTGCATTCACATATTGCAAATCAGGTGCCGTAAGCCTCTAACTGCTATCAATTCAAGAGGAGGAAAATCAACAGTATTCAAAAAAATCCTGGGATCTCAATTGGGAGATGGTTATTTTTTCAGCTGTTTATGGTGAAAATAGGTGAATTCAAAGGGAAAACAAATGGAATTTCTTTGCAGATACTGCTTATAATTTTGACCTGAAAAAAAAAGTCTAAGAAAAGTTGGTTTTCAGCCAAAAGACAAATAGATTTGTGTGCAGTACCTTGCAACAGGTATTAAGAATACTTTTTCTTCAAAGAACTTCAGCTGTACAATGCTGCCAGTATTACTAGAAGTCATTAATAGTTTCATCTGCTGCACAATGCAAACAACATAAGCGATATAAGAAGCGCTGGCTAGATGTCTAAACATTCTGAATAAGTAGAGTTGCATGCTTTGTTGTCTTATTTCCTCCTTTCTCATTCTAAATCTCTCCTTTCTATTGCCCTAGTTTGAGCCTTTTTCTGTGAATTCTTACACTTCTTTTTACGCCAGTGAGACTGACCCAAGGCTTTTGTAGCTAGTTTGCTTTGTTGGAAGACAACTATCAAAACAAAGAATAAACCACAAAGGGGTCTTTATTAACTTCGAAGTTAGCTTTCCTGATACTTAATAATAAATGATTCAAAATTTGTATTAATCTCATTTTGTTATGTAATTTAAGATTTAAATATTTAAAAATAGCTTCACAAACCAAAGCATTTTTAAAGCAAATTTTTTTTTCTACTAAAATTATGAAAGCGCCTGTCATTTTTATTTATATTATAGAATAGGTTTTGTAGTATTTATACTTAAGAGTGGATGATTTTTGGAGAGAAACTTAAAAGGTTTACTTGGAGTTTTTGGAAGGGACAAGTTATCTTTTAAACTGTATTACTTCACAAGTTTTGGCTTGGTCTTTTAGGCAAACTGTGTGAATCTGCACAAAATTTGGCTTCTAAATCTGTAATGCTGAGACTTTCTTAAAATAGATTCAGAGGTGATGATGAAGACCAAGTTTCAAGGCCATCTGAAAGTCCCCTGAGTATAGATGCTCATGTAACATCTTCATAAAACCTGCTGTGCTATCAAGTTAAGATTTAATATGTAGTACAGTCTTTAAAATCTCCATGCACCAGAAAGGGCAGAGAACAAATAAAAAATGAGCATGAAAACAGGCACTCGTTTTAAAAATCTTTAGAAAAACAACCATAGCTCTTTGTTTTTTGTACAGGCACACCAAAAGCATGAATCACCTCTGACTTTACTTACGTATCTGCTTAAAATGAGATGAAATCACACCTATTTCTCTTCATTGATTTTAAAAGGAATCTAGAGTTACTAGCTCGGAAATAGTTGTCTGTATTTAGTCAGATGAGTCTTACCTTTATGCTCTGAAATGGTCCTTAGACAAATTATATTGAGCCCATCGTGTAAAATGAAGTCTGTCAATGCATATGAAGTGGTGTGCTGGAAGTACGGATTTCCCAGGGGCATATAAGCCCAGAGCACTGTAAATGATCTGAAGAAAATGATAGAAACTGTAACCACTATATCCATATCTGCCCATACCTGAGATAAAAACTAAGCAAGACAGTCACGCAAGATGTTTGACTTATAATAGTATTTGAATCCATGAGAGAAGTAAATCTGGACTTTAGTTACTTGACTGTTTCATCTAAAACCTATTAACATGCACAGTATTTGTTATCTCTCAGCTTGCTCCATTTAACAAACATCTCTGTTACAGGTTACTTAGTTATAGAAAATCCATCAAGTAAGTTGCTTAAACATTTTTATATTGTGGTCATCTATGAGTCTCAATGTGTGGTTCCCTCCTCTATGTTTATTAGAAAAAACTCCAAACTGAGTATAAATCATAAAAGCATGACTAATTGCATGGTAACTGGAGAAATGCTTTCTCTCTCTCTGGGGTGAAGCCTGCATGTCTGTGTTTTAGCTTGGGAAGTAATACAAGGATATTTAAACTCCTCTGGGTTTAAAAACCATGTCATTATGAGAATGAGGTCACTGCAATATTTTATATGTCTAAAACCTTGCAATGTATAAAATGTTTTTTGTGTGACAAAGAAGTATTTTGTACTTTAGAATGCAATGATAAGTTTACAGATTTCAATTAATGTCAAAGACTTGTCTTGGAATGCTGTTACCTATAGAAACAATCCTACCCAACAGTAGTGTTAACATTAGCAATGTTACAAATTTAGGGGGGGGGGGGGAGCAGGGCAGAAAAAAATGTTTCTGTCTTAAGTAGCTGAAAACAAACGAAATAATTGTACTGTAACCAGTTTATAACTTTCTATCTAGAAGCATCGACTTCTATTGAACTTAAAAACATTGTTAATGAACTGCAATTCAATATGAATAAGAAGAATGATGGAGAAATTCTCTATAGGTTCTTAATTCTTCTATCTGTACTTTCAGGCCAATAAGCAAGAAATCCTTCCTACAACATGTTGAAGAGCTTTGCACAAACAACAACCTAAAGTTTCAGGAAGAATTTTCGGTATGTTGCTAGCAGTTGTCACAACATCGCAAGACCTTCGGTCGTTTCATGTGTCACATTTCATGTCCATTTTAAGCTGGCAAGGCCATGAAGAACTCTGGCCTTGATAATCAATACCCAATTACCAGGCTGATTGTTTAGAAAGTAATATTACACTGATTTGGATTCTGCAGTCTACACTGCAAGTTGATCAGAATTATTCACCTAAGTTTCAGCAAAAGATCATCTTTAGACTCCAGTCTTTGCAAGGACACCATAGTATTTATGCTTTGACATATGTAGTAATGCATGTGCCGTTTACCTGAGAACAGTTTATTTAGAAGTAGTTTTCTAACATATTTAACAGTTTTGAAAAAGTTCATTTTCCTGAGTGATGATGGACCCAAAACTAGAGATGACACATCCTTTGAAATGTTCAGGTCCCAGTCGGAAATGTTTTTACCTTCTGCACTGAGGCCTATGAAGGGAAATTTTTGTGTGTGGCCCTTTGTATTTTGCTCCTTTGCAAATAATAGGTCTACTTGTCATGCTCCTCAGAATAGTTTCCATGTGAGTAGCCTCCATCTCCTTATGTGAGTAAATGAACTCAGCAAATCCATCTTTCTTTCTGAAAAGTGACCAGCTTTCAAAATATACATTACATGTAATATAATGCATATATACTTTCAAATTTAAATCTCAAACGTTTTCACTATTTTCATTAAATAAGATTTTTATGGCTATCATATTTTTTCTCAACAATACCTTCTCATTATTTCAGAATCTTTATCATTATCATTTTTAACACGTACAGTCATTTGCCCTCACAAAAATAATTTGTCAGTCTCCAGTGGCTTTATTATTTCAGATTTCTACATTTACCATGAATTTCTTACCAGTTGGATTAACAAAAATGAAGACCCAACAATTGGCTTTTTTTCTGCTAGATTATAATATTTCAGTCTCTGAGGGAAAACCAACAAAAGTGTGAAAAGATTAATGGTATTTCCTACAGCTTTTTCGTAATGCTCCTTAGGTTAAATTGGTCTGGGTCTAATAAAAAAAGCACCATAAAATTCTCTGAGCAGTAAAGTAAGGAGAATTTTCACTTAAATGAGAGTGGTTACAGTTATATTATGCATGACTGATCAGATGAAAAGTTTTACTAGCAAAAACATTTTCACATATTAATATTCATCACTGAAAAGTTTCTAGTGTTAATTTCTTTAGGTATGACCTGCATCGGATAAGACTTACAGAATTATAAAGTCTTAAATTTACACAACAGAGTTTTATCAAACGAAAATCTTGGCAATTCATTTAAAATTTAGAGAAATACTGAGGCTGAGACCTCATTCAACTAAATTATATAGTCAACAGATAATCAACAGCTTTATACATTCCAATTTTTTTTTCTCTCTGAAATTCATCTTCCATGTTCCTAAGTGTAATGATGTCTTCCCAGATGACTTGTCCAAAGTCAATGGCTGTATTGTAGGATAGGTCCAGTCCCTGAGTTATCCATAGTATCTGTAGCACTTCTTATCAGATGGATAATAGGATTCACAATGCACTAGAAATTCCATCAGAAATTACAATGCACACAGCAAATAGTAGATATTGTAACCTGCATGATTTCCATCCATATTCATACTTTATTTTCATATGAATGACTCAAGGCTCCTGCAAGGTGTGTAGGAGAGATGAGGTAAAGATATAAACCCATGATCATTAAATCTTCAGTATAGAACTAAAAACATGATGCTGAGCCTGCTTGGACTCTCTACCCATCTCTGTAACAGTAAATTGAGATGTACCAGCACCTAGCCATGAGAATATCATCATTTATGCTAATAAACTTGTAGTATATTCTCTGCTTCTAATTTGGACTGTTTCAGCTAGCAGTCTTCCTGGACAATAGCAAGATATGTTTTGGTAGGTAAAGTAGTCTAGGGATCAACAGGCAGTTCATAGAAAACAAACCTGCTTTGGAGTTTTGCCAGCATAAATCTGACTCTTTCCATTTCACTTAATCTTGGAATCCAGGGACATGTCATCCAATTTGCTGGACTGACCAAGCTGCTGTACCTGGAGATCTCCAGGGTTCAATCCAAGGCCACGTGTGATCATGGTTTGAGTCTAAATATAATGAGAAGCAAATTGGGATTTTAGAACAGATCTGAATCTATGTCTTTCAGAAAAGACAAGTTTAAAGAAACCATAGAAAGGGTCATTGGGCATTAGAATAGGCTGCCCAGGGAAGTGGTTGAGTCATCTTCCCTGGAGGTGTTTAAGGCACGGGTGGATGAGGTCTTGAGGGACTTGGTTTAGTGTTTGATGGGAATGGTTGGACTAGAAGATCCGATGGGTCCTTTCCAACCTGGTTGTTCTATGATTATATGATAGGGAGCCACAGTAACTGAGGGTGAGCATTGCCTAACTGATATTCAGACTTCCAGCTTTCCAGATGATTCACGCATCTCTCAATACCTTTGGGAAATCAAGTTTTTCTAGTAACAGGCAAATTATCAAAACACAAAAAAAATTCTGTAAGGATTTTACGATAAATTCTATTCATGAATAAAGAGTAGTGAAATAGCTCCAAATGTCACCACAGTACCATAAAGATCCTACAGTAAATAAAGAACAGACTATTTATTTCAAAGTTTTAGGAGTCTGAAAAGAAGTATGGTTTCTGTGACGAAAATTTATTGGATCTGGAAATCTAATATTTTTTTCCTCAGTTCTGAAAGTTAGACTGAAATCCATACTGATGCAGCAAATTGGTATGAGGCTTTGGGGCACTTGTTCAGGTATGGAAGCATCATTACAAACCCAGCATAATCTGCTTCTCTGTTTCCTCTCTGCTATAAAACACTGTGCTATGGTGCTACTTCTATACTAGTTAACTGACGAGGTAAAACTCAGAGGAGTGAGGCAAATGAGGCAAGTTAAGGTTCACATGATACGCACATGATATGGGATCCCATAGCCCAGAACACCTGCAAAATGTCATAGGCAATTCATCTGTTCTTCTTTCATGCAAAATTCAATGACGGCAATTTTATGGGAGAGTTTCAGCTTTCTGAATAAAGGAAATTTTAACATCTCCACCCTTAGCTGTGTTTTACTGTTCTTATCAAACTCTGACAGGAATGCACAGAAGTCACTCTACCGTTTGCTATTTTTCTAATTCTTTAACTCATGGATATAAATGTAAAGATAGCCATTCTAAATAAGATGGTTTTAAGTCAGAAACTTTATTTTTAGAAGGGGCACAGTCACAAACTTTTCATCCCTAGAAAACATAGACATTCAGAGATTTTGAGTGGCATGGATGGGATCTAGTCGTCTGTTAATTTTCAAAGGTAAATGAATATCTGCTTGTTCTTTGCAACTCTTCCCTTAATTCCTCTCCTAAGGAAATATGTGCTAGAGATAGGAAGAAAAGCAAGGTCTCTTTGTCTGAAAATCCTTCGCTTTTGTCACGAAACCATCTTTCCCCTCCTTTTCAGAGCACTTGCCATTAAATAATCATTTATTTATCAGACAGTATCCATTATACAAAATAGGGTATTATATTGCACTAATTATTGACATGGTTTATTAGGTCAGTTTTTTAATTATGCCATTTTTCTAATTATCATATTATCACTTGAAAATAACAGTTATTGAATATGATAGTAGGGCTTTCTTCATCACTTTTGGAAGCATCCCATGTAGAGAGTAACCATTAATACTAAAAGACAAATTTGAAGGGATTACTCAGTGTAAGCCTCAGAATTTTATATTGTGTTCCTTAAAAAGTGATAGGTCTTCTCATTTATATCTTAGCCAGATGTTGAACTAGATTTACATATAACATTTTTCAAACAAAGGGAAAATCTGCTACAGTTAACATATGTATTAACTTCTGGGCCCCTCACCACAAGAAGGATGTTGAGGCTCTGGAGCAAGTCCAGAGAAGAGCAACGAGGCTGGTGAAGGGGTTGGAGAACAGACCCTATGAGGAGCGGCTGAGAGAGCTGGGGTTGTTTAGCCTGGAGAAGAGGAGGCTGAGAGGAGACCTCATTACTCTCTACAAGTACCTGAAAGGTGGTTGTGGAGAGGAGGGAGCTGGCCTCTTCTCCCAAGTGACAGGGGACAGGACGAGAGGGAATGGCCTCAAGCTCCGCCAGGGGAGATTTAGGCTGGAGATTAGGAGGAGGTTTTTCACGCAGAGGGTCATTGGGCATTGGAATAGGCTACCCAGGGAGGTGGTTGAGTCACCTTCCCTGCAGGTGTTTAAGGCACGGGTAGACAAGGTCCTGAGGGACTTGGTTTAGTGTTAGATAGGAATGGTTGGACTAGAAGATCCGATGGGTCCCTTCCAACCTGGTTGTTCTGTGATTCTGTGAACTTAGAAATTCTGGCTAAATTCTACCTCTTTTAAGTCTTCTGTTCTCTCATCACCACTACAAGATCATCACATCAATACGTTTTCTCCATTAACAAGTTACGAAGCTGTCTCTGCTCTTTAACTCAGCTTCGGAAATTATACCTATGTCTGTATGCAAATCCTCTCCTCAAATAAGTTTCTCAATATGAATAATTTATGCATCCCTGCCTTTCAGTAATAGAATTAATGACCAGTTATGAAACTGCAGTACAATCGAAAATAACTCTTCCCATTCCTTTCACAAGTAGTCCCATGGACAATAGCTAATTGCCAATAGTCTCAAACTAATTAAATTCTCATTAGTTCTCATGCTGCGGTAACAACTTTTCCAAGCTACAGGAGTCAGGAAAAGGCATTATTCAGTAATAAGGCTGTGTGAGGAGGGTATGGTAACCAAGCACGTGAATTCATGAAGAGACAGAGAAGAACTACAAAAGGTGATAGGCTGACTTTATCTGGACTTCTAAAGGTGAAAGTTCATGTAAGCTTTAATTGTTCAACTTGACAGCATTGTCTGTGGTGCTGCATTGCTGGTGTAACAGTGTGTTCCAGCTGCTCCCAGAAATGCGCTGTGTTGCAAAACTAAAGAATACTTCCTCTTACTGGAGTGTTGTGTCATTACTTATATTCTCTGAAAGTGAAATGAAAAGGTTTGTCGACAAACATTTATCCTTCCATAGGAACTTCCCAAGTTTCTTGAAGACCTTGCTTCAACTGATGCTGATCTGCCTTGGAACAAGTCTAAGAATCGTTTCCCAAACATAAAGCCATGTACGTGTTTACCAATCTCTGGTTTGCTCTTTACCTTTGGTAGTGCAGTGTATATTTGGAATGTAACTGTATTTTTGTTTGATCTGTCTTTGAAATGGCACTAAAATCACATCCACATTATGAAATAATTTTCTCTCAAGCAATCTGTCTTTTAATTGTGTTTTTTTTTTAAGGACGATTTTATTTGCCAGTAGCTTTCAACTTGCTCTCACAAACTTTAATATGCAGGTGCAAGAAACTGTAGCCTCAATAGTTTCTTAGCTTTGTAATTCAAGTCATGTAGCAAAATCTTTAACATTCTTCCTCGTTTTTTTCCTCTTTTTATTGAGAAGTAATTTTTTAAACATATAAAATCCACATGTTTATACATTCAGCTACTACAGGATCCTGTGTATGCTTTCTTGTGGATATGAGTGCATGTGCTACAAAGGTTCCACTGAAGATCAGAGTTACTGTATGATAACTTATAAGCCAAGGATAGATTTTATCACAGGACACAGGAGTCTGTCTCTCTGTACTCAACACTGCTTCATTTTTCAGTTAATAAGACAAGAAATGCCATTATTATTTTAGGCATTAGCTGTGATGTGAGATGGGGAGCATGGCATTCCTTGGTTAATAATGCTACATTCTGTGCTATTAACTTTTCAGAGCAGCTGTTCCTGCTATCTACTGCCTCGTTCAAGGCAAACTCTAAAATACAGTCACTAAAAAAAATTCATATTTGTGACACACATGAAATATAGACAGTTGAGTTTCATAAATCTTTAACTGTGTATTCTGGTATTTTTTACTAATTTGAGGGCTAAACTTCAAAATTTGGAATGTTTCATTTCAGCATTTACTTATTCATATATGACATCTTTCCTGGATTTTATCATTTCTGCACACATACTGTGGGCCCAAATTGGAAGACCTCAGTAATTTTTCTTTTTTTTCTGAACTAACGAGCTTACCATATGTAAAAGAAGTGAAAGTCTGTGAAAGTGCCAGGATCTGGCTCAAGTCTGTGACCTGGGCAGCAAGTACATAGGAAAGACTGTCAGACCCCCTGACCCTTATGTCCGATTCATACAGAGGTTGTCTGTGCTAGAACAGCATGGCTTGAAGTACACAGGCTACCTTTAGGTGGAGGATCCTCCCATATATGCATTAAATTGGAGAGTTCGGCATGTTTCACCATCTAATTAAAAAGTTCTACAGTGAAACTGCCTGGAACATTAAAGGATGACCATATTTAACACGAAATGGCTAAATTCTCCTTGTAATTAGAGTTCTACTATGTCAAATATTGCTAGATTATAAACAATAACACTATTTTTTACTTATTAGCACTCTAGGAATACTTGTTACATGTGTTTATTTTTTGAACAAATCTTTTAGTTAACAAGAATTTATTTCCGTGACAGATAACAACAACAGAGTGAAGCTTATGCCTGATGCTGGTATTCCCGGATCTGACTACATTAATGCCAGCTATGTGTCTGTAAGTAGAAAGTCTCTCACATTTTTAACATATTTGTTTCCCAGTAGGATAGTCTGAAAAAATACTTTGCAAGAAGAGGATTCAAATTATTCTTTCATGCACTGCAGCTACTGTTGCCATGGCATTGCTCAAGTGACTTCTATGGCATTGAAAATGAATGTTTAAAAATATAAAATATCCCATTTTCATTGCTAAGTGAAATTTTCAGTAATAATCAAAGCTTTCCAACAAATTACTCTCTATAAATTGTCTCATACCATCATCGTTAAAGACAATAGTGAAAATCCAACAGAGGTCAACCATTTCAACAGGTATTTGGTCTCTTAGTTCAGGAGCTGGGGGAATTGCATATGAACAGGACAGTGTAACAATAACTGAACTGAAAAGTTTCATAAGAATGGTTAATAACTTTGGTGAATGGGATTGGTACACCTCTTCTTATTTTGTGAAGAAGGAATATGCAAATGGGCTTCTTGAAGAAGAAACCAATATTATCTAATCTTCAGCTTTCTTCCTAAACCTTCCATTTTCTAATTGTTATCTCAGTAAATTCTTCACCTATAATTTATAATTTTATTTCATTTTTGTCTCAATGAAGCTCAAATTGTGACTTATGTATTTAAATTGTTGCAACAGTGGCTAGTAGTCTTTCATGAGATCAAGACTTCATTTGCATTAAGCATTATTAAAGCTCATAGCAAGACATGCAGACTGTAGTCTAAACTTATGGCAGTGGCAAGTAGAAATGGTTATTTCCAGTTAACTAAGAGACATTCACAAAGAATAAGCAATAAAATTGAGAGCATCTTCCTTTCTCCTTAGAAAAAAAGCTGTTCCGTTTTTATGGAAAGTCCTAGTTCTGAGAGCAGATAGAAAGAGCCATACCACTTGGTACAGTGTTCAGTTTTGGGCCCCTCACTACAAGAAATACATTGAGATCCTGGAGTGTGTCCAGAGAAGGGCAACGAAGCTGGTGAAGGGGCTGGAGAACAAGCCCTGTGAGGAACGGCTGAGGGAGCTGAGATTGTTTAGCCTAGAAAGGAGGGGGCTGAAGGGAGACTTTATCACTGTCTACACCTAACTGAAAGGAGGTTGTAACGTTGTGGGTGCTGGTTCTTCTCCCAAATGACAGGCGATAGGATGAGAGGGAATGACCTCAAGTTCACATTAGACATTAGGGAAAATTTCTTCACCAAAATGTTTATCAGGAACTGGAACAGGCTTGGTTGAGTCACTATCCCTGGATATATTTACAAAATGGGTAGATGAAGTGCTTACAGATATAATTTCATAGTTGACAGGTATGGTTGGACTTGATGATCTCAGAGGTCTTTTCTACCCTTGCAATCCTATGTATATGTATATGTATATGTATATGTATATGTATATGTATATGTATATGTATATGTATATGTATATACCGAACCACCGAGAAGGACACCAGACAGCTTGGAGCATGGCCTAGTTTTCACCCTTCCTGTCGCCGACATGCACAGGCTTAGCCAGGGAACACTAGCATCAGCTTCCAAGAGCTGCAGCAGAACCCATCTGCTGAGAGTGTTCCCTGCTGGTTTTGCGTGTCTTTAATGCATGCAGGCATCCTACTTGAGGTCACTGTTCGTCAGCGAATGGACAACTATGCTGCTATCATTTCTCAGGGCTAAAGCTTTGCCCTTTCTATGCCCTCTCTTTTCATATTTGTGGATATGTAAATATATAAATGCATATAGCTGTAAATATACAATGTGTTGTGTGTATTTACATATCTATTCATCTAGGTGTATAAGTACTATTCATCCAGGTGTATAAGTACGTGCATACATGTAAGGAGAGGGAAAGAGAGGACTTGTATCTAGTTTTAACAACTGGGCACTTGGCTGCTACTTTCATTTTCATTCATTAAGCAAGAAAAATCAATAACTGAATTGTGAGCTTTGCATCCCTGAATTATAGTTTCTCACCTCACTCATAAACTAGAAAGGATTAACATAGTTTCTCTCTGCCACCTGTTCCGTACATTATAGATGGAGTAAGGGAGTAAGTAAAAGGCAGCTGTGAATTATAGGGCTGTAATTCCAACAGGGAGTTTCAGGGGTGCTATAAAACACTATGTCAGTTGTTTTGAGCAATAAGTGGAACTTTTTGATACTACAGACTGGTAGCTCTACAGTGTAAATTTACTGCTATTATTGCTATTGTTATTTTAGACAATCTGTAGTACGCAACATCTCCTGTAGGGTACACTTAGTTTCTTTGAGGAAGTAGATCCATGAGAACCCATGCATCAACAGCATTTACATGGATTTTTTTTCAACAAACTTCCTTCTCCACAAGATTTACGTAAATTTATAAACTAAATCAACAACAGAAGTCAATACTAAAATAAAAGTCAACAACTACAGTAGATTTCTCAAAGACTGATTATCAGAAATCATTTGTTTGAGTAAGCTGCATCCCTAGGTTACAGCAGATCCATGAGAGTTACTGGAAGGGCAAGGTCATCAGTATGGTGTACAGCTTGCACTAGCTCTCATAGCAGTCCTTAGTTGCTCCCCTGGCTCCACTGCTCCTTAGCACTAATTAATACTAGTGTCTTCTAGTATTAATTAATAATACTGCCTTCTCACATAGTTCTTGGCATCCTCTCGCTGGATCTGCAGTGAGGCAAATATGAATGCTTAAATAATGGGAATTACTGACCTGATGTTCCTATAATTTCTCTGCTAAATGCTTTTCTGTTAGGATTACATTCCCCCAACTTTATTAAGAGTGTTGGTTCATAACCGATCTAAATAATGCAAGAAAATGCCTTTACTTCCTTTGGTTTCGAAGACTTTCTGCCATGGAATGATCAGAAATGCCAATTTCATTAGTAGGCTCTAGTCTTACGCATGCTATCTATATACAAAACTGTACCTATAAACTCTTTTTTTACTTGCCAATCTTATTGTATTAAATATTTTCTTTTTCTCAGGGTTATTTGTGTCCAAACGAGTTTATCGCGACTCAGGGACCATTACCAGGAACTGTGGGGGATTTCTGGAGAATGGTATGGGAGACAAGGGCAAAAACACTTGTGATGCTTACACAATGTTTTGAAAAAGGACGGGTAAGTTACCACCATGCTAATTAATAGCATTTGATATAACAGGAAATTCTGTACATACTCTCTGTCAAGATTACAAAATGGTCATTGTTAATTAGCAAACATCTGCCTGCAGATAAGATGTCATCAGTACTGGCCAGAAGATAATAAACCAGTGACGGTGTTTGGGGATATAGTGATTACTAAATTGATGGAAGATGCTCAAATGGACTGGACTATCAGAGATCTAAAAATTGAAAGGGTAAGCCAGAAGTGGAAGCTCAATCAATAAAACATATCCAATATCTCAAAGAACATTAGACATGTTCCATCACAGGAACTATCCCTCAGTACTATTCCTTTAATGCGTATGCACTGTACTGACTGGTTTTCCTGCATTTTGTTCTCTTTAGTTTTATCTTTATTATTCTTTCAATACATATGCCCTGTACTGACTGTTTTTCCTGAATTTTGTTCCCTTTATTTTTTTTCCCTCTGAGAATTTTCTGCAGGTTCTGTCACAAATTGCTCAGATATGTGGCTGACATGCTATGAAGGGCCTATCAAGGTTACTGAACCTCTGGTCTTGTGGGAGGTGAAGTTTCTATTTGGACACCTCAGTTGTCTCTTCTAGAAAGGAGTAATCCTAACCATTCTGGGATCGAACAAATCCCTTTGAATGTATCCCTCTCAGATTAAAGGGCAAGATTCTCTGGTGCAGTGCAGCTGTTTTGCATTGTACCACCAGCCGTATTGACCTCCACCCCCAGGAGATTCACCCAATATAAATGAGAATCATGAGTATTACTCCCACTCTTTGTGCTGGGAAGAGAGGTGAGTGGTACAGCATAATCATCTTTGTCATGATCCACAACTACAGTTTCCACTCTTTGGAAAAATTAGCACCCAGCATTAAGTCTGAGTGGCCCGTGGGATCAGAAAGCAATCTGCAGATAATGATCCAAGACGATGTCAGCCTTCTTTTGTACTCCCATCATTGACTTGTGTTGTATGCAGTGTGGATGGGTCTTAAGACCTGAACTCAGCTATCTAAGTACATACATTCCCATCCTGTGGCATGCACATGTGACAAAAGAAACACAGCTGTTAGGGTATTGTCTCTGTGGTCACCCCATAAGGAAATGTGCACATAGTACAGAACAATTCAACATTTAAAAATGAGTCAGAGGAGATAAACTCTTTTCAGTTGAAATTAGACATAATGTAAGCAAGACTGGAAAAAAAATATTTAGAGTAAAAATGCGTGCTAGCAGTAAGTGGTCACCTGTGTTAATCAGGGTGATGCTGAAAAGACAATAAAACATAACCTGAATTGACTAAGTGGTCAATTTACTATAGCTGAACTACACTGCACAAGAAGCTATGTGCTCTATAAGCACGTAATAAAGAGTGCCACGTTGCTGGCTTTAAGGCTGTACTTCGTCTTTCATTCACGATTGTATGGATTCTTCATGATCTTCCGGAGAAGCTAAAAAGCATATATGAGGCAAACCATTCACAGTTTTTGCTGCATTGCAACGAAAGTCACTTCTTCGTTGGTTTTATGGTGATAACTTTTAAAAATATAGACCTAAAGTAGTTGCCACGCATAACTGATAACAGTTTTTTGGTGTCCTAGCAATATGAAAAGAGCAAGTGCTTGGTTCAAAATATTTTTTTAAACAGGTTCATTACACAACAGTTGATTAAACTATGGTACCCCTTGCTGCAAGATATCCTGAATGCTAAAAATTTAGAAGGCTTCATAAAATCTGGAGAAATTAGTAGAAGAAGATTTTGACAAGTACTATTAAACTTTGAGATACCATCTCTGACTGAAGCAGTTCACAAGTCACAGGCTATTAAGAATGGAAGGGATATTCCGTGGATCTGTAGATACGTTGTTGTCCTGTTCCAGAATTTTTGCTTAGATTTTTCCTTGACTACTGTTCAAAACAAGATATTGGTCTAGACAGGCCTTTAGCATGATGCTGAGCTTTTATTCTTATGTCCTTCATATTTAATATTTATATCAGATCATAACGAGCCCTTTTTTTTAGTTACTATGTTGCTCTGCTCAAGAAGGCATCAGAGACTTAGAAAATGTATCTCTGTTTACTAGTTTATACAAGTTTGCCTTCAGTGCATTAGATCAGTCCTAGGATGGTTGCTTTTCCCTAAATAAATTTGTTGTCCCAGTTCGCTATCCTGCTGAATGAGCTATAGAAACTTCAATCTGTATCCTAAAAATTACATTGATGTAGTGATTGAAGTCAAATGGAGACGGACTGCAGAAATCTTTAGCATTTCTTGACAGATGGACTTGATGCTGTCTCTGAAAAAACCTGCTGTAAGACCAACAAATTACCCCTTGATAGAACTATATCTTGTAATTGTTACGCTATTCTGACTTTCCTTTTTGCATGAAACTGCTGAGAAGGTTACATGTAGCCTACTGGATCTTCTGTCAGGGTTCTTCTGAAAAAAAAAAAATGCCTTCTTTTATATTTTTCAGCATGGAGACTGCATGATGGTGCGACAGTGTAACTTTACTTCTTGGCCAGAGCATGGAGTCCCGGAAACTACAGCACCAATTATCCATTTTGTAAAACTCATCCGCGCAAGTCGAGCACATGATAATACACCAATGGTGGTTCACTGCAGGTAAATATATTCACCTAATCTTCATTTAATATCTTATATTTTCAGGGAAGTTGCCAGAACAAGAGTAATGAAAACTGAATGCACAGGTATGCTTCTTCTGTGGACAGCAGTGAAGATTTCTCTAGCAGTGCTCTTTAGTCCTTTCTAAAAAGTAAAATATCAAAGTGTGCCTGTTCTTCCATTTGTGGAAATCCCATTGAGGTGATGTCAATGAAATAGTTCCTTCAACAATTATCACAAGGTACTGCTGCACTTATCTCAATTTTCCTCTTTATCCTAAGAGGAGGAATAGCATCTGACATGTTGGTATTAATTACTTATATTATAACTCAACTTAAGAAATAAGTACTAAAAGTTGTATTTAAAATGTACATGTCACATGACAAAAGAAAATATTTGGGATCCATAAAGAATGACAAATAAGAATAAGTATTTGCAAATACCAGATTTCAAGCTTGGATAACCATAAACAGCTAAAATCTATATTTAGGGTCTTAAATAAGTGGCCTGGCGGTTAGAGGTGTTCAGCTGTCGTAGTTCCCATTGATCTCATTCTCAACACCCTTGAACTGCTATTTCAAAGAGTAAGTGTGTGGGGAAAGCTAAGTCTTCAGGAAGGTGGTGAGTGTGTCTGCATTTTTTATGCAGGCCAGTGTTCCCACCAAATGTGTGGGCACACTCCAAAATAGTGACTTGAACTCAGAGGTCTGTGATTGATTCTTTCTTTGCCTCATCCTCAGCATTAGTGTGGAAATATTTGGAAGGAAAAGCTGGTTCTCTTTCCTAACCATTCAGTTTATCATGCATGAGAATTCTTTTTATCTGTCCTGAGTTCCCTACAGATGCCATCCACAATGGATCACAAAGCCTCATTTTATTTGATATCATTGTCATTTACTGTTTTATATTTCCCTCTACTTCAGGGGCCAGAGAGACTTTTACAGGAGGGAACTAGATGATATTCTTGTTTTGTGGATGCTTGTGTACTCTGAGGCCCTTCTGCAATGAGTCCTATCCCCTTTTCACAACACAGAGATGTAAAGAGGTCAGCATGGGCCAGGTGCTCCCTCTGTGCTCAAATTCCTGACGCTTATAAAGTAGCAGTGTGTATTCCCCTACCCAAAAAACTCATTCATTACTTTCTGATCATTAGATCTCACAGGTTCAAGAGAGTTTAGCTATATTTTTCCTGATGAGCTGCAGTGGTGGACCCTGCATTTATTACACCAATTGCAGTGAAGTCTGATAGTGATTTTGGAATGATCCTGCTCATTTTCAAACCTTTAAAGAATACAATACTAGCTGCCAGAAAGTCCTGCACGCTTATCCTCCTTTAAAAGTATTTTCTTCTAAATTTTTTTAGATTTTTCTTTTAAATATTTTGTTTGATCCCATATTGTTTTGTCTCAAACATCACAGAATCCATGTGCGATTTTACAGAATCTTGGGGTTTTTTTTTCCTTTGAATTAGTGAGCTCTAGAAAATTCACAGAAAAGCTGTATGACCATTTTTCCATGTATTCACATTTGGTTTAGTTATCTTATTTGTCTGATGCAACCCCTTGTAAAATAAAATTCATAACATGGCTCAAATCCATATTTCACTGGATCTGATTCAGCAAGGAGGCACACAGATACATGAAAATAGATACTGAAGAATATTTCATTTTTTCCCAAGGTTTTCTTTTCACAATAAACTCAATTTAACCAGAATAGTAAAAAATATTTTATATTTAAAAAATTAACAGAAAAAAAAAGATAATTTTATCTTGTGTATTATGTTTGCAGTGCTGGTGTTGGAAGAACAGGTGTTTATATTGCACTTGACCATTTAACCCAACATGTAAATGATCATGATTTTGTGGATATCTATGGGCTTGTAGCTGAGTTAAGAAGGGAAAGAATGTGTATGGTACAGAATCTGGTAAGATTTATATATTTTCTTTTTCTATTGTTAGAAGTTAGTCATCTGATCATCTAATCTACAAAACAAGACTAGAAAGTTTATAACAATCAGCCACTTAATACATTTTCTACCATGTCCTGCTTCTACTTGGATTTCAAGCATTGTGCAAATGTATTCTCTGTATCTGTTTAAGTAAATTTGACCAAAGTGTGAAAAAGAGTGTTGAGATTTAGTTTTTAGAATTTAACCATAATTTCTTAGACTTTGAGAAGGATCATTTCAAGTTCTGGGTGAATAAAAGTTGCTAAATAAAAAATAGATAGCTTCATACACCACTTAATTTGGCTTTACTACTTAGTTGTATTTTTTGTGTATGTATAGGCAGCATAATCCTCCAAAAATTTTAAATATTCATTTACCTCTGACCTCAATAATGATTCCTTGATTCTTTTTAAATTGCTTTGGATAAAATATCACGTTTGGATAAAATTAAGCACAGACTTCAAAGTTGGCAAAATTAAGGCAATGGTGGGTTCAGGGTCTAAAAAAGTGCATTTCTAGCAGACTTATTGAGTATGGATATAAGTTAGAGATGTGCTGTACCTGGAGGTGTGAGTACTTGCAGAAAGGAGTGCAACAGATGTAAAATGTTAAAATGTAAAAAAGAATGTAAAGATGATCCTCAACTCCCAGTGGAATGGAAATCTTGCTGTATTTGCATAAGGCTTCAGGCCATAAATCTCCTGCAGACCAGGTCTGACACAAGGCTGCTTGCGTGAAGCATTACCAACTTTGAAGTCTGGGTACGCAGGTTCAGGATGAACTTCCACAGGACTGTTGGATTTCAACTGATTTTAATGTAAGGAGACTTGTTCCAATAGGAATATAATTCTGCTGTTCTGTGTCATGTCAGAATACACAAGAAGTGTGTCAGAATATACAAAGAATGTTCCTGCAGCAACTGAATTTCAGATTTATTGAGAACTTCTGGTGATGCTGTATCATGCTCTTTCTTGTAAGGCACTCTCTTATTATCAGTTGGTTTCTATTTTTCCTTTTGAAGTTTTGATGCAGCTAAACAATTGCCAGGACTTTCCTGTGATGATGAATTCTGGAAATACTATTTTTGGTTGTTGTTTTACACTTTTGACTAGAAATGGAATCATCTGCAATTAAGGTAAAGGCTGGAAGACAATTTAATGGGAGATCTCACAAAATAAAATCTTAAACAAGTGAGATATTTCAGAAGATCATTGTACACTTTTAAAATGTGTATTATTGTTGTGTACTTCTTCATTTATGTATTTTGGCAGAGGCTAGAGAAAGGTGTGCCAGAATGCGATGGAAGACAACAGTCTCATAGTCCCTATTTCAAGTATCAATCTGTATGCTAACTGCAAAATCTTCAGACAGGTTATTCTCTGACCAGATTTCTTGCTCATGCTTGCAAGACTAAAAAATGCAAGCTAGCACTAAAATGCACCCAAAGAGAAACAAATCTTGTAAAGTTTTATGGTGGATTCAGTAGTCAAGCTATTTTGACAGTTCTATAATAAAATACTGTAGTATTCTATAATTCAGATTTTATGTGATCAACACAAAAGATATAAAGAGAGGAGCAATTCCTATCCAGAACTGAGTTTAGAGATCCTTCAGTCAAACTGTCTGTAAGATCTATGAGTAAAATAAATAAAACCTGTTTGTGCTTAGACCTGCTCTTTGCTTGATTATAGCTTCAAAATAGTTTTCCTTTTGCCAACAGCGTCATTCTCTATTACTGCAGCCAGTGAGGCCCACATCTGTGCAATTAAACACCTCTCTTCACAAAAAATAGCCAATCCAAGTTCTCTATAGGCAATGACTCATAATCTGCTGTAACTCCTGAAGCACACCAGGAAATTATTTAAGATAGTGATGGTTCATATGGATCAAATCTACATAAGAGGCTATCCAAAAATTGGAAGTAGTTTAGATGGTCAAGTTCTACTGGCTGACAATGTACAGACATTGTTTAATTCCTTAATGTGGATATCATTTCAATATCCTGGGGGGCCTGTATGTTTCCAAGGCCTGCCCTTGGACTACAGGTAAAGAGCATAACCTGATCTCTAGTGAACTTTATTTTTCTCTCCCTCACTTCCAACTCTAAAAAGACCTTCAGATAATTAAAAATGGCATTAATTTTAACTGGGAATATAATTTGTCACACATGCATCTCCCAGGCATCCCACTTCACTTTCTGCTTGCAAACCCAGAATGATATTCAGTGCTACATGCTCAGAAGAATATGAATGCAGGAGATTATAGGGCTTTCAGGATCTGCCTTCTGAACTGGAATAATCAATCTGAACTTCAATGAAATTCAAGAACTTTGTTGTAAGAAATCATATTTATCGAGTGGAACTGTTAATCATCTTGCCAAGCCAAGTACAAGGGCTAGTTTAAAGTAATGCTGTGCTTAAGAAATCTATAGAGAAGCGTAACAGTACTTTAGAACCATAGAACCATAGAACAAACAGGTCGGAAGAGACCCACCGGATCATGGAGTCCAGCCATTCTTATCAAACACTGAACCATGCCCCTCAGCACCTTGTCCGTCCATGCCTTAAACACCTCCAGGGTGTACTTCAAGAGACCTGTACTTCAAGAGACCTTGTACTTCAAGAGGTCTGTGATAGTCTGTTTTATTTACCTGTGGTTCTGGAGCTGTTACTCTAAAACATTTCTGTGTAACCAAATTTCTCTTATACATTTGAGACACTTGAATTGAAAATTTGTGGCAGTTCTGAAACAAAACAGCAATTGTTGAGCAGAAAGATTACACTAATGTATTTACCTGTGGAGATGTTCACACCCTATCTGGACAAGGTCATGGGCAACATGCTTTATCCAACCCGTCTTGAACACTGGGAGTTGCAATATGTGATCTCAAGAGGTCCCTTCCAACCTAAACAAATCTGTGATATTGTGGTCTGTCTCATTTTCTGCATCTATGTACACAGTAATTCTTCTATGTGAAGATATGCTTAATCCATTTCTTTTCTTTCTATTTCTTTTCATTTTTCTATTTCATTCTCTATTTCATTCTTACATTGCCTTCTTTTATTTTTCTCTTTTCAGTAATCATTACCTAGAGTTACTTTATGTCCTTGGAAGAGAGATTAACTTTAATTGCCCACTGTTTGCATTATAGCCTGTCAAAAATAACACTACAGTCTTACAAGTATAACTAAAAATATTACGTTTGGGGTTTTTTTTCTCTTTCCTAGAGCATGTAGATTTACTTGAACTTCTGCATTTGAGTGCACCCTGCTGGTTTCCTGTATGCTAGAAAGAGGAAGATTTTCTTATCTAAATGTTATATTTGTGCAGTGCAGTTTTAGTCTGAATCCAGTGACAAGAAGTAATCAAACATATTTTCATAGAGGAAACCTTTACAGAAAATTGTGGAACAGCCTATTAGTCTCAGTTATGATTAGTTTAATTTCATATATCTTACTGGGTATAAGAACTGGCATGATTTGGCAAATTCTCACACGTTACACCTCATAATTAATTGAATCAAATTAGGCATATTGGATATGATCATCAGACTGCTGAGATTGTGGAGATAAACTGCAGTTACTTTGAGAAGATCTATATATATAAAAGAATAAAAGTTTTTTAGTGTTAGAAGTACATTTTTCTTCTAATCAAATGTCCTTAAATTCACATCTTACAGGCACAATACATATTTTTGCATCAATGTGTATTGGATCTGTTGACAAGCAAGGGAAGTAGTCAGAACATATGTTTTGTAAATTATTCAGCGCTGCAAAAGATGGACTCTCTGGATGCCATGGAAGGTAAGAAGATATAGGTTGTCTCAAAATACTTTTTTGATAGCATGTGTGTTGTCATGTCCAGGCTAAAGCTCAGAAACAAGTACTTTTACATGCATTTTTTGGCTGCAGAAGTGTAAATTCCTAGCATTGTGCTGACCAAAAGTCTCCCTCATTTTAAGTCATTGCTCAAGCTTTCCACTTTCTTTACTGCGTGTTTTTTTAAATACAGCTGAAATAGTAACCTGCAGCTAGTTGCTGTTTTATTACAAGATAGGTTAATGTGATATATCTGTCTCTTTTGTAGGTGACGTGGAGCTTGAATGGGAAGAAACTACCATGTAAATAAAGACTAAATATTAAAGATAATGGGATTTTGAAATTCAAATTCATATTTTTCTAAGCACAGGAGCCAAAGTGAATTCCCCTATTTTGATGATCATAACAAACACGGATGATTGCAACAGCTTTTCTTCTATCAATGTGCCTTTGAAAATATGTTATTTTACTCAGATCAGTAAGCAATAACGCTTTGGAGTACTTTTGCACAGACTGCACTTCTGGTGTTAAATGAACACTGTATTCAGTATGTATTTAAATAGAAATTATGTTTGAATATGTTCCTTTTTTCCAGCTGCATTTGTAAAAGAAGAAATACAAGCCAAATATGATGTAAAAATCTCATCTTCCCATTGAATTTATTTTGAGGTGAATTTGCTGTGTTTTTTCGGTTTGATTTTAAGTAAAAGCTACAGTTCCCTGAATCATTCTTGTTAGATTGGTTTCAGTGTTGTCAACTCTTGCAGATTAATTCCAGTACCATCACAATGGTCTTTACCTAACTGTATGTTCTTGTGTTTTGAATCTTTTTTTACAAGTGGTAGCATGTCAGCTCATGATCCTGAACAGCTGAAGAGTCACCTTCTGACATGAGGAGGATTATTCAGTTTTTACACAGCACACAGTAGCTCTTCAGGGACACTTGGGGCTCTTTAAGCTATCTTATAATCAGCAGGTTGTTTTTTTAAATATACAATGATGATTGCATATGTTTGGTGCTGAAGGAAGTATTTTACATTCCCGCTACTTTTTCAAGCAGATAAATCAAAGTAAAACTATAAGTTTATTATATATTGTAATGCATGTTTGACTTGAGTAATAGAATGTTCATAAATTATTCACATTTCTTAAATATAATACTGTATTTTGAAAGGTTACTCAAAATTTAATAACAATATATTTTAGAACACAGAGTTGTCAAGTGAAAAAGTTGTTGCTCCTTTCTTGGGTTTGGCAAATCACTGCAGACACTGAAAAGTATGGTAACTTATATAGAGAGATTTAATAAAAGGAAACATCTTCCACTCTCACGGATCATCATTATTGGAAACAGATCTGAGACAGGAATGAGAGTAGCAGGAAGCTCCTGTCTGAGAAATCAAGCAAGAACTGGTAGAATAGGAATACTATAGGGAGATAATTAAACTGTATACTCTGATGAGTGGCAGTATTCAACTGATATTATTGGGGGAAGATTGTGATTGCAAAGTTTTTATCTATGTAAAGAAATGTATCATTTTGAACTAATTCTAAAGCTGTGAACATAATCCAGGATGCAAAAGGTGATAGCAAAGAGGCTCAGAGTTCTTTGTTCTGTGTATTCTCTTTAGACAGAAGAAATCTATAGCCTTGTTGAGGCATCAAGCTCGGGAAAGTTGGATAAACATCTGCAGAACCCTCAAAGATGGTTGTGTTTGTGTGCACTCTGAACAGAACAGTAAACTAACAAAACTTTCCATCTCAACTATAGCTGCCATACAGAAAATGCTATAGAACCTGCTATTTTTTCATTAAGTGACAGTAGGTGTTGATATCTTTCTGGAAGCTGGCAAAGGTGGTGCCACGAGGACACTTTGTAATCTAGCACAAAGTGCCAAATATCTAAAATCAAAATCAAAAGACAGCATTTAAGGAGGTGGAAACGGTCAACAGAGTTATTCTGAGTGATCAGTCTTTCTGGAAGACTGACAGTATTGTAAACATCACCTGTCAAGCTAAAAAGAAAACAATGCCTTTTAAAGCTGGGTAGAGGGGGAGAGAGGTGATGTCCACAGCTGTTCAAGTCTCTGGCAAAGTATTCTGTACAGCTCTAGTTTCATTTGGTTTCTATGAACCATATGTTCTTCATTTATTATACATGTGCTTTAAAGTATTCTGACAAATTTCTTACAGTGACTTACAGATGGTTTTCATTATTTGTACTTGTACTTGGTAGCAGTACATGCACTACTGTGATAAACTGACATTATAGCGTCATAATCTTCTATAATCCACAATGGTGGAATATCTATGTTTGTTGTTCTTATTTTGATTGGAGGAAAGAGCTTAAAAGTCTTATGCAACTTAGAGATGAACTCCAGAAGTTCCAAATGCACTTCAGTATTTTAATGATGAAGATTCCTACATCCTCCTTTAGGAGACCTGCTTGTGGTCAAACATCACTTTCAGCAGCATGCCTGACAACTTGGTACGGTACTAGAAAATGTGACACTCTTTTCTGCAGAGGCAAAGTGAAAAAACTGAAAAGCAATTCAAGTAGTTGGATTGGTTTTAACTACTAGTGTGAGCAATATGATACATGCTACTTTGAAACAGTTTATATTGCTTTTAGGGTAAAAGGCAATATTCAACATAAAGTAGCCACAAATCATAGGATATATGGTCAGGGAAAGAAATGTCTCCAAGCAATTGTCTTCGTGATCTGATTTTCAGTGTAAATATGGTGCTAGCCTTCTTGTCTGCCTGCCAGTGACTTACAAGGGGAAGAGAGCACCCTTATATCACGAGATAGCCCCAGATCTCTGCTTAGTTATGAAGAAAGAATTTTCACATAGTCTCTGGTCTTCCAGCCTTCCTTCCCTTATGCAACGACATCTACAGTGGTACTGCTAACAGAACTGGAGACCTGGAGGAAAGATTCTTGGTGCTACTGATAGGGCAAGAGTATATTCTGTCAAAATTAGAAATGGAATTAATAAAACCTGGAGAAAAATATACAAATTCTGGAGGATAATTACAATTGTATTGAAATTAGGTCATATTGTATTAAATTATTTGGGCAATTTCTATAGAGACTGATATCTCTCCATACATAGAAGAAACATTCTTTATATGTATTTATGGCCAGGTCTGCTGGATAGTATTCAAAGAGACTGCTGTCAGTGCCCTCAAAACCTGATCTGTTCTATTCACTAAAGTAATAGACAGCAGAATATTACATATATGTTAAATTTATAGCACTTCTTAATACTGTTAAAGGGGTTGATAAAAACAATTGTGTATTCAAACTTATGCTTTTATTGTGTATGTGGAGCTATCCAGTAATTTACTTTCATAACATTATGTGAAAGATTAATAAATTTGCAATACCGTCTGTGTATGGCTGCAGTGCAAAGTATGCTCATATGTAGTTGCTAAGAAAAAACAGCAAGGAGCAATGCATCGATCATATTTCATACTAAGGTAACACGACAGTGAGCTTTTCTTATTGTGTACAGACATTCCAGAGCCTCCTAGATGTGGACCTGA
The DNA here is from genome assembly GCA_033558105.1 of Coccyzus lansbergi. Taxonomy (NCBI): domain Eukaryota; kingdom Metazoa; phylum Chordata; class Aves; order Cuculiformes; family Coccyzidae; genus Coccyzus; species Coccyzus lansbergi. The sequence goes on along the minus strand of JAUMJK010000623.1, from coordinate 19,061 downwards.
ATATACAGAGATTCAAGATGTAAAGACCTGTGAGTCCTCTGGGCAGAAGAGACTTATCCAAAAATATTTTAATGGCAAGTTAAAATAAAACTTGAGAAGTATCCATTTCAGAACATGTACTACATGTGTATTAAGCATTAAATAAGGTTATCCATGGAAATATACAATAGACAGATCCAAACTAATTGTTGTTTTAAGAACTATGAAAAGTATCCCATTAGCTTTCTTTTAAGGGATATACATGTGGCAATAATGAATTTAGGGCTGTTTTATATTTAAGCTACATGCTCAGTGCTGCAAATCCTGCAATGCTTTGAGTGCAGTAGGCTGTAACTGGAAACAATTGACAGTGTTGGACATAGCTTTGATTTTAACTGAGTCAGAGAAAATGTACTGAAAGGTGATCCTCTGTTTTAGCACTTTTCGTGACTGCTGTGTCACCATTCTACCTGTGGTGCTAAAAAGACAAGTCCTCCCAATACTGTTCACCACGTTTTCTTCTGTCTTCTAATGCTGCATTGTTTGTCTATATGTGACTATATAAGAAAGAATTGTTCACCGTAATATGAGTCAGCTGAATTCAAATACTGCCAGCATAATCTGCAGGCATGAATCATTCTCAGGTAAGGTGTGTAGTGGCCTTACTTCAAACCTTCTGTCTCTCCCTTTCCCTGTGAGTTGATTTCCCGATGACATCACAGAAGGTCAGCTGTATTTTTCTGCCAGCTCTTGACCAGTATTCATTTTCTGTCCTGTCCCCCTGTGTAGCTTTGGTTACAAGGTATGAGACAAGTGTGAACCGACTTTTCTGCTGTTTTCAGACATGAGCTGTGGTATCAGTTGCATGTCTTTGCAGTAGGGGCACTGTACACAATTGTAAGCTAGAACTGGCTTCCAATCCAGAAGTTTCTCCTACTGCTACAATAAATTCTGATATAAATTTTAGCGCTAGTCATTGTCATTGTTCCGTGTCACTTGAAGACAGCAAGATGAATCCAGTCTTTGATATTTCCACAGCAATTCTCTTTTCCTAAGAACTTTTCTCAAATGATGCTCAACTTACTTATTTTAATTATTTAATTTCACAGCTCCCTTATCATGTAGGCCATTTCTCAGATTCCACTATGCAAAGAAAACTGAAAATCAATGGCTTTTCAGTTTTGAATAACAATGTCTGCGATACATTTCACAGATCTCACTTCGTCAGGCAAAGTTTGGGATGTAGCTGTGCCTCTGTATTTCAGTTGAAAGACAGCATTTCGAAGGTTTCAGTTATATTTGGATCATCTTACTCCGATTGTTGATTGGTGTTACCAGGGTGATCTTTTTGTAGGATGACAGCTGCACCCAGCTATCCACAGTAATCATGAATAAACCGTTCCAGTACTCTCTACAGTCAATAATGAGCTGAAGGAAGTTTTACAAGGATGTTCCTGAAATATTTTGCAGGAGATGGAATTCTGAATGATATAAAAAGAATACTTGGATACTGGAAATCTAATATGCTGCTAGAGTTCGACTATTCATGGTTGCATTCCATGAAGCCTGCTAAGCAGGAAGTGTGTCCTAGACCCCACAGAGCATATTTAGGACAGTGTAATACAACCTTTGAGCTGAGTACTGCAAGATAGAGAGCACCCTTGCCAGCCACGCAGAGAAGAGCAAAAAAGCTGGTGAAGGGGTTGGAGAACAGGGTTTATCAGGAGCAGCTGGGAGCTGGGGTTGTTTAGCCTGGAGAAGAGGAGGCTAAGGGGAGATCTCATTGCTCGCTACAACTACCTGAAAAGAGGTTGTGGAGAGGAGGAATCTGGCCTCTTCTCCCAAGTGACAGGGGACAGAAAAAGAGGGAATGTCCTTAAGACCTGCCAGGGGAGATTTAGGCTGGATATTAGGAATAAATTTTCACAGAAAGGGTCATTGGGCATTGGAATAGGCTGCCCAGGGAGGTGGTTGATTCACCTTCCCTGGAGGTGTTTAAAGCACAGGTGGATGAGGTGCTAAGGGGCATGGTTTAGTGTTTGATAGAAATAGTTGGACTCAGTGATCTGATGGGTCTCTTCCAACTTGGTTATTCTATGATTCTGTGATTCTATGAATGCACTTAAATAAGGTTTACTGTGAAGTGCTCCTAGCTTTCCTGAAAAACACAAACACAGGAAACACCTATTATGACAGCTGGTAATATCCTTTGTCATTCAAGCTAGCACTAGAAATCAAAGGACTCTATTTAGTCACTTCTTTCACTGATCTCAAGTATATAAGCAAATGTTCTGACACCACAAGTATAGAACAAGGGCAAAGTATAGGTGGAGAAAATTACTTTCTTCCATTAATGCAGGTATAAGCAGAAAAGTAAGTAGGCCTGCATGTCATTCTCTTTCCTTCTGTCTGCTGTCTGCATGTGCTCTCCAGCGGCAGATAAGTAAAATGTATCCACTCTTAATTTGATTAGTATATTGGTAATTCCTTTCTCAAAACCCAGCATGTAACAGTCACAGAACTCTTCTTTTTCACTTGCCAGTCTTCTGTTGGGATTCACAGTAGGTTCATTTAACTATTTTTCTTACAGAGTTTCACTAATCCTCTGTCAGTATTACAGAGACAATACACACAGAAGGAATCTGAACTTGCATATTGTACACAAAATTTTTAAATGACCCAAGGAGACTGGCTGCCTAGAATGTAATCCTACTACCTTTCAAGAACAGGGTAGTTCTCTGACTAGACCCTGTCTCAGTCAGGTAGTCCAGAAAACATTCCCAAAGCTGATTGACACTTACCTGTGGGATTTAAATCTGAACATTTCTCTGCTAAGGATAAACAAGTAAATTCAAAGCTAGCATTGTCATAATTGTCAGCAACTCATCTTTGTTGCTTAGGACATTAAGAAAAAAAACTTCTCATTTAGCTGCTCTTATTGGTGCCTTAGACTTACAAATATTTATCTTCTTCTTCACAGTTCACATTCAAAGTTCTTTTCTCTTCTTTACATGTTTTTTCAGTATGAGAATTTGGAAACCTTGACTTTTTAATAGTTATGGGTTGTCTTAGGAAAATACTGAGCTATCCTGATACAACAACCATAAGGAGGATGCTTTGACAAAAAAAAGTGTTCTATAATAATGGCCATATTAATACACCTAAAATACATACTTCCTGTGGGGTGGCCATTATTGTAAGAACACATCAACTAAATATTCTGTTCACTAAGAATGTGACTGAATGTTCAAAAAGGCAGATATATTTGATTTTCCCATTCATTTTGCCCTTCCAATTCCTCTTATCCTTTACTGGCATTCCTAAGAAGGTTTTGGGAACATATCAGGTTGCTCGTTAGCGGAGATTAATTGTGTCAGCTATACTAACTATGTATAAAACTTAATACATACTGGTGTGCTCTCTCTGAAACCAGAAGGGATCAATGACATCAGTACCGGAGCCAACTGGCTGTCAGAGATAGATGGTCTTGTGCTAGCATGGGAGAAAACCTGTGCTTAGTTCCAAGTTTTCACAAACTGCATGTCTGAAACAAATCACTTAATTTCCATGTATCTCAACTCCGTATTCAAAAAAAAAAAAAAAATCTTAAACCTTTTTTCCTGGGAAAATCAGTTTCTCCCAATGTGTCTTTGCACACTTTCTGTCACAACTAAGAATACTGTCAAAGTAATAAATTCTTTCTCCTGTTAACATCATTGCAAAACAAGCACATGGCCAGTAGATTACCAAGAGCAATGGCATCACAGCCACACAGTGCTCATGCTTTGCTTTGCTTTCATCATCCTTTCTGTTCCCTCATCTTGGCAGTAAAGAACTAGTGGCAGGCAATGGCTCTCAATATGTTGAGCATTTGCAAAGAGCTAACTTTGCCTCTTCGGAAACGTTCCATACCTCCAAGAGCAGAGCAGGTACTTGTCACAGAAGGCATCTCACTTATTATTCAGTCTTTGGGTAAAAATCTCTTGGCTCTCTGTCTGGAATAATAGAAAAATGACAAGAATTAACTTATTATTTAAGATGCTGATGGATTTTCTAACTTGTGATTGCCATTATGATATACCATTTCCACACATCCTTTATCATACACACATGCGCAAGCAGACACTTAAGCTCCTTGAAAATGAGGGCACTTCTAAATCTGTTAGATCAGGTGTGACTAGCTTAATTCATGTTAGCAAAGAAAAGCATGACTTGGATTAATTATTGCCATTAAGTCTTGATCTACGAAAGTCACTGATTATGATTCTTTAAAAAAGACCTTGCAAGGGATCAGATTGAAGTGTTTCTTTTTTCGAATGTGTGCTGGAACAAGTGGTGAATTGTTCTAATGGAGCTGTGAAATACTTGGGCTCTCATATTTTCTGGATCTCCAAAACCAGGAAAAATGTTCAGCAGGGTGCTGTAAGGAGACTTTGTGAAATATAAAATTGCTACAACAGCTGAAAGAAGGAAAATGCTTCCATTGAGAGAAAGCTAATGAACAAGTGTCAAAATGGACAGTTGGTGTCAGTTCCAGAAGAATTTAAAACTTAGACATGAGCTTGAAAACAAAACATGTTAATAGAGCCAATATCTGTATGAAAAGAACCTTGTATTTAACAAAAATCCTTTGTAAACAACGTTTGACATGGAATGTATTCAAATGCTTAGTAGAAAAGAGTAGTGTATTAATTAAGCATAGAAATACAATATTGCACTGATATTCAATGTAATACAATGTGTTGTCTTTTCTCCTGAGAAAGTAAGTTCCAAACATAAGTCAGCATTTGTATTTTGATGGATTTTGGTAAAAATTTCATCTTTCCAAAGAAGCAAGTCTGTGACAAAGCCCTTTGATTGTATTTCTAAGAGATTACAAACAAGATTTTCTATTACTAGTTTAACATAAGTCCTTGTGACCTATATAGAATATTTTTGATCACATTTAGGTAATAAAGAGAGTCCAAAAATAAATTTAGGCTTTATATTTCAACAGCAGCAGTCTGTGGCACACAGCTCACACACAATTCAACTAAAGATTCCACCTGAAAGAAACCACATGACTGACAATGAGGTTCTGCTGGCATTGTTGGGTAATCCAAAACCCTGACTCTGGGAGGAAGGAAGACAGTGGAAGCTGTTGAGACTAACACCATCAAAACAGCCCAGACACTCAGCTCAGTCCTGTTTCATGAAGGAGCAGTGAGATCACAGAGCAGTCAATGCCATCTCCTGCATGTGAGGCTTTCCAAACGTGTGTTTTCCTCTTGCTTGTCTGGATACTAGAAATACTTGTTGCTCTTGGGCTCGGGATGTTTGCAATATGCGAGTCAGAGAGATTACAGTCAACTCTACACTCCATGGAGCTCTTTTGTGTGTGAAGTTCTCTTTTTTTCTTTTTTTCTCTCTCTTTTTATTGTTTAAAGGTCAAAGAAAGGTATTGAGACAGGATTCAAGACGTAAATCTGAGATTGGTTTGTGCTGGAGAATTTCAAAGTGTTAAAATGCTTAGGTCTTGAATATTCTGCTGCTTTGCAGAACCCTTAGTTGACAAGCACTCAGATTCGATGCTATGTAGAAAAATAATGAGGTAAGAAAAGTACTCTGAGAATTTATGAATGGGACTTAGAAGACAACAAGGACTGACAATGCAGATAGAAAGTGTCAAAGCATGCATGCCCACACAGCTTTATGATTGTTGCGCTCTCTTGCAAGAGAATTGTAATCTAATTATCATTCATTTGTTGTCTAATTCAATTGGAAATGCCAATTCTGATATCCCCTTCTAAAAAGAATCCCTAAGTAAATCTCTAGGATTGAAATTTAAACCTTCAAATAATATGTAGGAGATACTGATTTATTTTCATCTTCTGCTCAACTCAGAACAGGGATCTGTTTATCCTTGTTTATCTCATCTGAGGCAAATATGCGGATCCCTGGGCGAAGGCTGCAGAGAAAGTGCATGTACACTTGTCTTGCTCCTGTAGTGCCGTTTTCAAGAATATTCAAATATTCAGAAATGGATGTAGCCTGATGGGGGCAGGCTCTCACATGAAATGTAGAAGGCAGCAGTTCAAATACCCAAGTAAGGTATCAAAAAATTATGGGATCTTAGCTGGATCTTCTCCCTCCCTGAAACACCTCTGCTACCTAGACTGCCTTTCTTTATTTGTCCTTAATTCTCCTTGGTTATCTCTAACAAAATTGAATTCTTTCTAGTAAGAAATGGTGACAGCACTGTTCATAGCAAAATAAGTCAAAAAAACCCACTGTGGAAATCTGTATTCTGTTGTTCTGTCATATTTTGCTTGACGTCTACATCACTCATAACAGAGGTTTCTATAGCCACTGCTTTGCAGCTAAGCCAGCCTGGTGTTTTTCCTTCCATCAGGAGACTCAACTTAAATGTGCCTTGTTATAACTATTTGTACCTTTTTTTGCACCAGTTTGCTCCATTTCTCTTTGCCGCAATTGTTTACTGCTTGCTTAATCACTATCAGTACTTTCTCTTGACTATTCTGTTCTCTAGTCTATACCACCACATTAATTCAACATTTACTTTGACAATGTTTCTAAGTCTTTCATCATGCTCATCAGAATTCTGTGTTCTCTCTAGCTGTACTAGTTGCATCTGTTTTGAGGCGCAGTGCAGTGTCTGAAAATGGGCATAGAATCACAGCTGAAGTCTTACCAGCCTAGAAGACAATGGAAAGAATACTTCATGTATCTTCTTCCTTTTTGTATGTACTAATGGGTGGTTTTCTTCTCATCAGCATGTTGGGCTTTTATTCTCAACAGCATCAACTGTAACCATCAGTTTCCTTCTTTTGTAGGATTACCACCTACCTAGTCCCTCAGTCTATATTACTGGAGTTGATCTGGCTTGCCTAAGTGATAACCTTGTCATTATCAAATCAAAACCTATTACTGACTTCAGATATGGTTCATCCCAATCAGTCTGAAATCTAAGCATGTCCTCCAACAAGCTAGTAATTTATATCATCTCTGTGACACCTGCAAACTGGATGAGCTTATTCTTTATTCCATTATCTGAGTTATTAATTAAAATATGAGTTCCCAGAACAGAACCCTGATTAGTCGATCCTAAGAAAGGTCTTCTTCGTCAGGTTTCCAAACAGTTGAATACCCATAGGGTATTCTTTTTCCTAGTCTTCGTCTGAGGATGTTGTGTGAAGCTGTATGAAAAATTTCATTAAAATCAAGTAAGTGACTTTGCTTATCCCATAACCACAAGAATTGTTATCCTGTTACATCAGGACAATACATTGATTTGTAACAGCTTATTCCTGACAATTTTTTTATAGTAACAAGTCTATTCCCTGTTAACATTATTCACCCCATTGAAAATATTAAATAGAACTGGTCCCAATACTGAGCCCCACACCATTTGTGACTGGTTGCCAACTGGATTTAACTCCGTTCACCGTAACTCTTTGGGGCTAGCCATCCAGCCAGCTTTTACCCACCAAAGAGTACACTAGACCAAGCCATGAGCAGCCACATTCTCCAGGAGAATGTGGTGGGAAATGGAGATCAGTTTAGTAGTTTGAGTTCAGTCTTACTTACAGCTCTCTGTATGGTCATGCCAGTTCGAGATGCAGGCATGGCTGTTGTTACGTGCATGCCTGTGTTCAGTTCTTGAATGTGCTAAGATGCCTCAGTGACTATTTTTTCTCAGAAATAAAAACACAGTAATAATTTCTTTTTTAATTGATAATTCACATTGATGAGGAAAAAAATACTTGTTCGCTCAGACAGTTTCTCTATTGATCATAAAGTTCTTCTTCTGTCAGAGAATATCATAGATCTCAAGAAAGTGACATTGCTTTTTTCCAGTCTCCTATTTTCTCCTCTTACTTCAGATCCATGACTTCACAAGCAGCTAAAACTTCCCCAAAACACATAGCAAATTCACTGCTGATTGAACCCACCATCAGGACACAATCACAGAACTGAACAGTTGGAATTCTGAAAAGTAATTTATGTGAAGTGTTAGAAAATCCCTAGAACCATGGAAACATCAGATTTGAGGTGCTTGATTGAGAAAGCTTCAGAATGAGAGACGATAATCTGAGCATCTTCAGACTCCTTGTTGCTCGTATAAACTGTTGCTGCTGGTGGTGTAAAATCAACTTCTTCAAAGACAGACCCTCTGCCTGGAAAGACAGGTAATTATAAGCAGTCATGAGGCACTGGTGCTGCTGGACAATGCTCAGATGTTATATTTCAGCCTGTATAATGAATGAAACAGTTTGTAAAGATGGTGCCAATTGTGTGATCACCTTAATATCCCCTTGTTCCAGGAAATACTGACTCCTGATGTCACCTTACTCAAGACAGAATGTGCGCATATACGCAACCATTCTGTAAATTGATGACTTAAATGGAGAAACGATGATGATCCAGACACTTCAAACATCTTTCTTCTCCAAGAGCAATTTCAATTAATGAGTCAATAATTACTTGGCAATCTTTGCACTAATTACACTAATAACTTGGATGCTGATTATTAATTCTCTTGTGATGTAAACTTATTTCCTTGGACAGAATTGTAGAAAAAAAATTTACAGTTTCTTATAGCGTCAGTTTCTTTATCATAATGACCTTGCAGGTCAGTAGATCAGGCAGAATGGGCTTTGCAGCTTGAAAAATGCAAAAAGGAAAAGGCTGAGTCTTCATGGACAATCAGCATCAGAGACAACTTCTGTCTTAACCACGTCACTGTTAATGATCATTCTTGTAAACATTTCAGAGCCTTTATATTCTTTTCTGTGTAGTTTTAAATAGGACAAATCTTCTTTATCCTGTTGTTAAATACTTGTTTCGTGCTTGCACATGAGAAACATTGTTAGGTGATTCTTTTTCATACGGTTGAGTGAGCTCAATTGACCTTGTATGAACACTAGAATCTTTAAATTGATCGGAATCTTTAAACTGATATAAAATCCAGCGATGCTGTCACCCACAGCCAAATCAGAAATTTAGATGATTTTCTATTGTCCAGCAAACATGGTTCAGTTTTTAGTGTTTACACAAATGACTTCACCAGTAACTGTCATCTTCCTGATTACAATGACCTGTTTAGTTTGATTATTTCTTTTCATGTAGTAGTTTCCAGACTGATATTCAGTTCTGAATTACAGGTTCTATCTTGCATATCTTTTATTTAATTCAAGAGATCCTGATTCCTTAAAGCAAGACATGGTTTACTGATGACAGCAATGTGAATGCAAGATGAAAGCAATCTGCAATTAGACTTGTATGCTGAAGACCGCCTCCCTGCAGTAAGCACAACTGCTTTCATTACCTTGGCTTTTGCAACTCACTAAGTAACATGGCTGCAAGCAACCAGTTCTAAAGGAAAAGAAAGATAAGGTGCAGTTAGATGAACTAGTAAATGCCACGTTCTGTACTCATCAGTTTTTAACTCCTCCCTTTCATATACCATCCAGTTTCAGAAGCCACCTGTAGACATTTCTATAAAGCTGGTGCTGTTCCAGTGTGACTGTCCCAGGCTGAAGCATGTACCTTAAATGACACACAGCTGAACAACAGAATGACCTTCAGAGCCTAAAACAGATTTGCAGCTGTGCAACAGGTTCCAATAACAACATGATACAATATATGTTAGATCAAGGTCATTATTGCTATTCAATATAGAGCAACTGTCTTTCCAGAAGCCTTCCTCTCAATGGCTTCAATATCCCAGAAGTGGCAGATATTTTCCTTTTGAAAGCCTGTGCAGATAAGATACCTGGGCATTCTGTACTAACATTTCCTCTAGTCCCAGGTGCATTATACAGAAATTTAAAAAGTTTCAAAAGTTTGGATGTGGTACAGACTGTCATGTTTGAGGTGCACACCAGTGTAACTTAAGGGATTAGGAAAAAGCATCTCTGCTGGAACCTCTTGAAAAGATCCTTGTCTTCCATTAAAGTGTCTGATATTGGCCTTTTTCAGAAAATACAGATGACAAATTTCGTGGACAGCATTGTGGCAAATAATTTCTGGCAGCCTATATCAGCCTATATCATCCCTATATCTGACAAGAGATAAAAATTCAAGGACTTTCATGGTATTTTCCGAGTGGACAAATGACTGGGCTTTCGCCAGGGAAGGACAGAAGTACGTTTGTCTTTCAATAATTAGAAGAAGCAGCAGATGCAGGAGACTGTAAGTGATACAAGAGGGCCCCAAAATACACCAACTAGTGCACCAGTCCCATCCAAGTGGAGATGGTAAGAAGAAACCAGAATGAATAAAGAGAATATTTGAAGATCAGTGTATTCTTACAGGATATAAAAAGGTAAATTTGTGAAAACATGTTTCCCTTGCTACAATGCAGAAAGAGAAGGAGAAAATACAAAATACTGTGAAGAAAGAATTTACAAATTTTTTTTTCATTAAAGCTCATCAAAGCCCAAGGATTACGGGTATACACCAATCAAAAGACTCGTGAAAATCTACACAGAGAAAGGAATTTGACTGATGCTTGGAAAGGGAATGGTCACATATCAGATTACCTGAAGTATATATTATGAACATTACATTCTAATCAGCCAGGAACATATTTATGGAAATTAAGATGGTGCATACATATGTTTCAAAGTTGAGACTGACTCAGCAAAGTTGATCAATGAATCTAAGGAAGAGCTTGGAGAAGAACACTTGGGATGTAGCAATTCTGTTTGTTAAAGCAGAAAATGTGACAAGGGAGCAAAAATAACATTCTGTACTTATACTGTAAATGACTGATGGCAAGCCACCCAAAGGATGTCAAGCAAGTCAAAACAAGGTGCATGACACGAGCTTTATTTTTTCAATTAAGAACAAGGTAAGATGTGGAAAGAAAAAGGTAACAGTGCCACATGGAGAACAAAACCTTGAAGAATGAGTAAAAGGTACAGCATACAGATTGCGGAGAAATCAACACTTTTTCAAAATTATGAGGCAAAACTGATTGTCCACAAAGGCAGAAGAATACTAAAAATATAATGAACAAATGTTGAAATCATAGACAACAAAAAAATACTTAAAATCTTGTGAAGAATAGAGAAAATATATGGTACCATGAAACAATTGTATTATTTCTGATATTGTAGTTATATTTTGGAAAAAAAAAGAATAGCTTGAGAGTTTCCTATTTCAGTTGTTCGTGCATTTAAAATCCATATGTACATAGAATAAGAAGGACTGAACTAATGTAGCATGAGGAGATAAGTCATGACCAAGTAATGTCTGCGTTTGACTTTAGCTTATTAACTTTGTCTTAATAAATTCAGTTCTATGTAACTATAATCAAAGAGTTCATTAAATTGGCACACTCATATGTCAGAGACCTAACACTAGGAAACCGAAAGAATATTTGGCAATGAATGATGAAACAGGTGAATACAGCTTATGTATAAAAAGCAATTAGTCAGCACAGTCGCTTCACGGGTTTGTGATATGCTGTTTTAAACAATCCTTATGTTATTGCTGAGAAGGGAGCTGTCAACACCCACTGTCTTCGCTGTGTCTTCTCGGTTTCCATTTCCAAGCCACTATCATCTGAGTCCTTCATGAAGATGCATGGCTCTGCAAAAAAACCTTGTGAGCCCCAGGAAAGTAAGCTGTGATTTTTTACACAATCTAAGCACTAAACTCTCTTTCTGTTCACAGAGAGCAGAGATGTGATTAGCCTGAATGCTGGATACAGAAACTATTTCTCCACATGTCCTCTCCTTTCTTTCCCTTGCAGAATTCAAAATAACATTTATTTTAACTAGTAGCAGTGACTATGTTATAACTATTGCCCTTTTGTCTCAGATTAGGTTTAGATGTCACAGCCATCACATTTGGAAACCATGTAGTGTGAAAATGCACTCTATTCTTCCAAGAATTTACACTGTAAATGGACAAATAAGTATTTTACTGTAAAAATGGACTTTCATTTAATTACAAATAACGTCATGGTAAAAATATGATTATATAGCACGTGATGTTTCTTGTACTCACATCACATTTAACGTGCCCCATTTTTTGTCTAATCACAAGTAGGAGGCATCTGTCATGACGGCTACTTTTCTTCCTGCAAGGAATTCCTGCTTGTGGATGTAGAACCATGGAAAATGCCTGCCCCAGCCAGCAACTGTGCAATGGGCCTCCAGTTTCTGATTGGCACTCCCTCCTCCCCAGGAAAACGTCTTGTAGTAAAATAAATGTGTTTGTGCAGTGGTGACTATTTGTCACTGTAGAACCTGACACAGGCATTAAAGCATCTGCCATTTAGAACTGTGTCTCATAACTGCCCAACATGAGAGCTGTAATGAAATCCTACCTTACCATGTTGAACTAGAGAAGTCTGTTTAGTTAGCAAGGTTGCACCTCTCAGATACTAACAGGTTTGTAACTGATATGAACACTAAAGTCCATATCCAGTCAAAGGAAAACAGCAATAATTTGGAACAGCTACACAGCCAAGGCCTCGCTGAACAAGAATTTTGAAATCTTCCCCTACAAACACCGTAAGATTATACGAAGTGGTGGGTTTTAGAATTCTACCTTTCTGGCTTTCCACCTCCAGAGCATGTACTACCATTCATTATTCCACTTGCCAAACTTGCAGTTGAGGGATGGGTGCTCCCACGTGCTTCTAAATTCTCTGAAATGGCACGTACCTATACACAAGCACTGGCATGCACAGCACATATGCTTCCTCTAGTCAGTTCCTAAATCACCACTGCGAGTGCATGTGACAATGTGGGTATTCAAATAATACCATTTCCTTGGACCAGCAGAATTTGAATAGGGTCAAGTAATCAACAGAGTGTAGGTAAGCAAAATTCAGCTGACAGTTTAACACATATAAATGAAAATCAAAAAAAGCCAGTCTGTTACCCCTGCAGACCCCTGTAAAATTCAGACATTTTAAGACGATAATTCAGACATTTTAAGAGATAATGAGAATCAGATAAGAACTGCTCCTACATACCACAAGCCATGAAGTTCCATATGTTCTGTTCCAGTAGCAGGAGTTACGGTTCCATGAACGTCAGCAAAGTTCTTTGCTTAAATTTCCCATAGATCATTTTCAGCACGATAAATGTTCGACCCCTTAGAGTGTCTACTGCCCAGATTTTCAAGAAAATTCATGGAAAATGTCAAACCTCTGTTCACCAAGCATCACCTAATAAATTATAGATTCAGGTATAGATACATGTTCTTTACTTACCTCTCATGTACCAACTTTCTCCTAACAGTTTTGACATCTCTCAGTCATTTCAAACATCTCAGAAAAATAAAGATATCTCAATCCTTCCTATCTGCTTAAGATTTCCTTTTGAAGGGAAAAGAGAAGCAGTCTTACTGTCTTTAGCTTTTGCAATCCTTGGTATAATATAATATTTCAGCAGCAAATCTTATAGTGCAGCAATACATCAAGGTTTTCTCTAGTTCTTCACAATGAACTGTGACTGTGAATACATTAGTAGAAAGTATAGGTGCATCAGGGGCAAATCTATAGAAAATGGCAGTGCAGAATACCTAGCATCCACTTCACAGTTCAGGATGCCTTCCAGCTTAGTTTCACCAGAACAGAAGCCAGATGACACACTCTGAGAACATCCTGTATCAAAAGTACCAAAAGTGCAGTAAGTGAGGACTATTCAGAGATTTACCCCCACAAGGGCATTCATGACAAATTAAAATGAGACTATCCTGGGTGAGTATTTGAGTGCATCTCTTGACACATCAGGAGGAATGGAAGCCCTCTAATAGCTTATACTGGTATATTAACTACGTGACATATAGGTTACAAATGACAACAAAACACAGACATTAACACCTACCCCCAGATGCTACCACTTACCCTTTCCTGAATACACTATCACACTCAGGTGACAAGTTCTTTTCAGTGAATCAGGATCAACAGAAAACAGGACTGAATAAAAGCATAGACTTTTTCTGTAGCAAAGTACTCTGAGTGGTTGATTTGAGGGCAGTGGTAGCAATAAGAACAGTGTATGATTTTTTTTCTGTTGAGAGAGTCCATGAAAAATGCTAAAATTCTAAAAGCATGTGTTACTGTTTCTGTTAAAAATGACATGTTAGAAGTAACAGTAGAAGATACCAAGCCAAATGGGACTTCCGAAACTTGGTGAAATGCAAGTTTTGAAGAACATAAACTGAAAAAAGATGGAAATAAAGGTAGAAGAACAGCATTATATATTGATAATAAAATATGTTGAAAGGATAAGTTTCTGCTAAGAAAGATACAGCTAAACATGAGTTAGAAAAGTAGGGGGGGAAAGGACAGTGGGAATGCTAAGAGAAAAAATTATGTATCTGAAGGACAGACTCTGAGAATCCCAGTATGCCCACAACTGGTCCTACACGAATAACTTAGACTTCAGAAATCTGCAAGAAGCAACTTAAGAACCATTACCTGGTAGCCAAGGTATCTCAAATCAAGGTGGATGTTATATGAGTAGAATAAAACTGTAATAAAGACAGTTCTGGACTGAAATCATAATGTGTCAAAAGTGATCTAACAGTTACATAATTATATAGAAAGGTTAATGTGGGGAAGTGAATTTGGAGGAATCAAAGCTTGGAGAACAGCTATGATGTCAAATGCAGGCTACCTCTCTGGGATTGGGTCATTCTGACCACTTAGTGAACTTAGCACACACACTGACTTTGTGAAATCCTTCTTTGGTAGAATAATAGATCATGTCAAGCAAGTCCAGAGAAGAGCAACGAGGCTGGTGAAGGGGCTGGAGAACAGATCCTATGAGGAGCGGCTGAGAGAGCTGGGGTTGTTTAGCCTGGAGAAGAGGAGGCTGAGAGGAGACCTCATTACTCTCTACAAGTACCTGAAAGGAGGTTGTGGAGAGGAGGGAGCTGACCTCTTCTCCCAAGTGACAGGGGACAGGACGAGAGGGAATGGCCTCAAGCTCCGCCAGGGTAGATTTAGGCTGGAGATTAGGAGGAGGTTTTTCACACAGAGGGTCATTGGGCATTGGAATAGTCTGCCCAGGGAGGTGGTTGATTCCCCTTCCCTGGAGGTGTTTAAGACACGGGTGGATGAGGTCTTGAGGGACTTGGTTTAGTGTTAGATAGGAATGGTTGGACTAGAAGATCTGATGGGTCTCTTCCAACCTGGTTGTTCTGTGATTCTGTGATTCTATGTAGACCAGTGAGATACAGTACATCTCATATTTTACTTGTTTAAATATACCAAAAGCACATTTTAAGTAGAGCACCACTGTATTCTGGTGGAAGCAGTAACAACTGAAAAAAGAACTGGCTTCGCAGACTGGGAGTGATTTTTTCTGTATGGGTCTATCAAACTGACTAAAGTTATAAATGGAGTTCCACAGTGATCTGCCTTCCAGTTCCATGTCCCATTGTCTTTGTTTATTTGCTTTTAATTTTTCTTATGCCTTTGTGCTTGTACCTAACATGATTTGGAATGCAAGGCATGAAGAGAAAAAAGACCAGCACCAAATTTTTAATCATCTACTTGATCCACTTCTGTAATGAAGAATATCACTGAGGACATTTTGTTGAAATATGCTAGATCTGCTTGCTAGATGCATTGTGTTCACCATGGAGCTGGAATGGGAGATGCAGTGTGATGGCTACAGCAAAATTCATGTTGCTTACATGATGGCTGAATTAGCCAACTTCATTCAAATTAAAATTCAATTACAGTTAATAGACATTTCACTCATTAAGGGGCTAACTATGCTGTGCCCATGTTATTGTGAGGAATCAAATTTGTTTACTCCAGCACTAAGCACTGGGGAGAAAAAACTTCCTTTGTTTCCTAAGAAATCTGTTGAAAGCAGAAGAAGCATCTGGGTCTTAAAATCCCAGTTTCCCAGCTCCCTATGTCCAGTTAAAAATCCTGAAAGGACAACAACGTGGTAATTATATTTCTCCCCTGAACTGTTTTCATCTGTGCACCTTACCAGCAGATTGATCTCATCTCTGTCTCCAAACATTCCCAGAGCAGTAGTGAAGAAACTAGAGACTAAAAGAAAAAATTACGGTGGTAAATATGAAGATGTTTTAAATAATCAGCAGACTATTCGTTTTACTTTAATTTTATATTGATGCCATCATTAACAGTACAGTCCAAACATCCCTGTAGGACTCCAAAGCACATACTGCCAAGGGGTACCTCCTCCCTCAAGAGTCAGCAAATTATATAAGAAATACCAGGGATGGGTAAAGGTCAATGCCATATCCCTTTATAAAGGCAGAAAATTAAATCATGGGGAAATTAAGTGACTGGTCAAAGGTCAAACAGAAAGCAAGTTACACGGTGTCTTACATTCAGCTCCTTAGCTGCAAGACTACACATTCTTTAACCTGAAGAGTGAAAAAACCTCAGTGTAGTAATACTAATATCAAAACTAGTTTCACTGAGAATAGCTCAAATTTCTCTGCCTCATCCAGACCTGGATAGTGTTCTGCCTTACTAAAGCAGAAATAAGATCCATTCCAACAATGCTGGTATGGTCAAAGCAAATTACAACTACTCTTTAAGATTTTTGTACTCTGAAAAAAAAAAAAATTGGTTTGTAATGAGTTTTGGCAAAACAGTTTTGTCAATGATCAGTTTCACTGTGACTTTTAAGAACTGAAGAAAAACGTCACAGTTCCCTTCTGAAAGAAGGGAAATTAGAGTCCAGTTAGAGGTCTCGTGGTATTCCATGAGATTCACCTACTCTTCATGTGTTATTGTTAGTTCCTATTAAAAAAAACATACACACGTATGTCTATAGATACAGAAACACATATACAGACATACGTGTGTATGTTTGGTTTTTGCTTTTTTCTGTATCTATAGATACAGAAACATGCATATACATATGCACACATGTGTATATAAGCAAAGAGAAGTTACATGGGATTTAAGGAAGACAAGGACAGTCCAGGGGAAGAGGCATGCAGGTCTTTTTCTGATGCCTTCCCTTTCGCAATGTATGAGAAGCCTATACATGATGTGGCAGTATATGCTAACAGAATGATCACGAGCTCGTGTTTCTGTCTCAGCAGTTCGGAAGCTCCGTATACCTTTGCCAGGCCCAGGGGATTAAAGCACAGTTACACCAGATGCCTGGGCTTCGCTTGCCCTCAATGTCAAGGACAGCGGCTGTCCGGATAGCCCCACCAGGCTGTAACCCAGTTACCTGGAATAACTCCCTGGGCAACAGGGGGAAGTTCAGGTGAAAAGGCTAAACCGAGAAACAACAACCACGAGCAGCAAAGCTCTGCCTTGGCAGCCTTCCCCCTGTGCCTGGAGGGACAGTGAGCTTGGCTCCTAACCTTGGGCTGCCCCCGGTGGCTTGGGTCACAAGAATGGCACGGTTCGACTTAGAGGTGGGGGCAAGGATTGCAGGGGCTTGTTCTGAAAGTATTAACCCGTCTATTTGGAGAGTGATGGCTGCCTTTGAAATCTCTCCGTGTAGATCTGCCCCCAACACCGGGGCAGGGATGGGGGCCGGGGTTGTGGGCTGGGGGAGGGCTCCCTGCACAGCCTTTGTCCCTTAAATCCCTCGGCATTTCGGGGCAGAAGCAAGGTTGTAATTTTTTTTCTTTCGTTACCCCTTTTCTTTTCTCTTTCTTTTCTATTCTCTTTCTTTTCTTTTCTTTTCTTTTCTTTTCTTTTCTTTTCTTTTCTTTTCTTTTCTTTTCTTCTCTTCTCTTCTCTTCTCTTCTCTTCTCTTCTCTTCTCTTCTCTTCTCTTCTCTTTTCTCTCCTCTTCTCTTCTTTCTTTTCTTTTCTTTTCTTTCTTTTCTTTTCTTTTCTTTTCTTTTCTTTTCTTTTCTTTTCTTTTCTTTTTCTTTTCTTTTCTTCTCTTTTCTTCTCTTTTCTTCTCTTTTCTTCTCTTTTCTTCTCTTTTCTTCTCTTTTCTTCTCTTTCTTCTCTTTTCTTTTCTTTCTCTCTTTTTTCTTTTCTTCTCTTTTTCTTCTTTCTCTTCTTTTCTTTCTTTTCTTTTCTTCTCTTTTCTTTCTTTTCTTTTCTTTTCTTTTCTTTTCTTTTCTTTTCTTCTCTTCTCTTCTCTTCTCTTCTCTTCTCTTCTCTTCTCTTCTCTTCTCTTCTCTCTCTTCTCTTCTCTTTTCTCTCCTCTTCTCTTCTTTCTTTTCTTTTCTTTTCTTTTCTTTTCTTTTCTTTTCTTTTCTTTTCTTTTCTTTTCTTTTCTTTTCTTTTCTTTTCTTTTCTTTTCTTTTCTTTTCTTTTCTTTTCTTTTCTTTTCTTTTCTTTTCTTTTCTTTTCCTTTCCTTTCCTTTCTTTTCTTTTCTTTTTTCTTTCTTTTCTTTTCTTTTCTTTTCTTTTCTTTTCTTTTCTTTTCTTTTCTTTTCTTTTCTTTTCTTTTCTTTTCTTTTCTTTTCTTTTCTTTTCTTTTCTTTTCTTTTCTTTTCTTTTCTTTTCTTTTCTTTTCTTTTCTTTTCTTTTCTTTTCTTTTCTTTTCTTTTCTCCCCTCGTGTCGCTCCGTCCGCCCCCCCCACCCCCCCCCCCCCCACCTCCTCCTCTAAATAGGAGATGTTCTCAGGACAGCGCCCAGGAGACTGGCTGGAATCGGTTTTGGAGGGTGATGCACCGCGACAGCTAAAAGTTGGATAGGGTTTCAGCTGCTCCTATATAAAGCAAGGGAGGACTTGTGTCACCGCGCTAATTAAATTCCATCTGGGTTGTTCCTCGGGGTGTCTGGGAGCCCGCCACCCAGCTCCGGGCTGCAGAGGGGCCGAGGGGCAGCATGATGATGGACCTTTTCGAAACCGGCTCCTATTTCTTCTACTTGGACGGGGAGAACGGGGCCCTGCAGCAGCTGGAGGCGGCGGAGGGGTCCCCGCCGTACCCGGGCAGCGACGGGACCCTGTCCCCCTGTCAGGACCAAATGCCCCCGGAGGGCGGCAGCGACAGCGGCGGCGAGGAGCACGTGCTGGCCCCCCCGGGGCTGCAGCCCCCCCACTGCCCCGGCCAGTGCTTGATCTGGGCTTGTAAAACTGCAAGAGAAAGTCGGCCCCCACGGACCGGCGGAAAGCGGCCACCCTGCGGGAGAGGAG